>CM062847.1:5106218-5706218 GCA_031772225.1 Eubasilissa splendida | reverse complement strand
GTTTACCATCTAAGACTTCTTTCTTATATTTATGTGTAATTAGTTTAATACGTCACCTGTTGAGAGTTACTTTTCTCTCAAAACTCGAGTAGTGAAAATAAAATCAAGTAGAGTCATAACATTGTTATATTTATATCAATAGAATAAAGTGAAATAATATCGAGAAAGAGATGGAACCCTGGATAATCAACTAATGCTTATATAAAAAATCATTATTAGGTACGTTTCAATCCGAACGATAAAAATAACTTTCACTTGAATAACAGATTCGTTAATATAGGCGATCAAGTTTAGTTTATATAAGCTGCTCAGTAGATTTTTCTTCAAAATAGTACAAAATAGCTTCACAACCAAAAGAGGGCATATTGCGATCTTTACACGCGAGTCATGCAATAATTTACTTATTTCTTTCATCCATCTCTCTCTTAAATTCAAAAGTTCGGCTGTGCATTAGGTCGGCCGGATTGCGTGCATTCAAGTAATTATTGTGGTATTTTATACCATTTTAATCATATTCATATAATTTTTAACGCGCTATAAAACATTTTTACCGCACTTATTTTTTTCTATTTGTTTCGCTAAATTGCCGTAAACTACGATGTTAGCCAAAGCAGCGTACAACATTGATTGAAGTGAAAACTTTGTTAGTCGCACGGGATTGTGTGTGATTCGAATTTTGTTCGCAAGGAGCGTCGTGTCGCATTATAATGACTTGTTATACTGCTTTAGTATGTAAATAAAAAAAATTTAAATGGGTGGTTCATTATATATATTGTGACGTTATAAATTTGATCCGCGTACAAAATTACCCCGCCACTTATTTTTTTGTCAAGCGTCTTGCAATTCACAAATAGTTACCCTCATGTTGGTATCACATTCGGTTTCTGAGATTATAAAAACGGTTGCATCTATGGTTCATTTTCAAAACCATCGAAGAAACTGTCAGATTTTGGCGGTTGAACAAACCACAACAGCAGACTAAAATGTAGCTGTGTGCGATTCACTATAACCAGTATATTTTATTAGACTTACATTGAATCCATCCAAAACAGATTTACTATGGACAGCAACACCCAGAAAGCAAAACTTAATACAAGAATCAATGTCTACGAATGCTAAATCTGCAGTTAAGTTGTTGGGCGTGCACATTGATTCAGATCTTTCAATGAATACACAAATCAGTAAAACTGTCAGTGCATGCTTTTATCAACTGAGACAGATTAAAAGTATTCGGAGACATCTTCCTCTTGAGGCAGCTCGTCTACTTATAAATGCATTTGTGGTGTCACGTGTGGACTATTGTAACAGTATATATGCTGGCCTACCAATGTTTCAGCTGGATAGATTACAATCTATTCTAAATGCGACTGCACGGATAATATATGGAGTTTCCAAATTCTCTCATATAACATCCCTTTTAAATCAACTACATTGGCTCCGATTCCCTGAAATAGTTGAATTTAAATTGTGCTGGTTGATGTACAAGGCGACACACAACATGACGCTTCTATATTTTCAAGAACTTTGTATCCCAGACAATTTGAATGGTAGACGTCAAACTCTCAGGTCAGCCTCTACTTCAGCTGCAGGAAGGGTTGTAGAACCGATCAGCCGTTGCCAGAAGTCTAAATTTAGTGAACGGGCAATCGCAGTGGTAGGCCCAAAAGCGTGGAACTCTTTGCCCTCCGTTATTAGAAACAGTGCATCAGAGACTTTATTTAAGAAGAAACTAAAGACGCACTTTTTCAAAAAATCATTTCCATAAGTGAAAATAACGGTTTTTTAATTTTAAAAAACATATTATGTGTAAAGCGCCCTTGAGGTGAAAGTTTTTACGAAAATGACGCTATACAAATTATCCATTATTATTATTATTATTATTTACTTGTTGATCTAATCGCATGGTAAATAACCTTTACAGAAAACAAGATGTTTCCCTCTGGTGCATACCTCTGGTATGCCTTTAGTTTCTGGTGTATGCCTTTCGTTTATGACCTTTAATTACTACCTTTGGATATCGCCCGTGAGTTAGTCGCCTTACTGTAGGCGACATTTTTTATTATGATGATCAATCTTCAACAAATTCCGTTACAAATCCGATCGCGTCGGCCTGGATGCTGCGGGCCAAACATGATGTGGAGTCAAGATATCTGGTTATCAAGAAAGGACGTCGAACTCGCCCCCAACCCGACGAGACGAGGATTTGTCAAGTGGATTTTATTTAATCATATTTCTTTTATTTATTATGTGTCATTCTGATTAGATGTTTTTCTTTGTGTTACTATGAATTTTTCCCAGTTTAGGATGAAGGTAGAATGTGACAAAAATAAGGTGGGTAGATATTGCTCAAGTTAAGAAGCCGCGGATCTTATATTCTACACTGACTCACCGGTTAGTCAGGACGCAATATATATATATATTGTCAAAAACTTAATTGGAATTATTAATTTTTAAACAAATTTTGCTACACTTCTCTAAAAAGCATATACTATATTAATAATTATTGTTTACAATAATTAACTTATAACAAAATAAAATATAATAAATTAATAGCAATAACGATATAAAAATATTCATATATAGTATTTATTTCTAGAAACATATATATACGTGTGCCTTATTTTGAAGGCTGTATGAATTGTTTGACGTTAACTGTCCCAGTTTATATAATATGTATGTAACCAGACGCTCTGGAGAATCCTTTTCTCATTATTTACATAAGCTTCTATTTCACGGTGTCTGCCCTCCAATATTTACAGCCCTGCCTGCTACATCCCCCAAGTGTTTCCTGCCAACCATGTTGACCGGATTATCATGAAATATGAAAATATTAAAGTTTCGATGTGAAAATAACGATATACCCGCACCAACTTTTCCCTTGATTGACAGATTTATGTAAATTCTGATGAATTTTTTCCCTATTTTCCAAGACGTTTCTCCTGGAGTTTATTTTTATATACTTAATTCTTATACCGAATACCCTCCTCTTCTTATTTAAAAAAAATCTTTCCAACACTGGTCACAAGAATCGATTAATTTCGTTTGTGTGTGAAAGTGTGTTTTTAACATTTTTCTCTAGGTTCAATATCAATATTAAATATTTTTGAAGAACCACCATTTTAAAACAAGTTAATTAATTAATCTAGTTAAAGAACTTACCCGAAATATTTACCAGGTAAATTTTTAAGATAAATTTGATTAAAATCTAATAAAAATTGCGGGCGTTAACTGTCCACAACATCTATTATTTATTTGATTAATTAATAATAGATTTTATAACTGGTAAAATACAATTGAAACTTAATAAATTGATTAAGTTTACATGTACAAAAACCTCGATATAACGCACGATTCAGGCAGTTATAGCCGATAGTTGAAGGGTTCGGCCGAATAACGATCTATGTGTTTTTTATAAACTTTAGAGGAGACACAGTGAAAGTCATCGCTAAATTATAGAATATGAAAATAAGGGCTATTCCAGCTGTCATAGAAATGACATCTGTTGGTTTCTGTTGG
The DNA here is from genome assembly GCA_031772225.1 of Eubasilissa splendida. NCBI lineage: Eukaryota > Metazoa > Arthropoda > Insecta > Trichoptera > Phryganeidae > Eubasilissa > Eubasilissa splendida. The sequence continues at coordinate 5,702,702 of CM062847.1, read as the reverse complement.
CACTTACACAAGGAACGTGTAACGGAAGATACATAGAACGATATTCAGTCAAAAACCTGATTTTGCAATAAATGTAACATAGACCTTTATTCGTATTCTTTTACATTTTATTAAACTATTTATGATACAATTTATAGGCGATTTCATGGCAATCTATGTCCCATATATTATAAAAGGCGTTGATATTTTCCGAAAGTTGTATCATGAGATCTTATAGTATTTCTATTGATATCTACATAAAAGGCGAGAGATTTTGAAAAAATGTGATATAGGTATATATCCAAGATCCAAAGAATATTTATAAAGCTCTAAACAATAAAACCAATTTAAAATTATCAATAGGCATTTTTACTATATATTTTATTTATATAGTAATAAAACAGTGATTACTTGCTGAAGTTTAACGATGATAATAAATATATTATATATAAATATAATATAATGCGTAAGATTTTTTTTAAAATAATATTTTCTATAATATGTATTATAATTGCGCCATGTAAATAGTTTAACCCTTCTCAAACCATGCAGTAACACAGGTCTTCCACCCTAATCAAAGCTGTAATATTTCGATAAATACACGCAACATGCAATTCATATATTAGCTAATTTAAAGGAAAATATTTACGCTTAAAAATGACTAATGTAAAATCAAATATGTAAGGCGAATCCTATAAAAATAATTATCTTTCAGTACAATCCGTTGTAAAATTAATACGTTAATAAAAATAGCATCTGTGGTAAGACAGAACGAAATCACACATTAATTTCACAGTGAAAAGAATAACAAACATAGGAATGTAATGGTATCTCTTTTTCACTAATTAAAGAAAGATAGATAAATAGAAAGGTTGTATTATACAATGCAACCTCCAGAATAGGACTTGATGAATGCTTCGAATTATATATTTTTAAAATATTTAATGCTCAATATTTATAGTAAAATTTTGGCATTAACCATCTTCAAAATAATTTTTCACATTTTTAAGGCTAATGGATCTCTAATTTCTTACGGTAACACGAGTTGTCAGCGTGGCTGCATATGATTATTTTATGTCACGCTATGGTAAAGGTTAACAAAAAATATTTTTACTTAGACTAACGCGCTTTCTATAATATCTTGCAGACGGTGTATGTTTATTAATGTTAATGTAATATTATTATTAATGTTGATTTTTCAAATTTAATGAAATATATACAAAGTTAAATAAATAAATTTTACAGTTTTCAAATAAACTCACTTTATTGAAATAGTCCCTGAATTAGATTTATTTCCTAGAAATGCAAAGATCATACAAGGGCGTGGAATATACATCTACTCACAAGAATGTCTAGATGTTGATATTAGTTTTAATATAAATATTTTGTACAATTTTATTCATTTAATTTTATTGACTTCAAATCTTTTAAAAATGAAAATACCTAAGCAAGTACAGATTAATTATGCCCATAGTTTCAAGTAAATTGAATTTTAATATTCTTGAAGTTTTTATGAAGTTAAATATTTTATCAATAAATAACTTTTTTCTGTATGTCTTTCTAATTGATTAATTTAATTTTTATTAAAAATAGTACAGAGCTATGGTCTGAAATTGAAAATTCACAATAAAAATGTGTTTTCATTTAAAAAAATGCAATTATTAAACTAAGCTTAGCGTTTGTGCATTAAAAATAAGAATCTATGTTGCTTACTAGACTTGATTTCTAAGGGTGTGTCTTACCACAATACCGTCAAGGATGAGGTATTATATTTTAAAGAGCATTATGATTTAAGCAGTCTTCAGGTGTTTCGGTAAAATAACGTAATGCCAAGACTCTTTTCATATGGGTTTTCCATCTGTTTTCCCCAGTTTTACCTGAGGTAATCCACGTGATGCCTCTCTTCTGGGATCGCCAAGAAAATTATTATTCTGTTTACTTGTTCCAAGCCAGGTCATATAGAATTTTTCTATGAAAATAAATGGGAGCTACGTACCGAAGCCATCTCTAATTTTGCTTCTAATTATTTTTACTCGATCTTACAATATTACCTCCGCCACAACCATTAGAGCTTTGATCCTCGATCAAACTTTATCATTGAGAATCAATGTTAGATGTCCATATATTAGGATGTGCTAATATAAACTTGATAGTTAAAGCTAGTTGTAACCTATAAACATTATTATTCAGAGCAGGTCTAAAGAGAAATGTTAAAACATATGGCGAATCGTTGATAAACAATAGATTAAGAACTATTAACACGTAGCGGAATATTACTGATATAATGTTTCCATACAAGATTGTTAATGATCTGGTTGACAGGAAAATGATCTCTAAAGTAAAGCCTCATACAAGTACCAGATCATTAAGGAAGCATGAAACATTCAGAATAGATGCCTCTACAGCAATATAGCGTCCTTTTAATTCACGCATGTGTAGATTTTATAACGAAATTAACACATTAAATGAGTTGAACATATTCTTCCAATTCATTACTAACCTACAAAAAACTTTTTCTTGAAACCATGTTGGTATATTTTGGTGCTAAATATGTTCGAGGGCGAGTCAAAAATTATCTACACTTTTGCCAAAATACACCTTCAAGGTTGTCATACTGCGTTCTGTGCATGCGTTCTTAGAGTTGGTACGACTATGATCACGCGTGCGAAATTTGATACTGTTCGCGTTATTTGTCTTCCGGCTATTACAGTGTAAACATTTCGGCTCCGCTAGCAGTTTGCACCAAGAAGGAACAATGAGCAACGATCCAATTTCTCTAGTCGGATGGTGTGAAAGTTAAGTTAGTTTGACTATGTGAAATTATGGAATGCTAAGAAAGAAAATGAGAAAATGATGGCGCCAGAAATAGAGGACGTCTGCAAAAGACCTGGCATTACCAAGTAAACCCGATTTTGAAAGATGGTCCTGATGGCCTAAACAATCAAAGTCCACGTACGAGAAGATTATGGCGCTCTACGGGATATGATGGTGTGATGATAAATTATTTTATTATTGGTAACTTTACTAAAAATGTTTTCCAGGATAACCAAATTTCAAATATATTTATCGTATTAAATCAAATTGAAAGAATTATACATTATAATTAAATTTAACCGGTTAAATTGACTGATATTTAATTATGTATTGACGGAGGCAATTCAAGTTGAATTATCGTTAAGATAAAATTTGATAACATTTTATTATAAGAAAGACGGTCATTTTTATTACCGATGGAAATAATTCAAAAGTATTGATATTTATTACCATAATTCACCGGGAGATTTTTTATTATATTCATTAATAAAGGGAAAATAAATTATTATGTACCAGTTATAATTTTACGGCTCGTTAAGTAGCTGTGGATTTATTTTAGCTCAGTATTTTACAATAATTACATAATTTATCTTTTTTATTAAATTAATGGTGTCAAACGACATTTGTCAGGAAAGATGATTGTGAAAAGATTGGTGTATAGAACTGGATGGTATTAGGGTGCCTCTGCATTCTTGTGTCAATTCGATAACAATATATATATTTGCTCATATTATTACAGTTATTTTTGATAATAATTACATAAACTGGTTAAGAATTCCACAAAGAAAAAAAAACGAAGTATATGTCAGTGCCATAAACATTCTCAGTGAAACTTATTTGAATATTATCGTCGAAAGTCATCGAAAAGACCTCACCCTTTCTTGGAACCGTTTTATATATCGATTCCTAACTAATCATTATCGATAACTTATGTATCAGTTCCTCTGAACAAAAGCAATACAAATTTAATTCACGAGAACTTATACGCAATTATGCGAGATGTTAGTTTGTGAATTTAGAAACCTTCCCTTTCGACACTAAGATATGATTTCTTTATATAGGTATAGCGTACCTGATTACAGTTGATAGTTTGTTAACCTTTACTATACCATGCTAAAAATACCCTACCCAGCCATGCTGTCAACTCGTATTACTTCAAGAAGTTTGAGTTTTTTAAGCACTTAAAATAGAAAAAAATGCTTTCAAAGGCTTAAATGATTTTAAAATATGTAATGACTTATTAATTGTCGTTATGTTTAGTTTGTAGAACTTCATTTTTATTTTATATTAAATTAAAAAAATCTAATTATAATAAATATTATATATGCTACAGCTGTTTCAGCGGTTAAGGTCATTTTCAAACAGTGGATAAACCACGTACAATCGACTTATTTAAATGATTTTAGTTACCCCTTCATTTATGGGTAAATAGGTGGTTTCGGTAATACCGATTCTTATTCTCAGAGACACTATCTTATCATTAGTGTTTCAATGCACATCCGTTTACAAAAAACATAAATTAACAAGATAAAATAAATTCGGTACGCTTTAAAAAATAACCAGAAATAATTGATGATTGTAGAATCGTTATGGAATTTGGTTTCTCAATTCATCGTATTTTTATATAACTATTCGTGGAGACAGAAAACCTAAACAAGACATAATTAATTCTCTAACAATTCTATCACATTTCAGGAATTTGTTTTCAATTAATAAAAATAATATAATAAAAGAAACCGGCGAGGACTTTGTAACAAATATAATGCATTTCGTCATAATAAAATATTTATTCTTTTTTTTGTGTTTGTTATATCTGCGTACGTTTCAGTATATTTGTGTTCATATATTAAATGTTCAATTGTTTGGACTGTTGAGGTAGGTATACATTAGGGTCTTGCAATGTATACAAGCAAAAAAGCTGTGTATTACTAAAAATTCTGAAAAACAAATATAAATGAAATAATTAGATTAACATAAATGGAAACATTTTTTTACAATTAGCGCCATCTATGTAGTAGAGATTTTAATTGCTTAGTTCTAAAAAATACCACGGCAACTCATCGCTGTAGTCATGGCGCTCTTGTGCATTCGCCGTATCGAGCTATTCACATTACTCTGCTCTATCTTTAAGCTGGTGAATTACTCAAGTCATATAGTTAGCTATTTACTGAATTGAACATTTCTTTCGGTTGATCCGTTTTGTATGGAGTCGTTACCTATGCTATTTTTTTAACAAAAAAATATTAGAAAGGCTTACAACTGCGTGCAATGCATTGAAGTGTTTATTTCCTTTTTTACTAATTCGCAAATTTTACTGTGTTATTGTTTTTAACGTGTTGATTTCATGACCGTTCTTTGCATTCGAGGTGTATTTGGTGCATGAATTTGTTTTTGATTTGGGACGTTATTACGTGAAGGATTTTCAAACAATAAAATAATCATATGCAGTTATAAAAAGTGTTCTTAAAAACGTCCATACATCTTTTATATTGATTTTTATGTGGGTAAGAAGGTATTATTTTACATTAACTATTAATAGTTCCCTAAAATTACAAATAAATACATGGTAGGGTCGTATAAACAACGGATTAATTTTGTCTAAAGACGTTGGTTAAACGAAAGTTCATAATCCTATATATAACATATATTGTAGTATATATATTTTGTATGATTGTATAATATCATTAGTAACAGCATAACCTAAATCTATACCTACTGCATGCCACTGGTATACATCCAATTTAATCCACCGCAATCTGTCGTGATTGTCCTATTTTCATCCTCGCCAGATTGACGGATAGTTTGTAGATTTTCTTTTAGTATTGTGTTGATGTTTTTCATCTGTTTTGTGTAATTCGATATATTTGTATTTTAGTTCACCATTAGCAATATTCTGTACACAATCTATATATTATACAAGTGTTAGTATTTCAAACTAAGTTATCTTATCGGCATTGGATTGGTGTGTTGTATTGTTTTATAGACTATTTTTAATTTGTCGAACATGTATATATTTTTTTCTGATATTAATTATTTTATAGTAGTTTACATATATAAATACAGTATAACAAACTTAATAATTCTTTATTAACCCCAATTCTGTATATTTAAAAAATGTCTGTACATATCAGTATCTATTGAGGTCTGCGGTGATAATTGTGTGATTCTATAACAATTCAAAAATTTAAATACATCAATGACAAAAAATTATCAACATGTAACATTTTTGGATAATAACAGATCAAGAATTCAAATCTGCCCTTGTAATAATGTTTATCTTTGAATATTTGAAACAAACTATAATCTGTCAAATATTGGTTAATACACTTTAATTCACAAAACGTTCAATGTTACATATTAGCAATTAAATCATAATTTTAATATAGCGTAAATAATTGGCATAGTTTGAGAAAAGGTATGATTTTTTGAGTTCTATATAAACTTTAGAATTTATGAACTATTAATATGTATGCCGAAGAGTAAAATAAAGACAATTCTCTATTGAATGGATTGGAATTATCTACATATAAATTCATTTATCGACTCATATGTTTCGGTACTTATCTTCATGAAAAATTTCACCCATCGTGGAAATGCACTCTAGCTTTAAATTTAGTTTAGATACAGTTCATCCATATGATAGATAAGTTTGTCAAATTATCATTATTATTATTTACTTGCGTAGTTCGATTGTCCTCAAAATTCAATAATTATCCTTTACGATGTTTAAATGAATTTTTATATTTAAACAAATTAAACTATAGTCACCCCATGACTGTGGGCCTAGCTGCGGTTTATATACGGCCACAAGGGCCCCTTCTCACTTCAAATATTTAAACTGGTAATTATTCCGCAAAGGAGTTGAGTTCCCAACCAAACCCAGCTTCAGTTACCCGGCGACAGATGGAAAACTTTGAAAAGCGACACGCGGCGGCTTGCGATAGTACTATTCGAGTGTTTGCTTAGCAGAAAAAAGACAATAGTAATAAATTATCACCATTTTATTACATTGACACATACAGATGATACCGTATTATCAAGACGGAGCAATATTAATTTTAAAAAAGTATTTTTTTATTAAATAAACTGGATTAATTTATTCTTGCATCTCCTAGTGTACTCGTATATTAATTAATCAAAGGATTTTGTTGATTTCATTAATTGAAAATATAAAGCTGACTGCTTTTAAAAATGAAAACTTCAGAAAAAATAAATACGTACATCAAAACATAAAAGGTTGACGTGGAAAAATGGTAACGCATTTCCCCGGATAGGAAAAGTTCTGGATTCGTATCCCGGTGGCAAAAATATTACTTTGATAGATTAACTTTTTTTGTATATCTTATATCGGCGGTATCTAATTGCTTTCTGCTACTATAAATTAATATTAAGGCGCTACTTTTAACAATAATTAAAATATTGGCGTTTTTCACGAAAAAATGGATTTTTATTATTCATTTATATCTGAAGTTATACACTAGATTTGAAGTTTTTTTTAAATAATTAATTTGATTGGATCTTTACACTAATATAAAACTAATAAACTTAATGTTATTTGCCATAATTAAGACAATACAAGCATTATGAGAAAGACCGTGACCATTACACTTTCCGCGTGTCATAACTTATCTTGAAATGGAAAATTATTGCTTAAACGAAATTAATGTTCTTATGATCTTGACTTCAAGATTATAGAGACAAACATATATTAAACCAAAATAATAAAAATTAATAGAGTTATAAACCATTCAATTTGCAGGACATATTACCAATTTTCGACATTTTTAAAATACTTTATTTCATTAAATACTAATTAAGATTACGAAATTTCAAATACCTTTGAGTAATCCTTTCTAAATAATACATACAATTTGTTGAATTAAAGAAAAAGACTTTGTCAAGTACCTAGGAATCATAATAGATAACAAACTGAAATGGAAATAACATGTTACTAATCTTACAAAGAAAATAAAGAAAACTGCCTACATATTTTTAAGACTCAGAAACATCTTATTACTTACAAATCTGAAAATAATATATTACGCGTTTGTACAGTCACATTTACAATACAATATTAGATGGGAAGGAGCATATAAAACTTAAATATCCCAATTAGAAATCACTCAAAAAATGATAATAAAAATTATTATAAAAAAAAGACTATCCAAGTATACAACTCTCCACAGATTTCAAAGTATCAAAAATAATAGGCACATAAAAAAAAATCAATAATACAAATTTTCAAAATTAAAAATCAATTAAATTTTAGAAGCGAATTCCGATCTACAAGATTTGATATTGCAAAACTAAAATATACCGCAACCCAAAATCTCTATATTTGTCAAGGCATCAAATAATTTAACAATCTACCTATCACAATTAGAAAAATTACAGACTACAATAAATTTGCATCTGAAGTAAAAAAAATATGTACACAGACTAACTGAAACATAAACTCTCGTATAAACTCTAAACTGTAAACTCTCCTTCTCTATACATGAGTCTTACTCTAATATAGAAGAAATAAATGTTAAAAGAAATATATATTCTACTGATTATTCTAAAAAATTATTATATTTTCTAATATTAAAATTTATAAAATCACAGACTTATATTTTGAATAATTACAACTTCATAATAAGAATGTCTTTTTAATATTTAAATAATGTATTTTTAGTCCAATAAAAGACGAAATCTTAATTGTCTATCAAACTATAATACGCAGGTATATCCGGCCATGACAGGCGTCGAATCTGTCCTGTCATTATTTTCTTTAAAATATGCCAAAAATATATGTTTTCACGCATATTTTATCCATATTAGAAGTAAATTTAATAAATTTGATATTTTTTTACTCATTTTAAGCGAAAACAATGTTTTCTGGAACAATGTAAACATTCTATATGCGTTATTTTTATTATAAATATTTCGTTTATATATATATAACACTGTTTTATTTTGAAAACTGCTGTCTGTTTCATAAATAATATGAAATAAACATCACCAAAACTACAACATAGGGTTTTAAATCTATAATATTAAACAAAATAATAAATTAAAGCTGTCATAAAATTTTTTAGGTTTTAAAATTGATTAAAGCGATCATCTAAATATATATAGGTACTTTCATATATAAATACATATTCATGCATATGTATTGGGTACTACGATACATTTAATTTTTGATAGATTAATTTAAATGATAACATATATTTTTATTTCATTCCATATATTAATATGAAAAAAACTCCAGATGCGAGTAATTTTTGTATCGACACTTGTATCGAATACGAGAAAATCAACAATTTTATTGACGTCTCTTTCTATTCAAACCTTTCTCGCTCACACGATTTACGTAACAAATAACGTTATTAATTATATATATGATATTTATAAGAATTTAACTATTAGTCTCAACTTGAAAGCATTCGTGTTAAATTTTCTCGAATTTCAAACTGGAAAAATGAAAGCTCCCTTAAATATTTAAATTTGTATATTTTATTGCTCGTTTATTCAGATAAATTTGAAAAATGTACATGTATATACATCGAATTTTTCTTCACTAGTACCAGCCCATATATGTACATAATATATTACGTAACTTGTTTTAATATCTCTATTCTAAAAAAAGATATAACTTGGAATTTCATTCTATAAAACCATCTAAATTCACCATATGCAGTTTTCAAACCATTTTTTTTCATCCTTCAATTCACAATTTGTGAGATTTTTTTTCGCCCCGTCTGTCCAATTTCCCCCGAACGCCTCTGCAATAATACGAGTCCCTGCCTCGCGCGGCTATAGTCCATTTCACAGTTGTTGCTCCCTTTTACTGTTATTCCGGCCGACGTTGATAGCCCTGTCACACACAAATGGGGGAACGGCGGGCACAACCGGCCGCGGGGCTCGCGGGGCAAAACGAAACGCGTACACGATTGCATGTGACACTTTTGTATATCAAAGCGTCCATTTTTAAAATGGGTTTTGACTTCGCACACGTAGCGGGAATTGTCAAAGGTACACCGCGTTGTGTGCTTTTTTATTAAAACAATATTCTGAATTTAAAATGAATCAAAATGTGCGCTTCATTGTACGAGTTGTGTTAAACCCATTTCCAATTATTTTACGCAGGGAATTAAAAATAGGAAACACGGCATAATTTTTTTGTTTTCTCGCATCAATGATTGATCGGTTGCGCTTGTTTACGCATTTGTATAATGGTACATGAGTACAAATTTCGAGAGTAATTGAAATGTTTAAAATTTCATGCATACAAATATTGAATATTCATAACAAATCATTATGGTTTTATTAATCAATATACAAAAATAATATTTAAATTTATTCCTATATAAAGAAAATGTTGTAACGGAGTTTGCAAGATCTGTCGGCCGATACAAAATTCCTGGTAAAAGAGAAATCTTTGGGACATTTACTCGGTGTACGAGGCAGCACATAACAGCGCATTGTTTAAAAGGCGTTAAGAACATGCACCGACGATCTCGGCAATTATGGAATGTTTTTGGGTACTAACTTGGGCCAGAGGAATGGACAATGGATTGTAAAAAGACAGTAAAACTTCTCAGACCTCCTCGACTGCAAAGTGCTATTACTAGCGACCCTTGTGGAAATACAAGTTCCCAATGCCGAGCGGGACTGCAAGGGGCGTTATTGTTTTAAAAAACTGCCTTCGAAGTAAATAAATAATGCCATCTTTACCAGGAATATAGATCAGTTGAATACTGACAGAAGAGAAAGCCGACAGGTCATTTAAATCAATAAGTGGGAAAAGGACATCTCTCCCTAAGTATTGCCTATGAGTGAGAAGAGGATAGAACTCATAAATTGAGTATATAAGATCCAGCAAAGCCTAGAAGAGGCAGACCTGGATTCCAAACTCACGTGGAGCAAATATATCCACAACAAGTTAAGCGCTGCCACACGTGCACTCTACGCTATGTATCCACTATTAGGCAGGAATAGCAAACTTGCACAGATAACAAGCTTCTCTTATACAAGGCCGTCTTACGGCCTATACTCATATACGCATCCCCCATCTGGGGTCACGCTGCTCCCACAAATATGAAAAAAATACAAACCTTCCAGAATAAGTGCATTCGGTTAGCGTTGGACGCACCTAAATGGATAAGGCTCACTCAACTTCATCACGAGTCGGGCATTCTCCCCGTAAAAGAATTTATTACACAAATCTCCAAACGCTTTTACGATGGACTTGCAAAGCACCCCAATTCAACCATCAACTCGTTGGCTAAACATGACCTGAGCGCGCCTTCGCGATATAAACGTCCAAAATCCGTCCTCCTCTAGAGGCTTAATTCACTGCGCCCGCTAGCAGTTCCCTGCTACATGATTTATGCAGTTTGTTTGTTGTTGTGATTTTAATAATAAAATTGTTTCAGGCCATTAAGGCATACTACCGATGCAGACGTAGTAGGTGCGTACGTCTAGGAATTCTAGCAATTATTATGTGCCTTGTGAACTCGATACGTTGAATATCTTAATTGGCGCGGAGTAGGGATAAGTCGCTGGACCCTGGTTATAGTCATAACTGGTATACCGGGCGTAAGTTTAGGGACTCGGATCCCGCAATCTCTTCGGAGACAGCGGGATTAACTACCCTTAATGGCGCGGTAGGAGATTGGATGAGGGTAGAACGTCTAAAGACTCTGAAACATCCCACTTCGGACGGTGGTTTGAATACAGAGAACGTTCTATCGGTGGTAGCGGAGGTGACCGGAGTTAGAGGGGGTAAAATATCTAAAGACTCTGAATCATCCCTCTTTGGACGGTGGTTTCAATATCGAGGACGTTTTAGCGGATGTAGAGGAGGCGACCGGAGGAGGAGGGTTATCCATGGCTGATATCTCCAACTTGAGGTAGTGGAGGGCTATCGGATCAGCACAATAAAGGCATAATGCTGTCTCCGAGAGCCCGAGGTGTTTCGGCATCATAACCAAGGTTAGCGTCGTCCGGAAGGACCCGAGTAGGTGGGGTGCTCAGAAGGTCACTTTGTGGCCAGTACCCACAGAGCATCATGAAGAACCGAAGGAAGGCGCCATGGATCCGCTTTGCGGGGCGCTCAGAGGCTCCAGTCGCGGATGGTGCTGAGACTGTGCACAGCCTGTACGTCTATCAGACGCTGTAGCTTTTCCAGAAACTGTCGAGTGTGTGAGCCGCTTAGAAGGTTGTGTCATACCCCAAGCTCATAGAGGAGTTGGAGTAAGGAGAAGGGCTGCTGGTAGGTTGGGCGTGCTGGCTAAAATGTATCCCGCACGGATAGAGTCTGTGGGATGATGGTGCCCAACCTACAGATTATCTAAGACGATGCTGAAGCTGATGACAGTCTATGTGTCCGTCGGACACTAGCTCCTGCAGAAGCTGTTGAGAGTGTGGGCCGCTCTGGTAGATAGGCTTGTCCATCGTATTAGGAGCCCACGGAGCAGCCGAGTGTAGAGAGGAAGGCTGCTGGAGCAGGTGGGGCGCTCAGGTGGACGTATCACGATCGGAGGTATACCGTTCGGTGATGGCTATCCAGTACCCATACAGCATCAGGATGGGTCGAGACGGCACCGGGGACCGCATCGCGGGGCGCCAGGAGCCATTGACCCCGAGAATAGCTGGTATAGATTACGCACAGGCTTAGTTTATTTGTAATGTAGCTTTTAAGGATTAGGATAATTTAGTTAATTAAGTTATATCATGTAAAATATCTTTATGTTTAAGTTATTTATGTATTTTTCTTTCTATATTGTAATTACATGTATTTTTAAAACCAGATTTCTCTTTGACAACCTTCTCAGTTCATATCCCGAGTATCAGCAATCTATGTGAGAATACGGGTTGGAATGTGTTGTGTAACGGCATGCCAGCAGACCGATCACCGCTCTGCTGCATTAATTGAGAAAAAGCGCGATCATCTCGTTGAGGTGGAAAACGTGGATCGCCCGGGGGTGGGATTAAATCGGCGCTCTTCATAATAAATCTATATTTTATATTTGTTTAAATAGAACTCAAATAAAGTATTACTAATAAAATATTATTATAAATTTTTAGTTTAATGTGAGTATGTAGGTACGTATATGTTATTTTGTATTTTTTTAACGTTGGATATTGTAACACTACTAGCTTTAGGGTACGTTCCTGAGTGTATATTTATAACGAATTTATGTTTTTTTATTATCCCTCTTCTAAAATTTTTTTCTTAGTAATGCGATAAGGAAGATTTCATTGTGAATTTAGCAGTTAAGATCTTATCACTACTATACAAAGTTTAGTTTAATTTCCAGTCGTACGAAGGATTTACAAAATTATTTAGATTTTTATTTTTCATTGCTTCTACAGATGTGCTTCCAATTGCCAATTGTTGAGCAGATAAGAAAAGTAATTTTCATCATTTTTTGTCTCCTTATTCTAGAAAGGTCGAGAACAAAGCGCTTCCATCTTCGCCTGACTTGCGCTACTTCGGCACATGTTGATCGATTACAAACTATTTTTTAGATATCATTAAATATTTATGTTAACACGTAATCTTAATACAAGGTTATTCGAAACGATGGACTCAAGTTCGTAACTCTATATTTCAAACTGCAAATGAGTGACAAATATGAAGTAAATTATATTTGATAAAACTAAAAACAGAGTTTACAAATACAGTTTATAAATGTTCACTTTGACCCCATTGGCTGCATAGCAAATATCTAATCATTATTAAGGAAAACACATTCTTATAGTGAAATTGTGATTATTCAGAATATAGGCCTGTGATATTTTTAATTCAAATTATTTGTATTATTTAGAAATGATACTCAAAGGTATTTGAGATTCCGTAAAAATAAAGATGGTTTTCAAATAATGGAACGATAGATGTATTCATTTGAAAAGTGTAACATATAAGTTTGAAAATTTGTCGTCAATCCACTGTGTTGGTATATCATAATCGGATAATGCACGTTCCCCGGATTGGAAAAAATCCAGGTTCAAATCCCGGTAGTAACAACAATATTTTTCGATAATAATTGATTTTGTATGTATATCTTTCTAATTAATAGATAATAAAAAAACAATGTGTATTTATTTTGTGTGCATAGTAAGTAGTAGTAAGTTTTAAACTTTTAAACAGAGCAGTAGTTTGAATTTTGTTAATAAATAATTTTATTGAATGTAGTCATTTACTTTAAAATATTTTTGTTCATACAATTATAGATTTTTGATTTTTCATATGTATTTGACTTGCTTTTTATTTGATTGATATTAAATATTTTTTGTAATAACGAGTAACGGTTATAATGAGCAAATTTAGCTGCTCCCTTCGTACTCGTTATAACCGAGTTCGACTGTATTTTATACTTATATGACAATTTTACACCACAGTCAATTACGGAAAAAGCTAAGATGACAAAGATTAGCTTGTGAGCGACACGAGAATCGATACCCTTCAAAAAAGTTTTGATTCCAAGAAGATTTTAGAGACGCCTGGTATCCACACAGGTGCCAGTTAAAGAAAAATAAAGTACAGGGTAAAATGAAAACGCGCTATTTTATTAAAAAAATTAACTGGGGTACCATCTGTATTAGTTGTTAAAATTAGTATGAACTTGGCGTCAGATATTTTTATAAAAATTTAAAGTTAATTTTAAAACGACTCAGATATAGATAAAATGTAATAACAATATTTATTTCAAAATTTATCTCTGACCAAAAATTGAAAATTTATATAAAATATATCTTTCTACTGTAATATATGCTTTTAGGTCGGTTAGCACAACAGATCTGCTGAATTTCATAAAATATGAACAGTTTTGCAAAGTAGTAATTTTATAGTGGGCAAAATGAAGCTACCGCATATTGCTGTAAGTTGCCTGGGCGCTGCCGGCGTATTCAAGGATCTAGTTTACATAAATATGCAAGTTTTAAGATTATAAAAACTAACGGTATTTATTTTTCTCCTTTTTCACTCAAAAGATGTAATAGTTTTTTGTGGAATATACTCGTAATAGTTTTTTGTGGAATATACTCGTACTTCTATCTCGCTTTGGTAAAAGACTATCGTTTTGAATTAACACATTTTAGTCTATATCTAAAAAGCTAGATTTTCTCATATCTCTCATTAATTTTTTCTTCAATGCAGAATACTGATGTATACGCGATATTTATAAGAATATATATATATATATATATATATTCTTATATGTTTATATTTTTATTTATTATCTTTGTTTTATTAACCACTAAAATGAGTTTAAATACATCTACCGGTTTCGAAAAATACCATTTTCTTCTTCAGGATGTCATAACTAACTAAAACATATATTGTTTCTTTGACAGAATCTATTTTAAAAAAATCTATTTTTAAAAAAAAAAAAAATTTTTTTTTTTTTTTTAGTACCTAACTCAAATCATTACTTAATACAAATTTACTCGAATAATTTTTAGGAAAAAAATTTAGAATGGGACTCGTAGTTAAATTTAGTTGGTTGTTTATAATTTTTTGATTAGTTTTACACGCTTTATTTATCTCCAACGATTCCAAATTATTTAATTTGTGACCAACACCGTTTATATGTAAAATTGACAATCCCAATTTTTTATCAAAATCATGACCATTTTCTATCAAATGATTAGCAAATTCTGAAAACCCACTATTGTTCAAACATCTTAACCACAAAGATAACATTGCTGATTTTAAAAATATCTTATATGTTTCGCGGGTTGAGTATAACATCAGAGAAAGTTTCTTGGTTATCCCGCGTCTGTTGGTCCTGAGAAGGACCATTGTTGTGCCAACGCTTCAGGTTAATATTATTACCCATCTTCAGTGGGTGATCGGCAAACACGTATTTTCAGGCAAGCAATTCAGCACTAAGTGAAACGTGTATGATTTCTGGTGGTAATTCTGTGAGCTTCACGGAACTCACGATCTTCAGTCATGAGGGACCGACGTGTTTGATGATTATTGTTTAATGAAAATTATCATATTACTTCATTAGATGAGTTTAGTGGGGAATCTAAATAAAAAAAATTGTCGTGTATTTTGCTGACCATTTTGAGATACACTTGTAAAAATTTATAATGTTTGAATTCCTATTATTCATTGACTAAAAATATATTAGTATCATAAAAGTTATGAGAGAAAGGTTATGGCCCGAACAGACTGAAATATTATTTAAGATACTTAAAAATGAATGTACTTATCACCGCATTTTTGATTTAATACCTCTCCTGATCGCACAATAAACAGATACCCCCAAATTATAAATAAATTATAAATAATTATTTTTAAATAAGTACCTATTATAAATAGGTACTTATTTAAAATGCGCTTTGAATCATTTAAAAAATGGCTACGATTTGATAACACAAATTAAACAACCGTCCGAAGACAGTAACTATTATAGACGTAATAATACTTTCACAATTTCAGATAATCCTTTTCACAATTAAAGCTTGACGCAGAAAAATTAACGTCTTTTTTATTTCATTTTACGTTTTTACATATGTTGTTGTAAGCAATGAGATCGCACGGTAATAATTGAAAAAAAAATAAACGATCTTTCATTACGTGTTACAATTTTTTTTTAAATTTTGTCAATCTCGGCATTTTTTATCTTATATTTTTTCCACCCTGCAAATTCTAGGTCAGCGAGTCAGTATATATTGAGGTCATCAAACTCTGACATGATACTTAACTTTTTGAATGCGAATTTTGAAAAATAAAAAAATATAAATTTGATAATTCGCCAGGCAGGGGGAAAATCGACAAATTATCAAGAATATTTTTCGTTCTGAATTACTTGATATACCTTTTCTTGAAGTTTGGATAACTAGCCACGAGAAATCCTGTATACACATACACAGGTACGATTATATTGGTTATTGTAATAACTTTAGAAGTATCACCAGATTCTCTAAGTGTTCTATCCTATGGTTACTGTCTAATTAATTTTGATCCAATTCTTAGTAATATTAACTCAGTATGTCCTGGTAACAATAATAAGTTTATTACAGTAAGTATTATAATCTTTGTCCCCCACCACTCATCTACTCACTCTCATGACACACACACACACATATATATACAAGGTGACAGTTCTCACAATTATGTTACAATTTTTTTAAATACAATATGCTTATCTGGAGTAATGGCAAACTTGAAGAGGTAATAAACGGTAATGGTATTTGTGGCACGGTATTCTAAGTACACAATAAACTTATGTTAAGCAAGCATCACTTACAATGGATCGATCACAGGAGCTGTGATAATTAAGATTTATGACCTGACTATTTTAGCTGGCGTGGGGTAGCGGACAATGGACAGTAGCGTAGAGTAAATGACAGGGTACATATTTCATTTCATTCGTATTATATATTTTTAAATACTGTATTATCAGTCTTTAAACTCCGTCCTAGGATGGACGCAGAAAACGTACATATGACGGTTGGTGTGTTAAAAAACATAATTTACCATTTTCACTACGCAGTCTGTTTAATGTAGTTACATCATCATTTTTATGACTTTCTATGTGTAAGCGTTGCTGAAACATCACAAAATGAACAACACAAACACTTTTCAATATCTGATTTCATATACACAACGTCAAATGAATTGTCAAAAAATTGAAAAATTACTTATCTACTAACATAAAATATATCTTTCAGCAAGGTTGACATTTTTTTAAAATATTTGACAGTAGATTTCTAGGGTAACTTTTTTGAAAAAATATTTCTTCCGAACCAAAGGCTCATATTATATACACTTCCAAAGACATTTGACATTTTTCTTCATTGAAATATAGTTTTTTTATATATGTAATTCAAATACGTTATATTTATTCATTTTAATAAATAATAATTTTAAAAATTTTAATCGCCGAGAGTTTATTATCTTTAATAAACGGTTTCAAAAATACTTTTTTCTTCATCAATTTCAGCCAAGTACCAGATTATTTAAATTAGATTATTTAGATTAAAACAATAATATTTTGATACGCGGTTTAGATATTTTTTTATCACCCTGATGAAGAAAAAGGGATTTCACTAAATTAATTGGGGAAAATAATTAACTCTCAGTGGTTAAAAACAAATATAATTAATTATTTATTAGAGTTTTTATTCCTTAGATAAATTGTTCTTTTTAATAATGCAAAGTATTAACATGGGGTTGGCCCGCTTTTAGTCCATTGTATCTATCTTTAAGAATATATAGTGTTTAATTTAAATTTACAATTTAAACTTATTGAAACCCACATTTCACGAAAATTGACGTACTCTTCCCAGAAGATCTATTTTTTTTGTAGGTTTTCTGTTATCCAGACTTTCACGACGTCTGCTTGTCGTATTTATGTCACTTCAACGAAAAGAACAATATTATTTTTGTTTAATTTTACATTATTTTGAACCTCCTCGATTGAATGCAGTGATAAAACATAAATTTACATTTTTATTCCATTCATATTGCACCGAAATAAGTAGAATTTATAAACATTTTTTTAATAAGCTTAAAACCAAAGGGTTACGTATTATTTTTTATTTGGAGAAACTGATGGAAGGAATGGATATTTATTAAACTAAACTAATTACTTGTGTATACGTTCGTTAACACAAATTAATAATATGTACAATTAAAAACATTTATTCGTGTATTTTGTGAGGACTACTTATATTTGCATAAATTAATTTTCCATGTTTCTTGGTTTCTCTTCCTTTGGACTATTATACTCCCTATTGTAAATGTAAACATTGTGCATGTGTTTATAACGTGTACCATACACTGGGAAGGAAATAAGGCATAGAATCCATAATAATATTACGTTTTCCAATCTTCGTCTGTGACTTTCTGGATGCCGGCTTCAGTGGTGCCATTATAACTGTTTAGTGCTTACACGGCAAGATCTTCCAGACGCGATCATGGCACAAAATAATGTGTTTTTAATATTTCTGGGTTAAGATTAATTAAATATTTTCTCTTTTATACATTCAATTTGAAATAAAGTGTACATTGTAAATCGAAACATTGCGAAATCGTACGAATTTTAAACTAACATATCTCTTATCTGCGGTCATCTCACATTGTATCGTAGAAGCCATGAATGAAATCGTAGAAATTTTTTCTACGGTGGCACTGTAACAGAATGATGCAACGCTAATAGTTTGTAAATGTATGTGTGCTAAATAATCATTTATGTAAACATGATCTCTGTTTTTTTATGAATAAGTTCGCGCTGTTGAATACGACGCGAGAGATGTCAAATGTTTTCTCTTTTATCATGCATTACATCAGTTAAACATTAAAACTGTTGTGAATAATTGTCGGTTATGATAATATAGTTTTTGGTCATGATTGCGAACTAATATTTGTCAAAATCTTTGCGGGAATAATTCATCATAACTAAAAACATTTGATGTGTTCTAGATTGAGTGAGAAAACCATTCATCTTTACTGTTTCTTCTTCTTTCAAATAGGCTATCCACCATTCAAGAGTGATTTGTGCCATTAAACAAGTTTAAACATTATTTCATAGAAAGCAGTACAGCAAAACCATAGAATAGGGAATATTGCGTTACAAGTTAATACCATTGACATTCAAGAAATTTGCTATTATATAGCTTAAATGTGGCGAGTTGAGTGAAAGAAGATGACATAAGTTAACTGGGAGTTGAAAATTACCATTGACAAGATTATTGTAAAAAAAACCTGTGATTCGCAATGGACAGGCAAAGAAGACATGGTCAAGGGTTTCCTCTTCGGCACCACATTCACACATTGGGGAGTCTATTATGTTAATTCTGAACAAATGTGAGGCCACCTGGCAATGCCCAATTCTCATTCTAGAGATATTTGCTACTGTTCTTTTTGAGACTTTTCTATTGGAGGACCAAGAAAAGCGGGGAATATATCTCTGGATTATTTTAAGACGATTAACCTTGTGATTGTTTGGATCCATCCATTCATCTTTACTTAAATGCACATTATATTGATAAAATAGCATTTTTGAGTTTATTATTGTCTATCCGCGATACATCATCAAGATGTCATTTTTGTTCGTTTTGACAGCTAATCCATGTGTGTATATACTATGTACCCTGGTAAGAAGAATGGCATATTTATTTAGTAATTACTCTAATACGAAATAAAAAATTGAGGGGGGGGTGGGATTTCAAAATATATTCACTACACATTAATAATATTGAATCATATACACATAATTGTTACTATTTACATTGTTAAGTATTATGCATTTTTCACATTAAATACCCATTAAAATATTCAAATACGTTTTATAAAAAAATCAAAAATACTTCACACTTTTTCCACGACCCGCCCCATAATTTTTCTACGTGCCCTCCCCCACCCCCGGCATACCCACCGCAGCACCGGGGATACTTGCGCTTCACGTGCAGTGGCGCGCGGCGTGGCGCGAGGCGATTGATTTTAAACGATAAAATACGGAACGGTGAGGAATGCCATAAAAGTAATGGAGCACTAGCTAAAAACCTAATTGGGATGACGCCGTACTTTCAGGAACCTCCGCAGCGAATATTTCACGTTACCTTATTATAATTTTCGTCGCCAATCTTTTTTTTTGGTACTTAACTTCAAATATAAAACCGTAATATACTGCTACGTAGCAAGTCATGTGGTTTTATCATTTTGCTTGGTAGTTCAATTAGTTATTGGATGTTATAAATTTTACCGCCAGCAAATGACCTAATAATTTATAGATTGATGTATCGTTCCTAGCGATCGTTAGGCTGGTTCGTTTAAATTCAGAAATTTTAATGATATAATTATATCAATTAACATTTTAGGAAGTAATAATGTAAAAAAACGAGTCATATACAGTGAAATCTAAATCGATCGTTCCACGAATAACCATTTTTCCGCATGTATCGTTTACTTCTTCCAGTCCCGAATTAATTTCATAAAAAATACTCAAAAATTGATCCTCTACGCATCATTTTACCGCATTGATCGTTTAAATTACGCAGCATATTTCGTTACGCTGGCTTGTTGTATAATTGCCTGCCTAACGGCACATTGACGTTAAAGAGCGAGTCCTGCCACGGTGGTAAAGGATCGAAAGAAAGTATTTAGTTAGGTGTTTTAAGAGTACGAAAACTTTACCCGTAAAATATTACGTAAACAAAGAGGAACATGAATGACTACGAATATTATAATTTTTTTTTAAGGGACCTTGACACGGAAATGCGCGTTAAACAAATACGTATTTTATTGTTTGTAGACAACTGTGTAGCTCGCCCGAATGATTATTGAATTGAAGAAGACGGCAGAAGAGGTTGAAGATGTCGATGAAGAGAATCCCTCGTGTGTACCTTCATTTTCAGACACATGCTAGGCCTTCGAAAAATTTAAATCATTTTTTATGCATGTTCAATAACAGTTGCCGAAAAAAATGTCATTTGCAACACATACAAAATAATACGGCAAAAACGCAACAGTCAAACAAATGATGAAAGATTACGAATGATACAATGTTTAATTTATATATTTATCTGTACAGCTTTCTAATTTTATCGTATTTAAAAAAAATATATCTTGTCATGTACAAGATCATCTCCATGTACAAAAGAATTAAAATAAAATAGAATATTATATATAACAAAAATACTGTACTTTTATACCAATTATGATTTGTTTCATTAGGATTAAAACTAACAAATACGTAAACGTTTCTATGGTCTCCGCAATTAAAAGCAATATTGATTACTTTCTGAAGAATGATATTTAATACCCTTCTTGCTTGGCCATTATAAGAACAAAGAGAAAAAGATGATGAAAACTGTTTCTAATCGAATTCTAAGGATTTCAAAATACAATAATGGTCCCGTACAAAAAGTGATTAGAATATAATATTTGAAAATTTCTGGATTATTATGGTTCACTTAGAGTTAAAATGTATAATTCTCATATAAATAAAAATTCACAATATTCATTAATTTATATTGATACGAGGGTATCAAAAAAACTCAGTGAAGAACAATAAAAATGGAAAAAAACAATAGTATAGAAAAATATCTTTGATGAAATCCAATAAAATAGTACAGTGGGTGGTAGAACAATTAACAGAAGGAAGCAGTGAGGCGGCGGTAGCTGCGTCCCGGGTGTCATATCAACCTTTGTTACCGGCGACTTGCGGGAGGAATAATTAAATGATGTGATATAATAAAAAAAGAATGTAGTCTAAATTATGTATAATATAACATAGAATAAATATTACAAACAATATCTGGGCATCAAATCGTATGAAAGATAGAATAATGTTAGATAATATTTCAGTTATTTAAAACAATTTAAATACTAATTAGTTGAAAAGTGAGGATAATTAAACCATGCTATTCTCTTGTCATTCATCAAAATTGTGTAATCTAAATTAACAAAGGAAAATCTGAACCAGAGTGAACTACATCGTAGGCAGCAGACTAATGATTTAAGTTCTCGATGTGTCTCAATGAATAGAATAAATAAAATAAAATGACGTTATAGGATGTAGACGTAGCAAAAAGAATAACGTGATACAAGAGGGCTCCAAATAGTTACCAGTCATTATTCTTTGGGTAATCCTCTATGAATCCGATAATGATTTCTCTATTTAAATGTACCTAGTGGTACGACGGAGAAATCTTTCCGTATGCATTGTATTATACATGCGTATACATGTATACATATGTATGCATGGCGTCTCAATAGTTACAGAGACCCGTCTTAGAAAGGGACATTGTCCTGGAAAAGGTATTTAAAATGGTACACAATTCACAATTTATAAAAGTCACATTATAATTATAATTACCGTTTCTGATGATAAAAGATTAACATTTTATATGCCTTGACGCCGTTCATCTTCACGGCGTGCGATACACGTCCAAAACGGAAATCAATGAATTCCCAGCGCATCCGGCCAGTGCTGCCTCTTTAGGGACCGTTAAAACCGTAAATTCTTATATTTATACAGTTATAATATAGGAGCAATAGTATAAAAAATGCATTGCCTGCGCGAACCATTGAACATCATATTTCATGTTTAAAATGTATTATATGTACTGGTATAATGTTTAATTCGCGAAGAAAGCTTAACCATCGTTAAACCGTATCTGAAGTTGAAATCAAATTCGTTTTTTCTCCGGTTGAACGGAAATTTATATTCCTTTGAACAATTTATATTTTACTCCATTTTCCTTGCACTAGTTCTTGTGTGAAATTGTCTTCCTAGTTTATAGATTCCCGACCGGTTGAGTTTATTTCGTCGCTTACATTCTGTTATCTACTTCCACAAAAGGAACCTTCGCGAATAACCAAGCCGTATAATAGTGGGTGACCTAACTACACAGAGAATAAACCCATTAATATTGAACACAGTTGTACAATTAAAAAAATACATCGAGCAGTGTTCTGGTAAAAAAAATGTTGGGTATTGAAACGTTGTAAAAAGGAAGGTTATTTTTCAATAAACCTCTTACAATATTGCCTCTTTAATATCGTATTTCTTTTATCGTTAGATTTTTTAGTCAGTAAAAAAATATTTTGTAAGAATATACGTTATTATAATCACAAGAAGCATTAGCAAATTCATCTTTGTTTTAGATAACAAAATAAATGTTTTTGGAGATATTTTTTAAAAATTGATTATGTAAGTAATTTCTTCATTTGATATCAAATTATAATTTAATTAAAGGAAAATTACTATCAGTTTATTAAGCAAGGCTTGAGTTTTTTGGGTAATAATTTGGATTTCGGCTATATATCAGGTAGGACAACATGTGTTATAGTTAATAGTAATAATATATTAAAATAAAAAAAATATTGGAATGTTATAAATTATATACTAATTATTTCTGTGTACGATAATGTTCGATATTCCACAACTAACTTAAAATAGAATAACATTATTATTATTTTATTTTATACAAAGACAAGTAAGGTATTGAATTTATGTGCTTATTTATTAAATATACTTGTCTTCTTTTTCTTTGTGTACCATCTCATATCGAATATGTACCATCTCCAATCAAATTGCAATATTATGCTAATTTAATCAATTAATTTAAAATGTATAAGATCACTGGAATTTTATACATTGAGCTGCTTTTTGAGATTATATAACCAAGATAATCTCTTTATACCTACGATTCTGCTATCTTATATCTTCGCTTGCATAAAGAGTTGTAAGATATCATATTTCTCATTTCGAAAAATGTGTCCGAAGTATGCAGTAATCCTTTGTTTGATAGTTGTTTTTTTTTGTATATTCATACGTTCTTCTCGTCATCTTATTTTTGGTAATATAGTTGACAGAAGATCTGTAGCAGATGTCAGTGTAGCTAAATATCTCAATTATTTTAATAGTAACTTTTATCGTCCAGATTACGATTCCTTAAAGATTTTCAGTTTATATAGAATCTTCAAAAATAACGCATTGCTACAAATTCATAAAAACTATTCCACAAAAATAAGTAACTGACCAAGATTGTGTGGCAACTGAGAAATCTCCAAATTTAAAACTAGTGCT
This sequence comes from Eubasilissa splendida, assembly GCA_031772225.1. NCBI lineage: Eukaryota > Metazoa > Arthropoda > Insecta > Trichoptera > Phryganeidae > Eubasilissa > Eubasilissa splendida. The sequence continues at coordinate 5,678,367 of CM062847.1, read as the reverse complement.
TCTTAACACCATTATGCCTAACAATCTATACATTTTTTTAATGCCCTCCTATATAAAATCAAAACAGAAAAAAATTATAAAGCCAAATTAAACATTTATTAGAAAACTCCGACAGCATTTACAGAATTTGGCATAACATATTTATCTATGTGTATTTAGTAATTTAATTCTATAATTGATGTTTTTAAAACTAAAATGACCGTTCTCCCCAATTCAAACAAGAAAATTGATTTGGGCAATTGAGTGAAAAATAAATTATAATTATTTAAAGTTGTGCATAAGTATATATAATAAAATAATCATAAAAAAAAATTACCAAAAAAATAATGCTCAGACTTGAAAGATCTCATGTAGCAGAGATTTTTTTAGTCCTGAATTAAAATTAAAGAGACTTTACTGTTACTATAAATTCTTCAGTTGTTACCTAACATCAGTGAAACATAAATTAATTTTTGAGGTTGTTACGAAAATAATTGCGGTTTTGGTTTCAGTAAAATGTTTTTCAATAAAACTGTCAAATTATCATATTCATTTTAACATCATTTTAAAGTGCTGTATTTTGGTAACAATAACATTAGTTTTATTATTAATTTTGCTTGATATTGGACAATTGAACTAAATTTGTAAAATAAGTAAATAAAAACAATTTTTGTATGAGTTTAAAACAAGAAGGAAAGCAGAATAAACTACTCGTTAGCTATAAATACTATTAAGGAATGTACTGTGTATTTATGGTTCTAAAACTTTGACGATAAAGGAGGTCTTGGGTATCTTCCTTCAGTTGTTAACGACCAACTGAAGGCTTTAGTTGAATCAGACACACGCACAATAATTCTAAAACTTGTACAAAAGTCAGGTGTTAGTTATCCAATAATTTAATCTATTTAGACCATACACAAACTTTAAAAAAATGCTTAAATATCACCATTACGAAGATTTTCTTCACCGTGGGTGCTTGGTGGGCCATGAAAAATTACATCAACCATCATACTTTATCGGATATCACTTGTTTATGCATTTTATAAAATGTATTTCAAAACTTGAATAATAATAATTAAAATAAATAACCTTGCAGTCCATTGGCAAACATGTATAGTTTCTTACGATGCTGATTTAAATTCATAAAGTTAATTATTAGTTGAGAAAAGTCTGTTTGAATTTGAAGGTCATAAACCGAAATAATTTTTCAACCAACGTAATAACTCTTGGACAATAAATTATAATATTCTTTGCTGGAGTATTCCAGACTCTAAGCGGATTTTTGGGTCACTTCATGACAATATGCATAGTTTTAGATTGCGTAATCGTGTAGAATATTTTGCAGTATTAGAAAGTTGTTCAGAAAATTCCTTATAAAGATTCGCTGACTGAAGAATTCTTGAGAAATTCCTTTAACATCTGCAAGTATAAACATCTGACATCCTCCATTTACAAGTACAACCCGATATTATATAATATCAGATCCTCTTTTATAAGTATATTTATAAATTAACACTTTAAACGATTAACATATACTTTTTAAAATTAGCAATGTTAACTTTGTGGTTAAAATTCATATGTTATGACATCCTGAAGAAGAAAATGGTATTTTTCGAAACCGGTAGATGTATTTAAACTCAATTAAGTGGTTAATAAAACAAAGATAATAAATAAAAATAAGATAAACATATTTTTATAAAATAAAATTGATACTAGAATTCAAAGTTATAGTTATATACGCAGCGGCGAATATTGAATGCGACTTTCAAAGATGTATGATGTACGCATATAATGTAATCTTATGTTTAGTGAAAATATAAAAAGTAATGGTATTCAAAAAAAAATTATAAACAATTATAAATAATTACATACTAGAAGCTAAAGTGAATCTAATAGATATTTGAGGGTAGGTATTAGTTGCAATCTCAGCATTTTACATTTTTTTTTATTTTGGAGAAAAATTGAGGAACAATATATTTATTAATACAGTATTTGTTATGAATGATAATTCCTGTAATCTGGTTTTAAAACAAAATAAATAAAGCACCTTGTATCAAAATTAAATCTAATTTCCATACAGTCAGCCATTTAAATTTCAAATTAGCGAAGACTGCTATTGGTTGAATTTTAATATAAATGGCGGTGGGCAAAAGCTACTAATTTTGCAACTAATACTGACTTTAAATGATCAATATTCATCATATAGAGCTATTTCTGTGTAAACTGTAAAAACTATATGAGAAGACAATTAAAAGGTAAAAAAAGTAGTAATATTGTTTGCTGACTGCAAATAGTACCCTCATTTAGAACATGTTAAAGCGTTTGTATATTTTCTTTGTTTGCTTGGTCCAGTGGTAAGGCAGTGACCAAGGTTCGATCTAGGATAATACCAAGTTTTCATAACATAAATGCTTAGACTGATAATAAAATATTAATAATAAAAACGTACACAACCCTCATTGAAGTAGAATTTAATAGAACTATAAATTTTGATAAAGCTATTGAAGAAAAAGTGACTGCATGTAATGATGTAAATAATTACTTTAATTTCTTCTTCAATATTTAGAAAATTACTTTGTGGTCTCATTTTATATTTATAATTATACAAAATACTTTGTTTAAACTACTATTTATTCATTATTTTACATGTTTTGATGCCTATGGTATCATCTTCAGGAAACAATGTACACTGAAATTATAAAATACAAGCAAATATAAAAACAAACATATAAATATTAATTAATTAGCAATAATTGCAATTATGCAGAAAGAGATACAACATGAGCAAATAAAAGACGTTTGTGAAAGACCTGGTACGACCAGATGGTTATGGATGTTGCTGAAAAAATATAAATAAGGAATACATAAAAGTGTAGTTATATATATATACTATCTGCCTACTTATGTGAGAAAACATAAGCTAATTAAATACAATTCACACATTATAGTATAAATAATAACTAAATTATTTAATGTTTTTCTTAATGATAGAACATAATGGATTTTCATTAATTAAAATCTCGTTAAAAATTCGATTATTTTATGTGCTCCGGATTAAAATGGTGAATTTTCCAGAGCTATTCAAATATTTATTTGAATGCTTTTGTTTGAATGCCTTTAGGGACGATAGTTCCCCCTCACTTGCACGTACAGCTTTATCATTCTTATTTATAAGTCCTGGGAAAACAAAACCTTACAACCCGAGAGCTTTCCAACCCTAAAGTCAAGGACGTGACGCGCCTCCGTGCGGGCAAGCGCGATCATCCATCAATACGTGAAGACTCTAAGGACCTTCTGACGGAATCAACTATGGTATCCTCAAATGTTACTTTGTGCAAATGTATAATATATCATTAGCATCGTATTGTAGAAGAGATTTTTATAATAAAACTTAAAAACCTTAAAAAAACATTTCGTTTTATTCAGACCTTCACCATAACTTATTTAAATGTAATTTACATTTTACTGTTTCCCGGGTAAGTTCGGAGAACTCCATAATCGCATATTTATATGAAAATAAAACACTTGTTTTTTATTCTACTCATTTTATTTACTTAAGACGCGTTTGATGATTAATTAAAAAAATATCATTCGTATAACATACATTCGTAAAATAACAACTATTTTCTTGAATCATGCAAATATCATATAAATTTCAGAATACCAAAATTGTCTTCTTAAATTTTAAAATGATATAGCTGTCATTTTCTACATATTACTCATGACATTAAAATATCATTAGTGTTGAAACTGAATGGGTACTTAGAATAATAAATTAGATGCATTCAAAATGTATGGAACTCCTCAGTATTCCAATGAATAATGTTGTTCTTTTTCACTTCATGAAAATAAAATTGTATAGCTGTCCCTCATTATAGTTATAAATACAAGTTGTTGAGTTAAATTGTTAGATTGATAATGCCCTTGCAAAGCGAAACGCGTCTTAAATTAATTAAACGAATGTAATCAAATAACAAGTGTTTTATTTCCACAGATGTAATTTACATTTCTGATTTGTACTAGTGATGAAATAATCAGTGATTGTGATTGATGTTAAATTGTAATGATGATTGGTAACTGTGATTTAATGATCGAAGGTTTAGTTTCCAGCGTACCAGTGATTGCTGGACGAATTAATAATAAATATACTAATTATCGTTACAATTGAACACTGATTATACAATCACAGGAACAATGACAGTTTTTCTCAAACAATTTAAAAAATATATATATTATCTCAATCTCTCAAATTCTGTTTGCAAAACATTATTAATCTGTACTTTTGATACATCTATAATACAAGAAAGAAAACTTGATTTTAGTGGTTCGTACCTGGCGTCACCCAGAATTTAGATTGGAACGTCATCATATAGTGATATTACACAGGTTGAGAATATTTAAATAGGTTTACCCTTGCTTGAACACTTTAATGGCTCATGTCCACCGAATAAGTTACGATGAGATAAATCATAGTACCACATACACGTGTTAACATTTTGATATGAAGATCAATGTAGAGATATTAATCTGGAACTCTGAAGATCACCATTAGATTGGGAGAAAGAAACAAAAACTCAGACCTATGAACACGTCATTCGATTTGACAGTGAGACTCGTCATGTACTAACAAACGTCATTACAACAACTATTTATTTTGAAAAGTTAGATAAACAGATGGCCCTAAATTATCGATATTTATTCCGTTTTAAATGCTATTGGTGAGTTTCACATTTATACAATTGATACTTGACTTAGACGTTTATAAGCATAAAGTGAGGCAGCGATCGAAGTGAGAATTGCTGTAGACACGGTGAACTACTAAAACCTAGAAAGCATCTTATTGTAACATAATCCTCGTTGCAGAGATTGTCACGAGGCTAAAATCTCATGAAAATCTCATTAGTGGACACGGGACATATAAGCTATGTAAATAGGTAACTAGTTGTGATGATGGCATTGAAGTTACTAAATCAAAGATACCCTTATAATGAAAGTACCTTCATCTAGGTTGACTGCGTGAGCTTCAGAATAATTCAAGCATTAAGCATAACAGCTCTCAACGAATAGTTCATTTGTTCGGTCGCTTCTCTGAAATCTTAAGGAATAGAGACAAAGAGGAATTTGTAAAGACAAGTATTGAATTTACCAGTCCTGAGAGGAATTGAGACGTCCAGTGATCTGGGTCTGTCTGGTGATCTGGGTTCACCCCGTGAGACCTCAGGCGCTAGCGGTCGGACCGAAAGAACTTTTAGCTATCCTCCCTGATGGGTTGAATCTCAACACGACTGCCAGGCAGACATAAGGGTGTTGAAATATCGATATATTATACTAAGGAAGGGATGGATAATAGGTTTTGTATTATATACATAAAGTTAAACAATAATAATTTTTGTTGTAAAGTTTATTTTTTTCAGAACTTTGTTCTGTAAATGGTAAACGCATTTCTCTGGATAGGAAATGGTCCAGGTTCAAATCCCGGTAGCAACTAAATATTTTTACTGTGTATATTTCTAGTTGATTAATTAATTTTTATTAAAATTCCATAGAACTATGTTTTGAAAAAATGTAACTTCACAACAAAAATGTATTTTCCTTAAAAATATATAAGTTGTATCAAAGTTTATCTAAATTTAATAAAACAGATTCATTAATTTAATTCTGGCGTTTCCCAACATGTTTTACTCAAGGGTATTTGAGATTCACCGCAATATGAAGTTAATTGCTTTTACAAATTTAATAATAGTAAGGTTACAGAATATAATTTCAACATTTTTTCGAAAATGTATTCGATTACTATAGCGAAAATGGTAAACGTGCTTCACCGGATAGAAAGAGGTCCAGGTTCGAATTGCGGTAGCAAATAAATATTTTTTCTATAAATAGATTTTTTACTGTATATATATCTAGTTGATTAATTTAATTTGTATTAATGATTACTACATTTATTAAAAGTACTTTGATTAATATTACCAGTACTTTGTTATCTATTGCAAAGTAATTAGGCATTAGGGCCCATGTTAGATAAGGACGTAATAGATCCACGTTCTATAACACATTATTTGTTATCGATATTTTTGCGAGTATCGATACTTTTCCCAGCGCTAATTTGGACAAATAGATTTTAAAATCTACCACAGAAAGACATGGAATAATATATTTTTTAAATCATTTCTTCTCACTTGTAAAATTACAAAAACACGTGAAACAACAGACCTCCAAATATATAGACATGAACTAACGCGAATTTCTTGTTTCAATATTTTCAATTTAGTAACACCCATGTGGTCATTTTGGTATCACTTACGCAATCAAATATCTTCGCAACTTTTAAAAAATATATAACTGGATGGCAACAAAAATTTAAATGCTGATAATATAATATACGCTTATGTAAAAAATACGTCATGTTTACACAAAGATTTAATTTTCAAAGAGTAAATACTTTTACTGTTGCTTAAATGTCTCATAAACTGTCCGATTTTTGTTTCGACAAAAAATGTGTGTGCCCTTCGTACCGCAACTATTGTTCCAAACCCCTCTCCCATATGTACACTTTATTTCATGTTTATTCATTTACTAGTCTGTGCGTGAAACCAATTTAGATGCAGCAAACTTTCACAATATGAAATCTCTAGAATATTGAAGAACACGTTCTGACCAAATACTTATCTTTAAACTACCGCAAGGCTATATTAACTGTTTCAGCCAATTAAAATTAATATCCTTCCACATATAATCTAAATCAACCCGACGGTCCGTACTCTTTCACATTCCTAGAAGTAGAACATCTTACACACAAAACTCATTCATTCACCTTTTATACAAATACTGTAAAACATAAATACGGCGAATCAATAATAAACTGCCACTAGATCGCAAAGGGTTAAAAGTGATTAAAGAATTTAAACCGATTTTAATTTAATTTAAACCACAAACATGGCCGTTTAAGAACTCACTTAGCAACCATTAGAGCCCAAACCAAAGCGACCAATCAGAAGATACAATAAGACAATATTTACCAGAGACGGACACTGTCTAAGCAGCTAGCGATTACTCTTCCATAGACCGTCCTCTCATCGACATCTCAATTTAACAGCATTTCGTGCGAGTTACTCCAGAGTTCAACGCGCATTTAACTCTATAATTAATCACATCAATAAACTAAATTTTGTAATTGCTCTTTCAATTAAATACCTTGCTCTAGTTACAACAACAGACACCCTACACTACGACACACAAACAGCACGAGTGAAATTTGAAGATGTCACGAGCTTCAGTCTCACAGCAACAAAACCTGATAAATCATATTAAACAAACACAAAAATATCTATACCGTCAACTCCTACACCAAAAATAACAAAGAGGTTGCTTGATGTGGGTAGAAAACAAAATTAAAGAATTTTGTCATTTATACCTATACATTTTTGTCTCCAACCCTATTATAAATAAAAGTCATTTTGTATTTTATATTAACATCTCTATGCTTTTAGTTTAACAATGTACATCTTTAAAAAACTGTACAGGTATTTGCTTTGAAACAAACTTGTCTAGCAAAGCAATTATCTTTATTTAAATATATTCTGTTTAAGTTAAAAAAAATAATAATAATGAGAAGTTAACAAAAATTGACTTTTTCAACATCAGCCTTACTAATCTAAAATATATTTTTTAATGAACTACTACATTTTCAATTTGAATCAATCATTCTATTTACAAACACATCTCGGTCCCCTTTTACTACAACAATAATTTCAACCTCCCTTTCTCCCAGCAGTTTTTATTTTCTTCTACTAATATTATATTATCTTATAATGTAAACTGCTATACTACCTATTATGTTATACCTTATACCATTACTACTTTGCCTGAACAAATATGTGGATTTTTATAATTAGTTTCATATGCTATATATTATGTTAGTTGTGTTATAATATTTTTCAGTTGCAAATAAATGCCTAAAAACACAAAAAAGACAAAGTACCATTTTTTTAAATACTATTTAATGTCTATAACTCCATAGAATCTGCTTAATTTTCATGTACATATATGAATATCCAAATATATACTAGGGGCATTTATATTTTGCATTGGGGTTCAATTTTTACATACGTCACTATCGCTCAGCCTTCTTCTGTTCTACCTGGTTCTAATTTTTTAATTGATCTTAAAAAATTAGAATTTTTAATTGAAATTATCCAATATTAAATATAATTAATATTGGATAATTTTTATAGCACCATTTTCGTAAAAAATTTCACCCCAAGGGCGCTTGTTGCTTGTTTATTATTGCGTCAATATTTTTACAAACAATTTTTTTGTTGTTTATTTCAAAGTGTTTGTTATTATTTATTTATTTTTAATTAAGGAATTATAAATGGTTCGTTAATAATTCTGATACATAGTCTTACAATTTTATTAACGTACAATGTACCTAAAGCATATTAAAATAAATAAAATAATAAAATATTACAGAATTCACCTCTGTGCGTGTAAAATACCTTCGATAGCGTAAGTTCTTAGGTTCTGGATATTTTATTGAAAATATAAAAACTGTATCTAGTAAAGTCAGAAAACCACTAACCTAGATTATTAGCCGAACTCCCAGATGCTAGTTGTACTGACTGCTCTGTCGAATCGTCTGCTGATTTTTCTAATGTACGTTCTCACAGCCGGTCTCTGAATATTACTCGCGTGTGCTTCCTAAATTTTCCATAGCGTTTTCTAAGATCTCGATGACGGCTATATTATTTCTGTCACAAGTTAAGTGGCGTCTTCGCCAATACCAAGTACACAGGCCTACACCTTCAATAAGAAAACATAGGGCTACCAATTGAAGGATGTTAAAACGCGCAAATATCCTCTTTGTGATTGTAAAATTAGAAACACTTTAAAAAAGGTATGTATGGTAAGATAATTGATAAATGAAGTGAATGAAATAAAAATATTAAGACTACCAATTGCCAATTGGCTTATAATACATCAAAGATATTTAAATATTTATCCTGTTTGTTCTTGGTGGCAGGCACATATTTTTTGTATAACACTACATTTAATTATAATTAATTAAATGTAGTGTTATTGTGTGTTACAGATCGTTCCATGGCCGAATGGTTCCATGATGCCAGAATACGCGACGCGCTACAATTACTAGAATATGCTTAAAAAAATCAATTTCATAATACAAATTATGAGTTTTATTTGCATGTTTAACAAATCCACGAGTAATAAAATAGTCCAGGATGGGGAAAAATTACGAACATCAATCATACGGCTTTTAATTTCAAAGAGGCAGTAAATATGAAGTTTTCGGCATTAACATGTGTTTAAAAAATATGAACTACGCGCATTTATTTTGGGTGAGAGGTAAAACTTGGAGAGATTTTGATATAAGAATTATAGAGCATTTAAGATATTTAAATAACAATAACTATTCTGAATTTTCCATTCATATTTGGAAACAAACCATTCTTTTGATAAAGGTTTAAACATTTTAAATAAAAAAAACCGTGGATTTACAGCTTGATAAATAAGAAATTTTAGAAATAAGAAAAAGTGTTAATAGTAAATTAAACTATATAAATAACCAAATTCATTTTTGCAAAAAGTTACCTTTTAAATTAGTTTTCACAGTAGTTTATAATTAGTTATTCATCACTTATATCTGTAGTTTTGTTTTTTGTTTATGCTTGTGATCATATCCTGAGTAAGGTCGTTGGTCGTGAAACATATTAATAAATCAATATACAATGTGTTTTTTTTATTATTTATATACCACATCTCTTCAGATACTGGGGTGATTCTTTCCGTCACGCGCTGAACACGCCCAGTAGCACTGAACGCATGTATAAAGAGCACGCACAGCCTTGTGTAGGTCCGCACACGGCGCGTTTCTGATTCTCACCCTGGCTCCATCAACTACAGCAGCCTACGCGGTGCACTCCGTATAGTCCGCGCATCTACTATTAAGTCTCAATATTGTAACTTGACTATAATAAATTTAGTGTACCTAAATCATGATATACCTGATGTTATACATAACGCAGGTACAAACAAAGTTATAGGCATGTCCACTTCACACCTATACCTACTGATATATCAAAACCTACATCTATGATATTAGAAACCTTCACATTAGTGAACCCTTTCCGACAAATCCCTCACAACCCTGTGCTGTCTAGTAATTAGAAAACTATTATATTTTCAAATTCTTAAGCGTTTCTCCGAAAATCTCTTGCTATCTATTTCCTGACCAACCCTGCACTAGAGCCTAGGTTTTCTACCTTAATAATATATAGTACAAATCAAAAAAGAAGAGTTTAGTGATTTTGCTTGAATCAATGATTAATAATTTATTTAAAATAATGGCATCGTTTATTAATGGCAAAAATACATCGAAAAGATTATATTTAACTTACACTTAACATGAGCATATACGATATTCTTAGAAGGTAGAACACATTAATTTAGTATTTTCTACGACACATAATAAGAGGATTTAGTCTTAGAAAATCCTGAAATAATCCCGGCAGTCTGTGAGCGGATCAGTTAACCATTTATAGATACCTCATACTTTTCCAAAAATATCTTAAGCTGCTATAGGTTTATCTTTTAACTGATCAAAATATTATCGTATATAAAAAATTTCAATGTTTATCTGTATATTAAAAGTACATAAATTGATACATTCATTGAAGTAAAGTATCAATTTCTTTTAAAATCTGGGTATGTGAACTTTTTATTCTAAAGCCATATTTTTCAAAATAGTAAATAAACACGTTGAAAATAAGAACATCGTAATGCTACTCTAGGTAGGTATATAATTATTTAAATTACTAGTAATGTTTCTGAAGCGAATTTTTTGTAAGTATGTAGTTAGGTAATTATTATTTTTACTATCTTGATGTTACAATGGTTATTAAGGTTCAAATTGGTGGTGTTTAGATTGTTACGTCATGGTGTTTAATTAATACGGCAGTAGATCAAGTTCAGAAAAAGCGACGCTTAAATGGCGTCCTTGGATTGATTTTAAACTCTAGTACTCGTAAGTGGAAGCAATCAGTTCGCGCTGTGAAAACAGATATAATTATTTTTTTCAATTATTTTAGTATGTATATAAATATCTATAAAATGATTGAAAAATTACGTTTTTATTTTACATATTTTGCCATTAGAATTAAATTAATTTAATATCACCAAACTGTAGAATGTATCGATTCAAACAACTATTTAGTTGACGCAACCCGAATTGGAGCAAGATAGCAGATGGATTTGGTCTACCTTGATCTTAGTCCCGAGTTGGACGCCAATTTACACCTCCAGTTGACTAGCACTTTTGTGGTAAAGAACGGAGATATCACTGCACTTCAGGATACTTTAGAAAACCGCTTTTTTTTGGTCAAAATTTTACGCACGGTGACTTTTTCAATCTACAAAAAAAGCGTGTTGCCATGTCCGTGTTAAAATATATACGATCTGTCCCACGTCGGCTGAAATCCTTATGTATTAGTTGGTATATTAAGATTTACTCGAGTGACGGAATGCATGAATGGAATGCACATGAAGTACTCGACTTTCGTCAACAATAAAATTACAAATAATAAACTAAAATGCAATTTTTCAATACGTATGTAAAATAAATCAATATTGTTGAGGTATTATGATAAAACTAACTAGTAGGAAAACCGTTAAAGGAATTGGAATCTTTAACTAACTATTTTGAATGAGTTTAATATTCCTATACCTCACTAAACATCACGCTCTTCTGCCACATTATTTATTTACCGATTTCTCATACAATTTATGGAAATGGCGTTTTAAATTTGTCCTGAATTAACAAGTTTTATTTCATTTCTAAAGTTTTTAAAAACATTTTTTACATTTGTAACCTACCAACGCATATTTTATTAAATAATTGTATTTTTTTTCAAGACTCTCATAATATGTATTCATTATTTTTCTAAATAATTAAGCAATTGACCGTGGTTATCAGGGGTTTACTAAATCAACTATATAAGTCAGTCTATTAAAAAAAATATAGTTTGACGCGAAATAAAAGTTTTATAAATTGTTCAAAACGAAGAATTGAATGCAGATACTAATTAGACTATAACAACATTGGCTCCTTACTGATTATACTGGTACCTGTAACTGATACTGATTATCCTAGTATCTTGCATGTGTCGATTCAGCACTCTTGCGTTTTCACAATATCACACAAAGCCATACAAGATAACCGCAACTGTTCAGTTTCGGGTGATCTTTTAGCTGTTCTCAAATATTTTATCAGACGTAGGACGTATCAATGAGTAATTTAATTTATCGCTCATCAAAGTTAACAAACTGATGCTACACTACTGAGATTTTAATGTTTATCAAATGGTTGTGATTGCATCTATAGTGAAAACAATTTCTTACTAGCTTGATGTAACTAAATCGCTAACATTGTGTTAACTAGCTTGATATAACTATATTTTATGTTATATATCTGCAACAATCAAACTAGTTTCACTACCCTGGAGTAACTATAAGTTGGATGTCTGCAACACGATTTACATGAATACTTAGTTAAATACAACAAGATAAAAGGAATATCAGGCGTTTGAAGTATACACATTCAAATAAGCTGCAAACAACTACGTCCAAGTTATCCACTCTATTGTTTAAATGATGGTGAATACTGTAGAGTAACGTACGTTAAAGATGCAATACTCAATTACTCCTGGTGGGAATAGATCCCGTAGACTGTATCGATTTAAATTACTGTTTAGTTAACGCGACCCGAATAGGAGTAAGAAAGGAATAATCTCAGAAAATATCTGGCCAACCTTTGGTTGGACGGCAATTTACATCCCCGGTTGACTCGCATTATTGTGGTAAAGAAATATCGCTACAGTTCAGAATACTGTAGAAAACTGTATTTTTCGTGGACCGGATTTTATGCATGGTGACATTTTTGACTGTCCTAATCTGTCCTACGTCGGCTGAAATCTCTATGTATTAGGTGGCCAGAACGAGAAAGGTATATTAAAGGTTTACTGGAGTGACGGAATGCACAGCGAGTACTAAAATTGTTCATGATTGTTGATCGGCAATAAACCGGACATAACCTTAATAGTCAATTATTGCGAGGTTTTAGAGAACTGCGTGCACCTTAGTTTTCTAATTTAAAACACTGGAAGATGTAAAAGCAAAATTAATAGAAATACCATAATCCGATCAGCGGTAAATAATCTGAAGATGATTTGATGAGACATAAATAGCACTAGGTCTATCACTAATCTTTCTAAATAGGTTTACACAGGAATAATGAGATTTGGAGATGTGGTGCTGGCGCTGCATGCTCATAGAACATACAGTTCCATTCTACTAGAAATAAACGAAAAATTTGTATATTTTACAATACAAATGCACATAATGAAATATTTTAGATTCCGCTCCAGCGGAAGGTAGCCGACTACACGGACGTGTCTAGTGACCAGTGGCTTAATTCAAAAAGCTGCCAGAAATACTGCAGATCGGAGATAGCACATTTAATTATTATTTTTTTAAATATTTGCAGATTGAACTTTGTGTTCATTTTTTATAGATTATTTAATTTTATTTATAATTATTATAAACCGAGTTAAATAATCTAAAAATAACATTTAATTTTGACTGTGCTATCATCATGACGTCATAGCGACCACGACTACCCTGCCTTGAACATAACGAAGAAGAAGATTATGATATACAGTGGAATTCGGATATTATAATCACGGATAATGTTATAAATCGATTAGTCTTATCATAATCATTCAGTTCCAAAAACTTGTATATAAAATATATATAAATTGTATACTCTTTATACATGAGTCTTACTCTCATAGAGAGGAAATAAATGTTTAAAAAATTATATATATATATCCTACTAATTATTTTAAAAATGTATTATATTTTCTAATATTAAAATTTAAAAAAACTGATACGCCTATAATAATCAAACTTCGGCTATGACGCAGTGTCAGTATTATTCAGTAAATAATTGGTATTTGACGACGTAGATGATTAAAACGTGATCAGTGCGTATTCTGTTGATTTTTTTATCTTTTGCTTAATGTTATCAGTTTTCTATTATTATCAAAAGTTACACGTCCCATAGTGATCACAATAAGTGGATTCCACTGAATGATTCTTCAAATATAATTTCTGTCGTTCGTGTGTCAGTACGCATAGCAACATAAAACAAAGGATCGCATGGCAACAACTCATAAAACGTATAAGATCGCCAAGCCATATGGAACCAATGGATAATACTCAACCGTGTAACCAGCGGTTGGACCGTCTTACCAGGAGTGCTCGGGTAGCTGGTGCAGACTTCCGGAAGACACTGATGCAAGATTGATGGAGATTGAGACCTCTCAAGAGTTGACATTATGATGAAGAAGAATGATTAGATTTTATTAAACTATTGATGTACTCGATATAAAATATTCATTCTCTCTTAACTACACAAAACTAATTTGAGATATGATAGATTAGTTTTATACTATCGTAAAAGGTGAACAATTTCCTCTGAAATAATATATAATAGGCGTCAACAAACCGCCAGTTATTAAGTTATTTTGAAAGCTTTAATAAATTATACCAATAAATATATTAGTTCCAAAAATATATTAAATATTTTAAATACAATTTTCCTTACCAACGAAAACCAATCCCGGTTTCTATACGAAACCACTGAGTGACATTTCAATATCTTGGGTGGTTTTACTACAGGGCGTGCTCACAATTGTGTCGTAGGTTTATTTTCTATAGCATAAAGTTCTCTCATAGACAAGTGTCGCAGTTTGATTCTTGTCACCCGTCGTGTTCGAAAGAATCGCTGTTAGATATCCGCTTCTGTCCAATTCGCAAGCAGACCCCGTTGAAGTTGGACCGTGGCTTCGTCGCCCTATAAGAAATCTCGTTTATCTCGATATCAAGAGTTGTGGGAAAATTTTGGTGGACATCAAATCTTTATTACTGATTTTACTACTTTGTTTTGTAACCATTTTACACTGTGTTCGCGTGTGCATCTGTTTTAAATCGTCAGCCGTCGGAACCTTAAACATTCCATGGACACGCCATCTTGTATCTGGACCACGAGTAATCCTACCACACATTCTGCCAATTTCTGTATCTAAATCATAGGGTATCATCAGATATCCCCTAGGCTGAATTCGCATTCTGTCAGCTAGCAGATTACATTATTCACCGTATTTTGACTGCCACGTTCCCGTCGGAAACCACGCGCCCGACGGCATCCACCGCTTTCATCGCCTTCTGCATAGATCTACTCCTGCTACGTGATTCCATTCATCCTCGCTTCCATCACGCTGACTCTATATCTTCGCCACCTTGACCAGACCTTGCGCAGGTCGTGTCCATTTCAACTTGTGTCTAATCTGTTGTGCAATCTAAGGTATTTATCTGCCACCTATAAATTGCGTTTCCTTGGTTCACCTCAACACGTCTGAGTGTAGTGAAATCCGCACAGAAGTCAGTCAGTGTCATCCATCACGTATGGACATTCTCAAAAAGAATTGAATCAAGTTATTTGATATTACTATTAAGATCTCCATTGATAACTGTAGTTGTATTCTGTATTGTCATCTGTGTTCCATTCTTTCTTACATATGGCTATTTTCTGATGACTGAGTGTACTGTTATTTTTACTGAAAAAACATTTGCCTTAATATTACATAACTGATCTTTTATGTGAAGTGAAGTGTTTTTTATTATCTGTACTCTGGTAATCCATCTCCTATTTAGAGAAAAAGAATCACATGCTTAGTCGAGCTAGCCGCGCATGCAAAAAATGTAATATTATAACATCTCATAACCTCAAATGTATGAAATTAAACATCGAGAATAACTCGCTACATATGGTAAACTAATAGGACATACTATTTCAAGCTTCCTTAACAATTAATTAAAACGAAAGATTGCTATATTTTCCACTATATAAATAAATGTAATGTTTTAAAACAAATATATTTTCATTAACAATATTTTAATACGTCCAAGAACACACAATTACTGGATGTTTACCTACAAAGGCACTGTTATTAAACAAATATCAGATATCTCATAGTGAAGAGGCTATTTCAAAAAATTATATTTAATGGAAAATATATGGAAGTATGGGGTAATTACAGGGCTTACGATAGTAATTATGTGTTCTTAGACATATTCAAATATTGCTAATATAAAATACTAGTTAAAATAAGATAATATATAAAAAAAATCGAAAAATATTTATTTTTCAGGCGTATTCTAGTATAATATGTTAAAAACATTTTACAGAAAAAGAATATTGCTTTAAAATTATTTCAAAATAATCAGATTCTCATAGTGGTAACATATATGCTATTAAAAAAAGGGAAAAATGAATTATCAAATTTGGTTCATAGATGGCGATGGTTTAATAGTACTCGAAGCGAGTCTGCATACTAACATATATACAACTTACAAAAATTTGATAACTGTAGAGAGTGATGGGTGAGCGTTGGTGAACGTTATTTAGATATATATAAAGTGATCACTTAAGCCAGCCGAAGACATGTCATAAGCCTTGAAATTACCCCATAATTCCATATATTTTCCATTAAATATAATAAAAAATATCTTTGTCTCTATGAGATATCTGATATTTGTTTAAATATCTTTTCATTTATTTTTTCGTAACATGTATAGATGAGTAGGTACGCACGCGACATCGCTCATAGCTTGTTTGGAACGAGGAAATGATCACGTGATATTTGTCACAACCGATTGTTTGAGAACATCTTAGGTTCTTTTCGGTCTATTTGTCATTTCGAAGTTAATATCGCCATGTAGTACCACGTGTGCCCGCGTCCGACGCTTAATCTGACAAACAGCCATCTAGTCTCTCTCGACGCGGATAGATAGCGGTAATCATGGACACCTAGTGATGCATACAGCCTGATCGATCAATCTGTTCGACGCCGCTGGACCTTATCATTTTGTTTAACCCTTATTGAATGTTTAACAAGATGCCCGAAGTCAGGATTGCTGTAAAGAAGAAAATATAAGATGCTATTGTATATTTAGCGACATCATTGATAGCGAGAAAGTTAATTTAAAGAGGAAAGGCAAAAATAATATTTAAAAATATAGAAATACGTTAACTTTTATTTTCAATTAAAATCTATATTTTATGATTTAAAATATTTAATGTTAACTATAATATTATTCTAATGTTTAAATAGATCGGTCTCAGGTAAATGACTTAAATATAAATATTAAATTTTCTAGTCTAGGCAACTAGTCACAGTAATGAGCATTTAATGATCATATTTGCAGCTTATTTATTCAAATCATGCTCATAAAGCTATAAAATCAACTAAAAATCTTCGAAATTGTATTTTTGTCCATATAACATTTTCTAACTTTGTCTGAATGGCTCGAACGATATGTGAAGTTAATTTATGTTCTTTCAAATCAATCATAATTAATTTTGTACTAAAAAATGTATCTATATAAAACTGAATGCAATTGCTTCTTCCTTCAAGTCTCCCGCGCGCGAGGCTGCTGCTAAATATATAGCCCGACACCCAACCAATAGAGCAACCTACCTCCGATTCTTCGCAGAAGCAATATTTGAATATGTCCAAGAACACACAATTACTGGATTTGTACTCACAAAGGAACTGTTATTAAAAATATACCAGATATCGCATAGAGACAAAGTTATTTTTTATTATATTTAATGTGCAAACAAGCGTATTGATTTTTCAGGTGTATTCTAATATAATATGTTAGAAAACATTATACAAATAAAAAATATTGCTTTAAAATAATTTAAAAAAAAATCAAATTCTCATAGTGATGACATATATGCTGTTTAAAAAATTGAAAAATGAATTTTCAAATTTTGTCCATAGATGGGATGGTGTAGTGATACTCGAAGCAAGTCCACATACTAACATATTTACAACTTTCAAAAATTTTATAAATGTGGAGATTGAGGAGTAAGAATTGGTGAACGTAATATATATATAAAGGGATCACTTAAGCCAGCCAAAGACAGATCGTTAGCTCTGTAATTACCCCATACTTCCGTATATTTTTCATTAACTATAATAAAAAATAGCTTTGTTTCTATGAAATATCTGATACTTGTTTAATTCTTTAGAAGATACCGAGTGGAGAATAACTCGACAATAACTCGATAATAACTCGACGTGTATGTAGTGTACAAAGTTTAATTGTGAAAATAAACATAATCATATTTCACCACAAAGTAACCGCCATGTCAATTAATTATAGATAAAAAATTATTCAAACTCTGCAAAAAATTCAACCACACTAAGCTTACCTTACAACAACGACCAAAAAATCAACGAATTTAATTCAACGACAGCCTAGAAAGGGAGATTATCCTGGATACAACTTTGGATCGAAGATGACCTGGAAGAATGCCACAAGAGTGAATTAATACATTTCATCTGCTTGGAAATACCTTATAGTCAGTTTTGAAGGTGACCTTAGACCGGGACTTGTTGTCTCATCTGATTGAGGTCACTATATGTCGATACTTTTATGAGGGAGGAATGAAGAAGGTATTGAAGTTGGAAGACGATTCAGTTCAAAATATGCCGGGCGAATTTGAACATGTCGGTTATGTGCAAATTTGCCGACCTCCGATGCGCTCCCTTGTATCATCATCGTAGTGAAGAAAAATGTGTGGTCATCACGCTCGTTGGAAGCGAAAATTTCTGTGATTAGAATAAACATATAATTGGCACTGAAACAGTGGAAATGTAATGATATTGTAATTTCGCTTAAGTAGTTGAAATAAATAATACCTATACATAAAATATGATGCATATAATGTACACAATTGAAGAAATAATTACGAATATGGATGTAATATGGAACCTTTCCTTAAATTTTATTCTGGTCAGAAATAATAATTTGTTTAAAATTGAAAAATAAAATTATTGAGTTATAATAACTGAAATATGCTATTGACTGTAATTCTAAATATCTTCAAATACTGCATCAATCGTAAGCCCTTATTTTATAGTTGAAACTTTTTTTTTATATTTTACAATAGTTACACAGAATATATTATCAATTCGACGACAAATCAAATAGTATTTGTAAAATATAACAATAATAATGCGGTCGTCAAGTCTCTCGTAGATGCGTAATTTATTGGAATTCAACAATATATATTCAAATACTAATTAAATGTATTAATTAGAAAGATATTCATATTAAATCAATTTTATCGAATAATATTATTGTTGGATTCGAACCTGGATCTTTTTCCAAACCGGGGAAGGTGCATTATCCAACTATACTACAGCGACAGTATTTTTGACGACAAATTTTCGAACCTATATGTTACACTTTTTTAAAATTCATACATCTATCGTTCCATTATTTGAAAGCCATCTACTTTGTTTTTACGGAATCTTACGGTTTTTAAATACAAATTAAATGTATTCATTTGTATTTTAAAAATATCGTAGACTTATGTTTTGAATAATTACAACATCACAATAAGAATGTGTTCTCCTTAATAATTATTATATAGTTTAAATGTTATATATGAAAAATATATATATTCTATCTATAAACTTTAAAAAAATTGGTGAAGTCTTGTAAATTGCGGCAAACAAGCGTACAGGTATGTATTAATTTGATATTATTTATTATTATATGTGTTAGCGCCGTTTAAAAATTAATTAAGTTCTATTGAGTTTTTGGCGTTTAACTTGTTGCCTCACTCATGCATGCATTTAATTCGCGATTTACCACATTTTAACCTGCGTATCTCAGTTCCTTTCTTTCATAACCTATCCTTAAGCATAAGAAAGAAAGAAGATGTCGCAGTTATTAAAAATCTCCAACATATTAGGGTTCACAATTATAAATGGATGTATGTTGCCTTCAGATCAGAAGAATAGAAGATTGTTGTATGAAGCGATTTATGTGAGGGTGTTGACGCCCCAATAATAATCAAAATTCCCTCATGTTCATTTAGTATCGCGGAGAAAAGTATCTAATACGTATTGTGGCTCAAAATTGTGTCAAAATATGTGTGCAATTGGCGGCAGGTTATAAGAATATAAACTGCTTACGGACTATTTGTATAAAAATAGAAGATAACTATACAAATTATAAGTTACTGCTAGGTTCGCGAATTATATTTGGAAGCGTTTTTTGAAGCTGTTGCTTGTGCGACGTCGATAGAAAGAATGAAGCTCGTGAGTCGGCCCGTCCGACTGCTGCTGGCCGCGTTTGTATTATTTCATGCAGTCGGTACTCTACGTCTTTATGGCTGATGAGAGTTGCGTTTGCTGTACCGCCTTGCTGGATGCGTTCAGAATCGCTGTGAAGTCTCTAAATGATGAGAGTGAAGGCGATGGTCTCGATTAAAACTTATTCTTATGAACTGTATGCAATGTAATCCAAACTGGTAAAAAGTCGATAAATCAATAAAAATAATTTGTATAGTTATATATTTTACATGGTTATTTATTGTCTGCTTGGATACTAGAAGTCTGTTAAACAATTATAGATACATTGTGTCTACTATATATTATAACACAGAGTGAAGTTACCTAGGATGCATCGAACCTGCAAGGCTCATAATCCCTTGCAAAGCTCACACGCTTTACTGGGCCTAATGCTGGGACTAACGGTTTTAAAGTAACACGTCGGTCTCTCAATGTCCAACATTTTTTTTGTATCTCTAAAATGTTACGTACTTATCTACCTATATATATTTATATAATATTTTATTTTACTATGGGATTTTGGCAGTGTAAACTTAATGTTATATTATGTTTACATTGTCATAATAAATATTTAACATGTGATACTATTTATGAAAATCTACAGAAATGTTTAGGTATGTATTATATTAGAATGTTTAGGTGCTGAAGATAAATAAAAAGAAAAAAGGTCGGGGAAAGGGTGGGGAGGTTTCAACTATGGTTTTGGTAAAGGGGGAGCAAGATGTGGTTATAGGCAGAATGATTGGCCAAAATTGAAATTGTGGTGGTTCATAAAAATAACTATTCAAGCATAGTAAAAAATCAAGAATCAGAAGTTGTGAAATTTTGTATCAGCCAACACATTTCAAATAAACTAAATGATTAATGCCAATGATTACTAAAATTACATTGTAGATATTTTTTTTATTAACGTCAATAGATGGACCGGCTAAAAGGTCTACCAACTAATTCAAGTGTCTCCCGAACAAATACTTCGAGTTTTTTTAGCACAATTATAAACCGATATTGGCAAACTCGGTATTTTTACTAGCGCTAACATTTTTGTGCTCGATTGGAAAACTTCGTAAAATTGTTGATGGTCCATTTAGCAGCGAATTTTATTGTTCTATCGAAATGAGCAAGACTGATTCTAAAAATAAAAACATAATGGTATTAAATTGCCGTATAATTATTAATAAATAATTGGTTCAGTAAAATTCGACTTGTCTTCGTCGATGACTATTTTTCTCGAAGAAGAAATATTTTTTCTGTTATGAATGGCCAATATTAAAGTTTATCATCGAAAGGAAAAGCGAAACGATTATGAAACAATTATTTTTGATGTATTCTTTAAAGGAACCCCAAAGAAGATAATCTATTTAGAACTTTACTCCGAAAAACATGAAAACGTACTTGATCTTTACACGCTTTTCTAACTTTGTAACAGTATGCGGTGGGGCGACATTTTCTTCTGTACAACACGGAACAGATAAAGGAAAAGTTCCCCCGCTCTCAAGTTTACTATTGTAAATCATGAGACTGTTCTAGAACACCGAAGGAGGAATGTTTTGATTTGTTTTGTTAGTATGGCAATGTATCGACGATTGTTGCCAGAGTCGTCAGATTCTTTCACTTTACTGGGGTAATAATTTTAAGAAACTGGCAAACTTGTGCAAGTTAAAAGTAACGTATTCAATGCTGCTTTAAAGAGAGAGTTCTGTTAAGTTGGTAATTTTGACATAGTTAAGTTGGTAAAATCATTATTGAAATTGATCTCTTACCACGATACCAATCTGCTGACTTATGGCCCGTGTCCACAAGTGAGATTTTTAAGAGTTTTTCAACCCGAGATACGAATATTGCTCTCATAAGATTCTTTGGAGATAAGTCTCACCTTTTGTTTAAGCACTATGTCTCAAAGATTCGCCGTCTCACGCCTCATTTTACGATCGTTGTATACGTCAAACATCAAATGTCATAGTCATTCTGTGATATCCGTTTCTCTGTATGTGTGTGCGCGGCGCGCCAGAGTTTGACAGATGATGGATACGTGTGTGAATGCCGACCAGGTGCCAATGCATGAGGTGCGCGGTGAAGGGATCCTGGAAAGGTTAAAAGCCGTGCAGTTGAGAGAAGCGCTCTCTTTATTCTTGAGTATTCTTCTAGTTAATATTAGCTTTAAGTGTAATTATCGTATTCATCTGTGTACTTTTTACTATTGTAATAAATAGGGAATTGTTGTATAGCCGTCAAAGTTTCATCGCTACATTGTCTGACCTAATTACGCGAGACAAAGCAATCAATCTAATCACCAGATTTACTACAGATTCATCAGTTGATTGATTTTGAATATCCCCAGTAGCAGTTAAAACTGTATAAATGCTTGTAATTTAACGCCTCCATTAAAATTAATAGTTGATAGTAGTACGGTTCTATGATGGTTTATGTTGACGTTTGTGTCCAAATATCACATCTCGTTATCAGATCGAACTGTCGTATACATTGGTATAAGTTTTTGTAACTTTTTACCAATGTCAAGCTGTTCTCTGATTTTATCACCAGATAATAATCTCAACAAGTGATATGATATTGAGATACGAGTATTTCAACAAGATTTTTTTGAATATTTCATAATGTCTCCTTCCATAGACATCGGAATTTAGTAAAAAAAATATGAATTTATGAACAGTAATCATCATTATCAGGATGCTTAATGAAGGCCTTATCAATTGTCTCTCAATTATTTCGGTCCATTTTAGTTCGTTATCATGTATTTTAGTAAAATTTGTTGGGTTTTAGGGTGCCTCTTGAATACCACTGGATAACTGCATCAGTCTTACGATTTTCCATCATCGGGGCGATATAAACTTCCCATGCAATTCAGTTTTCTTGGCGTATTTTATTGTATAGACTACTCTTGTATATATTAAAAGGTTCTTGGCGTAACGATTCGATCGAGTACGAATGCAATCAAATCAAGTCTTTAGATTAGAAAGTTTTATATTTTTCATCAAATTGATGGTTTACTGTTAATACTGATTTGGTGCTTACTTTATCTCGGTGTATAAATTGAAATATATTTATACTGTACATAAAGGCCAAAAATCGTTATCATTCAAAAATAAAATAACTTTTTAAATTTAAAAAAATATTTAAATTTATTTTTATATGGTATTTACGATGTATGAATTTCTTTATTTATGCATATAAAATATTATCTTGTAAATGGCCCCCATTTTTATCTTCACAAATGCGAGATTTAAAATACATGGGTAAAAAATCTCCATGCTATGTAGAATATCATGTAAAAGATAGTAAAAAGAAAAATCTATATTTAGTTATTAAATGATAAAGTGTATTTTCGCTCACTATGTATATGTTTACATTTACATATATCTTTTTTTTTTAAATCCTGTATATCTTCTATTGTAAAATTATTTTTATTTAAAAAAATAAATAGGGATGCGTACACGGAATACATATCACATCAATATTCTTACTATTTTCAAACTAAGCTTAACAATTGGTACTATGAAAATAGGACTAACTTGCTGGTGTCCTGGAACGAGGCGCAAACCCCCGACCACACACATACACTTAGGCAAGCATCTTAACCACTACACCAACAAGATACTCTATTGTTTTTATCTTATTATTATGTTAACTTTAATGTTAATATTATTTAGTAATCTTTTATACATATTATATATGTAAAGTTAATGGATAAATACATAACGACTAGGGTATAAAAAGTTATTTGTTGGCCAACATATTGCGATACTAATATGTTTATTACAATAATTATAAGTTATGAGAGGAACGACAATAGATTAAATGCGGCAAATCCATTTATGATAAAATAAAGAATAAATAAATTAAGAGAAAATGTGAAGATTATCAAAGTGGTTAATGGTTAAGAATTGGTCGTTTAGGAGGTTTGTTGTTGTAAGGGCACAGTAACAGGCTTACTACGAGTATCGGTATCTTTTCACGGCAGATAGCATAGGTCTGTTAGAATAGATAAGTCTTTGCTAATGCCTGAAAAATACAGGATTATAGTATAATTGATTACATACAAGTTCTGATTATTGACGAAGATCTATGACAAGATTCTATAGCCTTCATCTGCACGTTAGCCCGATAGTTTGACTACAAATTAATACTAACACATATATTTAAAAATATTTTGGAAAATTTTGTAAAATAATATTTTCCATTTTGTGATACTCTGTAGGTACTCTTCTTATTTTTTTGGAATATTTTTTTTATCGAGGATCAATATTAACAGAATTTCGAATTTTTATAACTTATGAACAACCACCATTTTTAAATGATATGACAGATCAAGCTGCCAGATAAAGGTCAATGTTCATAAAAGTTGGTTCGAAATCTACGGGAGTTATCGTGTTTACAAATACGTTAAGATTAAGAAAAAATAACATTTTAATATTAATATTTGTTACAAATTTTACAAAATAGGTTATTATTTCAATGTTTTTAATAGTTTGTTCGAAATCTAAGGGAGTTTTTGTAATTTATAACAATTTTGTGATCAAATATCAAAATATTATATTCTGGAAATAAATTTCTTATATTAGATTAAAATATTTTTTATACGGGATATTGTACGAATACATAGTATAAATATTTTTATTTTTTTTAAATAGAGATACGCACACGGAATACATGTCACAACAATATTCTTACTATTTTAAATCTAAACTAAACACTTGTATTATGAAAATAGGACTAACTTGCTGTTGTATTGGAATGAGGTGGAACCCCTGGCCGCTATATCACTAAGCAAACGCCTTAACCATTAGACCAACAAGCCACTAATATGCATCACTTCTGATAGATTCACCCATGTCCTGGATACTTTACTAGCTTTTTTCGTACTATTGGATGATGTCATTTTATGTAAATGTATATATTTTTATAAAATATATATATTTTTTTATTAATATTAAAAATATAATACAATTTCAATAATCAGTGGATAAATATATTTTAACATTTGTTTCTTCTCTATGAGAGTAAGACTCGTGTATAGAGAAGGAGTATATTCGAGTTTATTTATATTTCAGTTAGTCTGTGTACATATTTTTTTAACTTCAGTTACAAATTTATGATAGTCTGTAATTTTTCTATTTGTAATGGGGAGATCGTTAAAAAATTTGATACCTTGATAAATATATTGATTTTGAGTTGCGATGTATTTTAGTTTTGAAATATCAATTTGATCTCTATATCTTGTAGATCAGAATTCACTTCTAAAATTTAATTGATTTTTAATTTTGAAAATTTGAATTATTGAATTTTTTTTTGTATATGTCTACTATTTTTGGTACTTTAAAATCTGTAAAAAGTTGTGTATACTTGGATAGTCTTTTTTTTTTTAGAATATTTTTTATTATCATTTTTTGAGTGATTTCTAATTGTGACATTGAAGTTTTATATGCACCTCCCCATCCAATAATACCGTATTGCAAATGTGACTGTACAAATATGTAATAAAAATGTTTGAATACTAATATATAACTCTAAAAATGGATTATTTGTGTCTAGAAGAAATGTGTATTAACTTTTTTTATACAGAAATCTACCTAACGATATAGTCATAGCAATAGTAAATAAAATACAATGTGTTATCCATGTTTTAAAATATTTGGTTCAGTCTTTTTATTTTATATTTATCTCTGACACCTATACATACTCGTATATTTGTAATATATATGCTTATACGGTATTACTATTTTCAAATTAAACTAATGGCTTGTGCCATTTAAAAGCTTATTTTCTACTCCTACTCCTACTATAAGATCTTCATCATCAACAAGCACGTTAAGTATATAATATTAGGAGTTGTTATGATTAAAGCGTAATATTTTAAAATAAAATAATAATAACTTTGTATGAAACCACAAAATTTATTGTACGTTGACCGATTTCGCTTAACTCAAGCTTCATCAGGTCGTATTTTATACCGATCATAGATACAAGAAGGGTGCACTTATATAAATATATACATAAAGAGGGAGATAGAATATAAAACTACATGTGAAAGAGAGAGACAGAATACATTTACAGATATAAGGGACATTAAGGAATGGAAAAGTACAGTACTGATAGATATTATGATGATTTTAAAGGAAACATACCTAATGTGGGGCTAATGGATAAAATGATTTGTTTATTAAGAATTAGCGTACCAATATTAATTGCCTTTTTTATTTCAAGGGTTTCTAAATTGCCCAACCGAAGGCGAAACCCGCTTTTATTCAGGATATTGACCCCTGCGGTATTATCAAAAGAATGGTCTTTTTCAATAATATGGTTGGAAAATTCTGAGAAACCATTACTGTTTAAACGTTTTAGATGTTATTTGACACGAATATTGATACTACGATCAGTTATGTTTATATACTCGTAGAATGAGGGACAATTATTGCAAGTTAATTTATATATACCCGAGTGTCTTAATTTGTTATCTTTATAAAAAAAAAGTAATATTCTTGTCAGATGAGTCATTGCGAATGTGTTCTTCATTGCTAACATGATATTGTAGAAATCAGAATGTGATTGGTGTTTCTTTTGCTTTCTAAATTGAAAAGAAAATAATGTGCACACCCCTGTATTGACGTGATCGTTGTAGGCAACGAATTTTGTTTTTCTTTTGGTCGGAAAAGTCCTCAGCGGCATTTCAAGTTAATCCAGCGGATTCCAGCCGCACTTCCCATTGCGAACACGTCCCGTCACGGAATGCGTTGGTAATATGAAATTGAATTAAACTAGTATATTTGTGTTACAGAAAAGACGAAAGCCATTCGCTTTTTATAATATACACAAGTGTCTTTATGATTATATACTTATATATTATTTGCAATACTCAAATCAATAGATATATTTTACTTCTTCAATATTTTCAAAATTACATTGTAACCTCATTTAATATTAATAGTTATACATAATACTTTATTTAAACCACTATTTATTCATTATTATACATGTTTCGATACCTATGGTATCTTTTTCAGGAAAAAATGTTTACTGAAATTAAAAATACAAATATTTCAATATTATTAAACAAATTGCAATTAATACTGGTTATATTATTAAATTAATAGATATTTTTTTAAACAAAAAGTACAAGAAAAAGTTTATCAGATATTATTGATAGTGGGAAGCAGTGGAGATAAAGTGTGTTTTTCCCCCATTCCCCATTCAAAAATCCCAAATTCTATACAACCAGCTTTTTACACTAATAACAAATTAAAGAATTATATATTAAATTATAATGGTAAAGACGATATTTAAATAAAATCGAGAGTTTACAAATTAATTTGCAATGATTGCAATTATTTTTATATAGGTAAAACTTGCAGAAATTTTTATGTTAGAATTAATAAGCATTTGAGATGCGTAAATAACAATTACTATTCAGAATTTTCCAATTACCTTTCGGAAATAATCTATTCATTTAATATTAATAAGGGTTTAGAAATTATACAAACAAATACTAGAGGTTTAAAGTTAGATGAATTTGAACATTCTGAAATAAGAAAAAGTGTTAATAGCAAGCTTAATATTATAATTAATCAAATCCTCTTTGCAAATAGTCACCTTTTAAATTTGTTTTCATATTAGTTCTTACTTATTCACCATTTCATAGTTTTGTTTTTATCTATACTTGTATTTTTAATTTCAGTGTACATTGTTATAGGTATCGGAACATGTAGAATAATTAATACATAGTGATTTAAACAAAGTATTTTTATTAGGATTATTTATTTATTATTAGGATATATTTTACCCTTTTTTCTTTTATAAATAAACAATAAAACACTGAATTAGTTGAAAGGCTTGTTCAATAATGTGCGAAAATAATAAATAAATACAATATTTTGAGTATGTCCAAATCTTTGTAGGAACTAATTACTGGGTTTTATCTCCTGGGGGATTGTCATCAAGATTAAGATGTCTCACAGAGACGAAACTATTATTTTTAAATGAGAAGTATGGAAGTATTGGGCATTACAGGGCTTATGATCTACCATCGCCTGGCTTAAGTGATCACACAATGTAACGTTCACCTATTTACCCACGCTACCACATCTATTCAATTTTTGGAAGTTGTATATATTAAATCAAGATGGAACGTATTCCTTGAACATTTTCGACTGGTAATTTATTAATGATCAGGTATCTACCAGTAAAATATTATGAAATAGGTCTGTTATACCCTGTGTATAATTTAATATTGTTTAAATAATAATTATTTTTAAAATCTCGTAAGTTTATGCTAATTTTTAAAAGCCTCAGAACTTATTATATACTATAATTAGTAACCTCTATTCAGCATTCAATTCTAGACTACGCTCTTTTACAGTGAGAATGTGCCGAGCATACAATGATTTGTTCACCGACATGTATGATTTTGGTTAGGTTAGGTTAGGTTAGGTTAGGTTATGTATGATTTTGGTTAGTTCATTTATCATCCTGAAGAAGAAAAAAAACGGCGTTTTAAAATTACTCGTTAAGTCAATATTATAAACGAACTTAAATAATCTATTAAAAAAAAATTACTATTATTATGTACTTTTTTAAAATAACAATCAATTATACTAATAGATATTTCTAATTATTTCTAGATCAGCTGTTGACCTAGAATATAATTGATAATCTTGTTAGCAAATTACTTATGATTTCAAAGAAAATGATTATACACTGAATAATGGTATTTATTCGAATCTGGTTAAGTAATATATAAAAGACGTCTTTGCAGATATATTCTGAGATAACAGCGGCAAAGCACAAAGTAAACAGGATGAATATTCTGAGAAATTTATTTAGATAATAAGCGGTCCCCAAACTTTTGTATTCATCCCACCTTAAATAATTTTAGTAATCCTGGAGCGACGTCCCCTTCCGTTAATAAATTTAAAAGGTATTTATATTACAAGCACCCTTTAACAATATTCCATCGAATCTAAATATATTTTTGATATTTCTTTATGTTGTATCATTTTAGTATTAAAGTAAACATTCATAATTATATGTGATGCTTATATGTATTATAAAAGATTTAATGATGTTAAATATCGATCAAAATAATTGTATCACTTATTTTTATTATAAACAATACATGTTTGCGATGAAGTTGCATTTTAATTCAAATTAAATTAATCAATTAGAAAGATATACAGAAAAAATCTATCTATCGTATAAATATTTAGTTGCTACCGGATATGAAGAAGTTCAAGTGCGAAAAATAGATAAATTTTCTATTTGATTAATTTCATTTGTATTAAAATACCACATAACTTTGTTCTGAAAATGTAACTTCACAGAAAACATGTGTTCTCTTTAATGCATAACTGTATTAATGTTTCCAAATTTAATAAAATGGATTAATGAATTTAACTCTGGCGTATCTTATCGGAATTTCTTCGTAGGGCATTGAGATTTTCCGCAATATAGAGTGGATTGCTTTTGAAAACGGAATAATATATATATCAATTTGAAATATCGCAGAATATAAGTTCAAAATTTGTCGATAATGTATTCGGTTGCTATAGAAAAATCGGAGAACGTGCAAACCAGGATCGAATGAGGTTCAGTTTCAAATCCCGGTAGCAACTAAATATGTTTTCGATTGATAGATTTTTTTATATATATCTTTCTAATTGATTCATTAAATTTTTAGTTATTTTTATTTTTCAATACCTAATCTTCTTCTTAATTATGTGCTCAATTCTGAGCATCGTGGTCTTCTAATATATCCGGAATTTGGTACGTTTACATTCCTCCCAGTCTTGAGCCATATTTATTGCAGAGTTTAACCCTGGTAACTCCTATAAATATTTAATCTAACCATCTTTTAGGAGATCATTCCTTTGCTCATTTTTTCTCAACTGTCTCTATTCACGAGTATCTTGAGACTTATTGTTTCTTCTGGTAACATATCCAAAGTATGCAAGAATCCTTCTTCCGCATGTTGTCGAAATTTTTTCGGTAATCCTTAGCTCCTGGAGAATAAATAAATTTGTGCACCTCGCGGTCTGTGGGATACATAGAATCCACCTCAGTCACTACATATCGAAGAGATCCAACATATTTATTTCCTTTTTTCTTGATGTAAATGTTAACATTCTGTTCGATCTTTATAACTATCCAACGATCGTCGGTCGACGTATGCGCGCAATATGATCGTGACATATTGAATGGTGCCTGTCCTTTACCTACCCATTATCCCCTCCCTCTATATAAGAACATGATATTTTATGTGGTTGTGTTTTCTATGCGTTTTTGGACCAGTTGGAGTTGAAACTTTTAACTTACAGTAATCGTTTACCGGTAGGCTGTGAAAATTGCGTGAATTATCTCCCTGCCGTGTTCCAATGATAAATTGACGGAGAGTATACTGTATGTGTTCGGTTTTCTGGCTTTCGTGAGTGCCAAATCTTGCACATCTTGTTATTATGCATGGTGTTTGTTGCATGACATTTCGCGCCATCTCCAAAGTGTATGAATAAGAGTACTTCATGCAGAACAACGGAGAACGTGTTATGGAGCCAGAAGATCTGTAGATCCAGTGGAAAATCCAGATACCGAATGAAACATTTTACAGGTGGGCCGTGTTTGTTGGTACTGGGTGATCCTTCAGCCCCCCTGTTCCCTATCCTTGTTCCTCTCCTAAATTATTTCCACCTTTCCTTTCGTGTTTTCTCAACCCCCAACGTTCAGACACATTCCATATAGTGTTATTGAGAATTTTGGTTCTTTTTAGAATGAACCGATATCCTCGATATATTCGTCAGACTCACCGTCGGTGATTTTGCTATTGCAATTCAGTTTAAGATTTCTGCTTCATATCCTCGATATTTTAGTAAGTTTTTTTTTTATATAATGTATTATTTGTAAGTGAATTAAATTGTAAGCATAGTTTTAATAAAAAAGAAATTATAAATTTATGTCAGAATTTTTATGTTATGTAGATACATATGTATTTTATTTACAAAATTAAATAAGTAGATGTAACCTGTTAATAATGTCGAGTATTAATTGTCACCGTTACTACGAAGCGTAATAAAAACAACATCAATATTTCACCACGTCATCGTTAATTTAAATTTGTAAATTGGGAAACTTCTATCATATTTAAAAAAATGTAAACCAACCCTACACACCATAAACATAAACCAAAAACCAAGTAAAACACCACCTACTTTACAAAAATTGTAACATTGTTAATATACATTACACGTGGGTTGCGGGGAGGTATGCGGTTGGATAGGGAGAATCGGGTTGGCAGTTGTTGAAGGGGGAGGTTAATTATTAGACGGTTCACAAGGGTTCTAGAAGTTAACATTGTCTACCCGTGTAACGCCGGGTATATTAACTAATATTATCGTATCACACAGAAATAACTTCATTATAATTTTCAGTTTACATAGTGCATATTTTTTTTACTTCTCTTGTATTATTGTGTTCCGTATTCGTAATTTTTTTAATAGGTGAACACATGTACACCCATAACTTGAGATAAATGCTATTGTAAAATGTAGTGTTTCTGTCACCAGTTTTAGTGTTGTTCCTAACCCTTAGCCTTTTCTCAATCAGTACACATTGTTCCTTTGGCTCGACTGGTTATTTTTAAATTCGTAAAACTCAACCATTTGAAGAGGAAGTGTCCTCATGTGATTATTTGTGGGATCACTAGTTCATATATCGCTGTGATTTTGGTGTGTTGTGAATGTTGCAACTCATCGCGGTTTTGTACATTGGGTGAACTTCCGTAAGATCACAGAGATCACGTCATCAAACAGGTGAGTCGAGCTGTTCTTGTGTGTAGTACAAAGTTAAGTCCACTCTGGTCCGCTATCGAAGGAATTCCCTTTTTCTTCTTCTTCTTTTATACAGGCAATCCACCCTTCAAGAGTGATTTGTGCCATTAAACAAGTTAAAACATTATTTCATAGAAAGCAGTACAACAATATTATAGAATAGGGAATATTGCGTTACAAGTTAATACCATTGACGTTCAAGAAATTTGCTATTATATAGCTTAAAT
The DNA here is from genome assembly GCA_031772225.1 of Eubasilissa splendida. Taxonomy (NCBI): domain Eukaryota; kingdom Metazoa; phylum Arthropoda; class Insecta; order Trichoptera; family Phryganeidae; genus Eubasilissa; species Eubasilissa splendida. The sequence continues at coordinate 5,646,045 of CM062847.1, read as the reverse complement.
GTGGCGAGTTAAGGGAAAGAAGATCAAATTAACCGGGAGTTGAAAATTACCATTGACAAGATTATTGTAAAAAAAACCTGTGATTCGCAATGGACAGGCAAAAAAGACATGGTCAAGAAGGAATTCCCTTACCCTCACCTCATCATTCTCTTATTTTCGATTCTCCATTTTTCATCCCCCTGTCTCTTCCGATTACATCATCCACCACTGTGATTGGTGACTTGCGTCGGTCACAAATCGTGTTTGATTTTCTCTCTTATAATTAGTATTTTTCTAAATATGAATTAAATGTATTAATTATAAAGATATACATACAAAATCAATATTATCGAAAAATAAAAACATTGTTGTTGCGCTACCGGGATTCGAACCTGGATCTCTTCCCTAATCGGGGGAGGTGCTTTATCCAACTAAGCTACAGCGGCACTATTTTTATCGACAATTTTTCGACCTTATATGTTACCTTTTTGATATCAATACATTTAATCGTTCCATCATTTGACAGAGCCATCTACCTTATTTTTACAGAATCTCAAATACATTTGAGTGAATCTGATAATAGACGCTAGAGTTATTAATTCATTTTTATTAAATTTTGGACACATTGTGGATTACATTTAATTCATATTTAAAATATCACAGAACTATGTTCTGAATAATTACAACTTCACAATAAGAATGTGTTCTCCTAAAAAAAGTATTTTTCTATTCAATATTTAATAAAAGCGTGCCTACCCGTTAGCAACCAGTCACTTTTAAGAGTCACTATAAGGCAGTGCGCACACTGATGACTAAATTTCCAAACGACAGATCCGTTGGTGGCGCGACGGGCCTGTTCGGGAAACTGTCGGACCCCTCACTAAATCTACGAGCGCCCGCACCAACGACTAAACTGTCATACGCCGACATCGACACAATCTGTCCACGTAATCAGTAGCAAAAGTTATTAATTTTCTACAGTACAAGGTCACTAAAATATTGCATGAGGATGACATAAACATTTTGAAAGATTTGGTTGAGAAACGGCCAGCCATTTACATTAACTAATTAATAATTTTTGTAGCATATTGACGATCTTATTAAGCGTAATATTTCATCCAAAAAATGAAAAAAACTTTCTAGAGTGATCCCAAAGACTTTCATAGCATTTTATTAATCTCTTGCTGTATATTAGATACACCCAAAATCACAATTTTCTATTCTTTCTTTCGTGCGGGCGTTACGACTAAATGCTTGTTGTTCGCCTGATATACATCCAGTCCGACAACGATCAAACTGTCGTACAATTATTCTGTCTTCGGAGAGCGCCAACTCTAACATGTATTAAATAAATACATATCAAAATTGGTCCTCAACCGGATATATATGTATATATATATATATCCTCTGTCGTCTCATACGGCCCTGTGTTACTTGAGATCAGTTTTAGGCTTTCTTATACGGTAATACAATTAAGTAAAATTAAATCAATATTTGTTATTGTTAGCTTACAGTAAGGCCCGGAGCAGCACGAGATTCCTCGTGGTAAGACAAGCCGCGTGGCGTTTTAGCCATCTTGAAATTAATTGAATTGATCGTTAATTATTTCTTGAGGTTTAGCATGTATCATAAATGGTGAAAATTTATTTATAATTGACTTACGGTTTATTACAGCCGAGTAAAGCATCGGCGCTGATCTTGCTTTTCAATAGAGTACATAGTCAATTTAATTAATATAAAATTGACAAACAGTATTACGATTTTAACATGACAGAAAAATAGTATTTTAAAGTTTGTTCATTTTTTGAGTGAGTATAATAATAGCGCAATTGAACACATATGAAGTATGTACTTATCTAGTTTGAATACACAAAGTTTAGTGGGAAAAAAAAGATTTTCATAATCAGTGTCAAATTGTCACTAGATCGTATATATATTTTAACCTTTACCATACCATGATATAAAATACCCGAACGCAGCCATGCTGTCAACTCGTGTTACCGTAAATAGCAGTTAGATTTTTTTTTTTAATTAGCTTAAATGGGTTTAATGGCACGAATTTACTCTAAATATTGAGCATTTAATTTTGAAAAAATGATTAATAAAATAATTTAGAGGATTCATTAGGTCCAATACAATGTGTTCTTCCTTCTTATCTCTCTTAGTTTAATTAGTGAGAAAGAGACAATTATATTAGTATGTTTGTTGTTCTTTTCACAGTGAAAATAGTGTGTGATCTCAGTCTTTCATATCACAAATGGTATTTTTACCAACGTATTAATTTGACAACGGATTGAATGGATAAAATAATTATTTTTGTACGATTCCATTTTTATAATTGGATTTTTACTAATCATTCCTATGCGCTAATATTTTCTTTAGGTTTATCTAAAACATGAATTTTATATTGCGTATATTTATTGAAATATTACAGGTTTAATTATGATATAGACCTGTGTGGTATGGGAAGGGTTAATTTGCTTGCATATATGGCCATTATTAAAAGTGTGATTTATAAATATATTTATATAGACTATTGATATATATACTCGTTTGTTTACCCTAAATAAAATTCCGAATCGAGTTTCATCATAATTTTAATTTAATAGAATTCAATTTGAGTAGGATGGTCAAGTATTCCAATTTTCTTTCAATTGCAATTTTGCATTACCGAAAATACATTAAATTTAATATTTATATTTTTGTATTAATAATATTAAATAAAATATACAATGAATACAAATATAATGTATCCTTATAAGGTTTCGATCATTAATTGAACTATGGATAGTAGGGGTGAACTATTAGGGTATGTGATATTATTAATTAATGTGTGTAGTACAGAGTTAAGATTATTAAAAAAAAAAAAAATAATCATGTTGCACAATAAAGTAACTATTCCAATGAGTTAAATATGAAAATAAAGTTTATTTTAATGTTGTTGCGTTCAAGCATAGATGTCAGGACAGGAAGAAGTTTGGCACTCACCACAATCCGGATTTTGCTGGCATCTTCAAAGATGTGGACTATATACTGTTTAACTCACTATTTCGTCAAAGATTAGTATAATATTGTAAACTGTTCCATACACGTTATAACCGCACTGGTTCAAGGTCGCCGATCTACTGGTCGGCGGCGAGATCAGGAGGGGAAGGGAAAAGAGGGAAGGCACAGAGCATTATTTTCGTTCAATGTGTCCCAAGTAAATTTTATGGTATTTATATTTAAAATCGTTGGAATTTGTAAGAAAAAGAGGAAGAATCTCACTCAGGAGAAAGGTCTAATCTCAAAAATCTATGATATACAGTGAAATGCTGATTTTTAATAAAATGCCGGAATAAACAAGGAATAATTTTTTCGCATCATCTATGTACTTATTGAATGTCTTAAAGTACATCTTATACCTACGATAAAAACTAATTCTGAATGAATCTAATGTAAAATAACACAGCTTATAAGTCTTGTAATTCTTTTATAAGCACTATCCCGAATTATTGCTGGAGCATTCCGTGACATTTATTTTACGTCAAATTGAAGAAAAAACTTTCATAAACTGTATAAATTTTTTTAAGACTGTTTCTACTAAATATCTTCATGTTCCCCCAGGATTTGTAGATTTACGCGAGGCGGTTCCAAATTTATGGTACGATGTTACCGTGTTATTTATATCGAATTCTTTAAAACTTTTTGATACTAGCAAGTATTAAATCCAACTTTCGTGTTATGCAATGCATACCTACAATTTCAGTCCAATAAATAAGCCATGTTTTAGAAGTCATAGATAATATTTCACGAAACACATTTTTTATCACAGTTTTCTCACTCATACATAACGTTTTAAGCGTGATTGCATGCACTATTAAACTTATTTTTTATTTTAAGAAGACAATATCAACAGTTCTTTATAATCTCAATAGATAGCCCTAAAAAGATATAAGCAATATAGTATCTTAAAATATAAATTCAAAATTCGTTCACAAAATGAGACATGAGATAAATCTCAAAGACTTAATTGATATAAATCTCAATACTGCGTACGCGTCTTGATCTGGAAATAAACTCAGAGATCAGCTAGAGATTGGTAGAAAGCAAAGAGAATTCAGAGAGTTGAACAATCCCGTTGTTCTGAGATAAATTTTGATGTCAGGTCTTATCGTATATGAGAAGGCCATTTAATTGTTGGGCAATGATCGGCAGGTCTTGAAAATATCCGAACGTAAAGAGCGTTACTTACAATAACACCATAAGACAATTTTTACAAAATAACTTATTAAGTAAATTTATTTTATTTTCTCATTAATTTTGTTTATTTATTAAGGAAGATATTTATATCGTATTTTTTTTGTTTCAAAATGTTGCATTGTAATTCTTTGAGATGTTTTTAATCGTTTTAAAATCGTCAAAGGTAATGTAACGTTAAAATTCGTTATATATTTTTATTTACTAAATTTACGAGTTTAATGAATACGACCAAGTTGGTGGGAATTTGTTACTAAATTAAACAAGATTAGATTTTCTGGGTAGTGGATAGGTTTAGATTTGCTGGGTAGTAGTAGATTATGGAGACAAAAGTACGGCTAATGTTTCTGTAAAACAAATACTATGTGATTCACGAAGAATTTCTCGAATTTCAAACTGGAAAAATAAAAGTACGTCCTTAAATACTTTTTACATTAACATTATCTGTGCACACCAGAATTACGATTCTTGTATTGAAAAGTATAGATAAGTAGTATTTAGAGTATGAAATAATTACATTAAATTAATAAATGTGATTTTCCATTTCATTTACTAGTTACCACTAAAAATTACCAATTTATTGTAATACTGCCTTTTGGTAGGTTTCATATTTGTTAATTTTGTAAGATACCTTACTCGAATAGACAAATAACTATCGAACACAGCTCTCAACAATTGCAGGATGGAGGATGCATTTCTTTACAATGAACATTTAAACTGTCAAAGAAATTTATATTTAAAAATCTCTTTTACGCTTTTGATACTAAATTATAAATATTATCATATTGTTTGGGAGGGTGTTTTGTAGTGTATCTCTGTAGAATAGTTTTTAGCATTGATTGATAATAACATCTTGAGATGGATATAATAACCCTCCCTTATCTTTCTGTATGATAAAACTATGTCGAACTGATTTCTCGTTTGCAAAGAGACTGACTATACAGATCGTGCAATATAATTTCTTAGCCAATTGTCGCACAACGAATCCACCAATATAAGAAATTATTTGCTTAGAAATTTCTGTCAAATTTGTAACTAGGAATTCTGATAGATTTTCACTATCTGCCTCATTTGATTCATTTTCTTAAATTCCCGTCTATAATTTTCAGTTGTGCTATTAATTTTTGTTATTGCTGAAAAACAATTCAAAATCTGTATATTTCTTATATCTCGTAATTCCTGATGCATTTATATATTTTTATATATTGTGGTAAACTGTCGTAACTTTTAATATTTCGTTTCGTGTTTAATATTTTTCGATAATATTATATTATAATTTTTTCACACATATATTCAATTCCATTTGTTGGATTAACTTATGAAGTTCAACTTGAATAAAAGCAGTTCAAGTACCTATATTAGTTATTTTTATACAAATAATTTTTTTATTTTCATTATACCTAAACACGATGATGTACTCTATATTAATTTCTAATAATTAATTAATTTCAAAATTAGTACTTAACGCGTTTCTGTGATAGGTGTCGATATGAGCGAAATTAAAACTTTAAAAAAAACTTCTTACCGATGAAATCCTTAATGTTTTTGATATTTTACTTGAGTTTGATGAACACAGTTTGACAGCACAAGACATCATTTTGAATAATTAGACTACTTAGAAAGCGCACTTTGTTCTAATAATGATAGCCAAGCGTCACCAGCAAAATGCAGCAGGAGATGACTAATCGACGTGACCATATGAATTTACTGAAATCACCATTGAAGCTTCAAATCACCACATTTGTTTTGAATCTTTGTAAATATAACCTCATTGATAGAAAGATACAAAAACTCAAATCCGTGACAGCGAGACTCGCGCAAACGACTATTCGCAAACTCGACAAACGTCACTTAAATATAAATACAACTAATTATTCCGTTTTAATTGTTACTGGCGAGATTTAAATTCACCCAACTGATGAACGATAGAAACAAGCGTGAAATGAGGTGCTTATTTTGACCAGTATATTATTTTAGCAATATTTGAATGTTAAAGAACACACAAATTACTGGATTTGTACCTATAAAGGCTCTGTTATTAAATTATATCAGATAACTCATTGAGACGAAGCTATTTTTTTATATTTTAAAGGAATATATAGAAAATATGGGACTAAAAATCCAGTAATTTGTGTGTTTTTTAACATATTCAAATATTGATAAAATAATATTTTGGTCAAAATAAGAAAAATATATAAAAAGTGAAAAAAAAAGATTTTTCAGTCGTATTCTAGTATAATGTATTAAAAACATTTTACAGAAAGAATATTGCTTTAATTAATTTTCAACCAAAATCAGATTCTCATTGAGTTGACATATAATATGCTCTTTCAAGGAAAAATGAATTATCAAATTTGGTCGATAGATAGCGATGTTGTAGTAATACTTGAAGCGAGGCCATGTAATAACATAAATAGAATTTTCAAAAAATTAATAAATATGGAGATTGAGGGGTGAGAATTGGTGAACGTTGTATATATATATATATATTTATATATATAAAATAATCACTTAAGCCAGCTGAAGATAGGTCGTAAGCCCTATAATTATCCCCCATATTTTCTATATATTCCTTTAAAATATAATAAAATTGCTTCGTCTTTATGAGATCTCTGATATTAATTAAATATTTTATAAGTTAATTTCATTTTACGATTATTCTATTTATCTTTCTTGACATGATATAAATTTTCGATGAGAATTGTTCAAAACATTAAATAAAAATATTTCACTGCGGTCGAGGTAGAATAATTTATTAGTCATAATCCAATACAAAAATACGCGGAAAAATACAAAAATAACCTTATGAATCAAATATAGCAAGTCGCTCTTACGAAAGCCTTTATTAGCAATACACATCGTTCCCACCGTGCGTCAAACCTATCAATGGATTTTTTATGCATGTACAGTCGATCAATTTATGCATGTACAGTCGATCAACTTCAATCAATTAACCAATACCAACTATTCTTCGCAGAAATATCAAAAATTACTTTCAACTCAATCAACTATATTATATACAATGTCTCCATACAATATTCCAAATAAAAAACTAGAAAATAAGGTGAGTATTTAATTAATTTAAAACCAGATCATTATTTTACAATGACAATCCAAAATGTACAAAGTATTCTAGTTTTATTTTTTAAATACAATTATTTATTTTCACCTTTAGATGTATCTCAGAACTTAGATATTGATATGTGGTCGAAATTTTTCAGAAATCTTTAGTTTCACCACAATTCATTTTGCTTCAAATTTTCTTCCGATATTTATATTTACACTTTCTGTTAATGTCTACACTTCTACACTATACACGTATAGAATAATATTTATCATTAATGTATTTGTAGACATAATTGCAAATTTAGTTTCCTGTTGCATTAAAAACTTCTCATTAATAAAGCCTATATCCACGGAAAGTGTCTTAGAAACTTAATTGAGACACATCTCAATTCCAAATATACGTGTTGATAAGGAGACAAACTTAGAGACCCGCATGATATTGGTAGAAAGAGAGTCAAACTGTATAAGACGTGTTCGGTATTTATGACAGGATCTGATCGCCGGTTGCCGTGCGCGTGTGGATTCTCCATTAGGTTTACTATACCTATTCCCCCCTCCTCCGTTTACCCTTATCACAGAATACGACTTTTTATGTGTATGATCTATGACTTGTGAACTGTCACGAAGTGTGAATGTCCTGCTACGAGCTCGTTATACTGACTTGAATTATTATTGTGTTTCGGTTTTCTCACAGTGCGTGCCGAAGATTTACAATCACTATTAAGTGATGTACAGTGCTTTGTGCTAATCATCGAAGAAGTCTCCTGAAGTTCAATAGAGGTGTGAGTACAACTAGAAAATCCAAGTAAGTCGAGCTTCTTGGTTGGTCCTTGAGCCATTATTGTTCTGTCCCTATACCAAATTCCACCTTTCCTACATCACTACAAATTCCTACAACCCCCTTTTGTAAACAGGACGTTCAATATGATGGCGAGATTTGACATATAATATGAATACAATAGTTATTTAAAATCACAATAGTTCTATATACTTGTAACTATCAATTCTGAAAAGTTATACATAATTCATCAAATATTAACATTAAAATAAGGGGTTAAATTACATACATTTATTCCGTTTTTACTGCTACTGGGGAGCTTCAAAATCATTCAACCGATGAACTACAAAAACGGTCAATTTCTGAGATATAGTGTGTACACGTGGAGTGTTTCCTCCAAAGAATCTCATGGGAGCTAAATCCATATTTCAAAAATTGCTTAGATACTAAAATCTCATTTGTTGGTACGGGCCATTATTTATTTATTCTTAGTACATACATAAGTATATTTATATACACTATAATATATTTTACAAGACTCTGATCCTTCCCAGAAGTGAGATTTTTTGTGCAATATTTTTAGTCACGTGTCTTCCTTCAGTCACTTCCTTCAGACTTTCACGATCTAATTTATTATTCATTAATCTTCATCTTATCATCGTGAATTTAGGTTTTTTTACATTTAGTTTTAGTTTATTTTTCTTCAGCCATCTTGCTATATTTTTAAGTCATAGTCATAATTGTCTCCCGCGATGTATATGTATAAGTTCTTAAATATCAAATTCAATATTCTTGCTTTCATTTTTTTAAATCAGTTTCGGTTCAGTTGGTATACTGTTTTAATGGGTTTGCTATCGATGTCGGTATCCACTGACACACTTATTTTCGAAATGACAATTTTCCTCGTTGCCTGTACATTTATATATCATCTGTACTGAAGGCTTAAAAACAAACACAGCGACGTTTAACTATCATACATGTATTAATACTATACCATTTACCAATACATTCAGCGTTGCTAGCCTGCTGGCATGAAACAAGCTACCGTTTGAGGTACAGGGTGAATATTATCTTCCAGGTCGATTTTGTTCAGCCGCCATTTTGGTTTGGCAAATACTTGTTAGTTTGTAATTAGTATCCGTAGAAAATTGTTGATTACAATTCATTATGAAGCATATAATGTCTCAATAACGTATTGAAGTCATTAAATTTTTTTTTCTAAATAATGATAGAAATGCGATAACCATTAATTGTGATCGCTGTCATCACATGTTCGAAAACTTCTTGGTGGCTGAATTGGATCAATTGAGTCTGCAACACTGATTTTATCAGAACGGCGCTACCTCACATACATCCCGAGCTACGCTTGAAATATTACGAGAATTTTTGCTATGAATGCTACAGGACAATTTTTGATATGAAATTGCTGAAATAACAAGCGAGTGTGTGCGAGAATGTTATGAAAAATATGGTTAAAAGAGCACACATTTGTGCCGCTGCCAGAAGCGGCCGCCCGGCCGATGTCATATTCCATATTTCATAAATAATTGTAATAAATCAAGTAATTGATAAATAAAAATTAAATTAATAAATTGTGTTTCATTTACTAGTTAATCAAAAACAATATCGGTCTTAAACATAATATTCACCCTGTATCTGCCTCACTGAAAAATCAATGTTTGAAAACTAATTTTAAAAAAGCATTACTAGAGATAACTCTTTACAGAATGATGTCTATGTTTTGTGAATATAATGTGAATTGTGTAAGAGTATTGGATGCCCTAATAATCACCTAAATACCTTCGCGTTCTTTGTATTGTGGAGTGTATTGTGGCTCGTATTTGTGTCGAAATATATGACGACGTGTGCGGATACGAATGTTATTATGGATGCTTGTTATAAAAGCTAAATTGTATAAAGGTAGGAATTAATGCTAGGTATACGAAATAAGATTGGAGGCGGCTTTTAAAGCTGTTGCTCTGGAGAGGTCGATAAGTAGAATGGTCAGAACTCGTACTCCTAGTAGTAACATCTACCTTTACTAAATAACATTACTAAGTAACATCTAACTTTAATAAATTCAGTATTGAATTATATAATAACTTTGTTTTTAAACCACTTCTATGACTTAATTATACACCAACCGGTTTCGGAAAATATATTTTCCTTCATCAGGATGTGAAAAAAATAAGTATAGTCAACTTTTAAAGGTGGTCTAAAAACAAAGTTGATAAATAATCACATATTTAAATGGATAAGCACAACATAAAGTTTTCCTTAAATATTAAAAATATTTAAAAAACCTCTGCATCCGAAAATAGTTTTCGTTCTTGTAACCTGCTGCTTGTCACACACACACACATGTCTACATACATCCTTATATTATGCACTCCGTAATACCAAATGAACACTAGAGTATTTTGGTGATTATTGGGGCATTCATACCTCACATTAGATCACATCATAATCATAAATCTTTTTCATTTTCTGGTCCGGAGTCAACATTCATTATTATAAACCCACACGGATTATTCCACGAACATTCTCCAAATTGTGTCCCCAAACATCCATCTATTGAACAAAAGTAACGTCCGAGGCTGTTTTTAATCACGACTTCCATAACGATAATATTCAGCGCGGTTTAGCGAGCATTTCCAAAAATTCCGACGAAAGCCAAAGCCTAAACTTTCGCGGTTGACACGGGCAGCGGCACAAAGCCTGTATCCAGCCCAACCTTTGCCGGGCGCTCCATGGGCGGTGTTCCGCAAATACCAACGGTAAAGTTTTCTATTTTTTCCATAAAACTAATGAACGTTGTGTAAAGGAATCCGGAGGTCTAGAACCGCCACGCCACGCGGTCAACGGCTCCGGCCGAAATATTCCAAGTTTTTGTGGATACAGAAGGAATTTTCTCAAAGGGCTGCTGTACTGTCGAGAGGGGAACCGCAAAAATCAAATTCTGTACCGCATTTTATGGCAACTAAACAATGAAACGTGAAAATGATAACAAACATTTGAAAACTTTCTGGAATATTGTTTCCGAGTTGCAGAAAAATATCACACTTCACAGAGATGAAAGTTTAGTCGTTTACAGTAGTCACGGCGAGGATGAATAACTGTAAGGAGATACGTACCTACTGTATCCTATACAAAACTATACCAACGCTAACTGAAATGAAACTTCTAAATCTATATGTATATAAAGAACAGTGTCTGGACGTGTTTGTTTTTTATACAAATCTACAATTTTATTCTGAGCTCGATGAAATTTTGCACACTTGATATTAAAAACAAGAGGAAGGTTACTATCTACATTATATTTTGAAAAATACTAGCACTATACTCCTTAAAGCAGAATTTTGGTACTTCTTGATGTAATTTGGCACACTTGACGAAAAGTCAAAGTCAGAGGAAAATTTCTGTCTACATCTAATTTCGAAAAAAAACTACTCCCATCCCCCTAAATTAAGCTTTTTCACTTTTCATAAAGCCTGGGCAACGCCGGGTACTTCAGCTAGTGTTAGAATTAAAAAAGGTTGTTATTAAGTATTTAATCTATAAGGTACATAGTAAAAATTAAATAAATTGATAATCAACAAATTATAAAAAATAAAAATGAAAATAAAGATAACTAAAATATGATAAAACAAAGATAAGCTTGTTGGCATAGAAAGATGAAAGTCTTGTCGAAGGATGAAGAGTAAAAGGACGATCTCCTACCCGTTGGACTGATCAAGTGAAAAAAGTAACATGCACTTCTCTGGTGATAGCACTAAGATCTGCAGGGCGTCGAGAAAAGTGGAAGAGCGTAGTCAAAAGGGCAGCAGTTTTTGGAAGATCACGATCCTCAATAATAAGGACATAGGGCGGTGCAGCTCTTACTTAAATGGATTCAGTAATTAAAGTTCAGAAATACGTTATCAGATTTAGATATAACCCTGAAGAACTTTTTAGATCCTTTCAAGTTTTGGACAACAAGACAACTTTATAAAAGATCATAATAAAATTATTAAAAAAAAAGAACTTAACTTCACATCCACGATCCGCATCTAAAGAAACTAGAAACACAACATTCGGAAACTTTTTAGTGCCAAAAATTAATACAACATTTGATCAACGATCTCTCTTATTTTGTATACCGCGAATATTTAATAAATTGCCACTAGATCTCAAAGAACCAAAAGTGATTAATGTATTTAAACCAAAAATAACATAGTGGTTGCTTGATGTGGATAAACGACAAAATGAAAGCAATTTGTCATTTGTGTTAATCTATGTAGCTACCTACACATTTTTGTCTCCAACTATAATATAGATAAAAGGCTTTTTTGTAAAAAATGTATAGGTAATTGCTTTGGCAAACAATTACCTCTATTTTAAATATATTATTTTTATGCTATAAAATTAAATAAAACAATTGGAATTCTAATACGTATATAATTTGATTATATTAATTTTATTGTATTATACATAGTTCACATGTAAAAAAATACTCAAAAAAATAAAATCTAAAGAATCTTTTTAAATAGCCGATTACTGTTGTATTTGATGATAATAATTCCTAAGATCCTAATTCGGAAAAATAAATAAGCAAATTAAAACAGAATATTCAATAATTTTCATACACGAACACAATTCACGAGCACGTATGATAAGATTAGAATGTTCGGAATTTTTTCCTAATATACCTTTCGTGAATATATGTAATTAATGTTAATATCCTCCAATTTAAAATAAGATATTCGATAGGATAAACTAATAAATATCTTTTTTTATTAGTTTTATTATTATTATTATTATTTATTAATATCGCCAGACAGTTTACATCTTTCGGTGAACTGAAACTTGCAAATAATAGGTAAAGTTGAGTTTATAATAAGTGCCTGGCGTTGCTTAGGATTAAAATGTATTATTAATTTAAAATAGTTGGTGGTACAGGGGCGAGATGCTTTTGTCTTATAAATACGTAGTTTTGCGCAGGCCCTCAATAGTGTGCAAAATTTGAAGGTGAAGTGACCGGCGAAGAAATGAGGAGAGGTATCATTATTTTTTCATGGTCCTAGAGTGCAACTGAGCAAAAATTTTAACGGATAGCGTTCAATATAATAAATTTCTGATTAGGTGAGGGTGGGTTGGGGGAGTATGTCTATATCTTGTGCAAGTTTCTAAGGATATATATAACATTTGGTTTAGATCGGTCAAAATATATAAGATAGACATATAATTAATTTTATATATAGATGATAATATTACAATTCATTTTTATCTTCCTAATCACTAATTCAAGTATGACACTTACCTGTAGCGACTTTTTTTATACATCAAATGTACAGAAAACCTACGATTTACAAGATGTCAGTACAAAAGTGAATACATGAGATGAATATAATGGATAGACGGAGTTACCACTATAGAGTATAAAAGTGGGATGAGTTATGTCAAACTGTATATTGATCAGAAGATTGTATAAGTGGAAGCTAGGTTCCTATTTCTCCCAGCTCTCTACTAAGTTCGTATGAGGAAGATGTCGCTGAGTGTGTGTGTAGATATGTACGTGGATGTGGCTAGAACAGATTGGACAAAAAACATAAATATCTTACAGTTGATAGACGTGTATTGCGGATAGATGCACAAAAATAGGTAACATATGAGCAATGAAGATGTGAAGCGTCTGCGAGCGAACTATTGTACGAACGAATCAGTATTGCCAACTCCCCGGGCAGCTAGGCCTCAATGTATTGTCGTCAGTTTGTGGGTCGGTACCAGATTTACCTTAATAGTTGATGAGAGCTTATTGTTTGCATCCAGATATATGCAGGGTACGTGCAGATTGCGGAGGCAAAACACCTCCACATAACTATTTATTTCTAATACATATAAACTGAGACATACACAAATAATGTGGGATGAAACTTACAAAAAATAATATCATTTGGCAACGATGATTAAAACCTTTTCTCACCATTATCCATTTGAATCGTGATTGATTTTAAAAACTATTTTCTAAACAAGTATTTGTACACAATTTGATTCTGTTTTTTTAAATAAGCTATAGAAATACACCTCAGAATATATTTTTTCATTCCATTAGTATCATCGCATGAGACGAAACACGTCACATTGTTTCGCTCCGCGACCGCCATTGCTTTTCTCTATTACGTACTTACTATTTTGCGTTTATTTACAAAGTATGTATTTATTTTTTATTATTATTTAAAATTTACATCTAGAAAAATATATAAACTATCAAATAATGATAAATGATAATGTGAAAATATTATTCCTATGTTGTATTTTTTTAATGTTGTTGGAACGCTATTTCAAATAGCTGATGGTCATTGGGGGTATCACATAGAATTCATTTTTACTAATGCACTTGATTAGGATATTTAATAATTCGGTCTCTGTTATATTGATACACAAAACACGTTATATCATAACTATCTGTCGATGCTGAGCATTGCTAGGGATTCAGATTTGGTTATAATTAGAGTTCAATCCTTTTTAATTAGTTCAGAAAATTTTCTAAAAATACCAGAACACGTATTATCAAGAAATATATATATTTTATTTTTAATATTTAAAGCAAACATTTTGTGGTTATTCATTTTTATAATAAATATTTCATTTACTTTACTTTGACCACTGTGAGTTTATAATTTTTACCAATCGCTTTCGAAAAATACATTTTCCTTCATCACAATTATATGAAAAAAATATAATATTATTAATATAATTACCACAGCGTTTAAAAATAAATTTAATGTATTATTTATAATATATTTTTAATATCTATGGGAATTAATTTGAGTCTGAAAAGGTTAAATATAAATTTTGTTAATTTGTTTTTAAAACTGGTTCTAGTCTCCGACATTTACTTGAATTTAGTGTGAAAACCTTAAAAATAAAATATTTTTATCTCTCATTTCTCAATCACTATCTCTAGTTGTCACACGGGCGATCTGTGACAGTATAAATTCGATAAACTTTGAGACACCGATTTTACGACGTCTAATTCTAACTGCCAGGCATGCAAGGGTTGTTCGGCGAAGTGGTGCCGTGAAGTTTTGATTCACAAGACAGATAAAAACCATAAAATAAGGTAACACTTTGAATCTGAAAGTATCCAAACTCAGTACATAAATCTGAAGACCGATTTATACGCATTTTATGGTCGACCACACTTTGGGTGGCTTTTTTCACATTTTTTATATTGTGAGTCGCAATTATTTTATTTCGTTTTTTTTTTAAATTCTTTATGGATTGAGTTATATTTTGTATATTTGAAGCAGTAACTAAAACAAGTACATTGGTGGTTACACATTTAAACTATTTAATTAGACACTGTTCTAGCAAGTTCCTTTGACTACTTGTAGTTCCCGTGTTTCCATTCATAATATGATCGTTCACACAGTAATAAAAATTGCCACTAACCTGGACTGACAATTGCTGTGTTCCTCCGCGGATGGCGGGTTGGTTCGATAGTCCGAAGTATTGTTCTAGTTCCTCTATGTTGTATCTTGTACCGCATATTATCTCAACCGATCGAAATTTAACTCCGGAACTACGATTATTCAGAGATCTTCACCGGACGATGTACTGACCGCAATTGACCATCGTAGAAATTGGCAATCTTCAGACCGTATGAAATAATCATACCAACACACAGAACCTAGGTATACCAACCGAAAGAATATTAAAGTACGTAAACAGACGGTATCATCTATTTGTGTATTAGTTAATTAGTTAATCCTGGATTTTTATCACAATAACTGTCATATGGGAAGCAAACTCAAAGAAATGTTAACAATGTAGAGAGTCCCTAGCTTTAAAAAAATCCCTTCCGGCACAGATCGTAATACTTAGGTATCTTATATTTTCTCTTGAATACCTATTTACTGTGAATTTTTTTTTAAAACTGCTGCTATTTGAAATGAGATGTCAGATCAGGCTGACAAATGAACATTATCGAGATATTTACAAGGTCAATTTTTAGAAAAGGTTAATCAGAATTTGTTAAAAACTAAGAGATTGTCAATAAAATTCGTTTTATTCCATATTTAGATAAACTTTTTAAAAGAGGGTGGTTTCGGAGTCTCTTAATTGTGATCTAAGAAAGTGCATCAACATTTTATGGAACTTGCACCATGAGAACCTCTGCCAGAATTTACATAGAAATCTTCCTAAAACCAACTGAATTAAAAATGTACAATAACAGTATTTAAACGAAAAGTTTTTTCTATGTTTTAAGGAGAACACATTTTTTGTTGTGAAGCTATATTTTCAGAATATAATACTGTAGTATTTTTAATACAAAATAAATTAATCAACTAAAAAGATATATCGAAAAAATCAATGTATCATGAGAATACTTAATATGAATTAAATGAATCGACTAGAAAGATACAGAATAAATCTATCTAGTTAGTTAGTTGCTACCAGAATGTGGATGGAATGTGTGTTCCAATCCAGGCAACTAAATATTTTTTTCCCTTGATGTTTTCTGTATAACTTTCTAGTTGATTTTTTTAATTTGTTATTTTAAATTATTAACTTTGTTTTAATAACCACTTAATGAATTAAAATACATTTACAAATATCAAAAAATATCATTTTCTTCTTCCGGATGTCATTAACTAATTGAAAACATATGTTATTGTTTCATTAACAGAATCTATTTTAAAAATTAATAATTATTTAAAAAATAGATTTAGTACCTAAATTAAATTGTTAGTTGATACAAAATTACTAGAATAATTGTTAGGAAATTTTTTTCTTAATGTTAAGTTAATGACACCTTGAAGGAGAAAATGATATTTTTCGTAACCGGTAGATGTATTTTAATTCATTAAGTGGTTAATAAAACAAAGTTTACAATTTAAAATAATGGATTTTAACCACAGAGTTGATTTTGCTAATCTTAAAATAATTCAATAATTTGTATTAAATACCACCGGACTATATTCTGAAAATGCAACTTCACAACAAAAAATCTGTTTTCCTTAATTGAAAAAAAAATTGTTGCTATAGTAGTTTCTAGTTTAAATTTTTTATTTTTTTATTCTAACTTTATTACATACATAATATTTTATATAATAATATTAAACATTTACCAAACTGCTGAATATTTTTACGGTAATTCTTTTAAGGTCTCCTGATTATGATTGAAGGAAATGCACTAAAATTTTCCAGAACTTACATCCTGAGAATCTCTACAATAGACAGAATTTTTATCGAAATTTACCTAAATCCAACTAGCACAGAAATAAGCGAAACTGCAGGAAATAAGGTATAGCTAAGAGAGATTTGAAATAAAATTAAAAATACTGCAGATAATCAATAGTTTTTATTGTTAACTAATCTTACAGTATCATAGGAACAAATTCTAAACTAAAATATCAACTTCTATCGTATGCAAGAATAAAATTTTAAATCTTTTTAAAACAATGCATATTGGCTTTATTATACTTTGATAGGGTAATAAAGCCCATGGCTATGTAATAACATTGGAAATATAAATTATAATTGAATAGATAACATGTATAAATATTCGAATTACAAATTATATTTTATATATAAGATCAAAAATAAAATAATTATTGTTAATTATTAACAAAAAATTTTGTCTAGTTCAACAACCACTACTGCAGGGCACTCGCAGGTATCGAAATCTTCTGCTGATAAACCAATAGACTCCTCGTGATACGAGGCACGAAAATTTTACTGTAACATCTAAGTAATTTAACTAGAATCATAAAATGTATGAATTACAGAAGACATAGAGTGCATATATACAAGGTTTACGGTAATATTAACAAAATTACTTAACGATTGTTTCTGACAAATTTGTATTATTTAATTGGTGTGCGCTCCTTCTCTTAAAAACCTACACGATATTGGCGACGGGCAGCGGGATACCAGGAATCCACGATAAGAAATCAACTTGGTTACGCCTAATGTATGTTAGTAAGTAGTGTTTGTGTGTGAGTGTATTTTAAATATGATTTTTGCTTCTTAGGCTTTATTACCCGACAGGCCTTATTACCCGCATGTACCTTACCAGCAGCTTTATCAAAATAATTAGTTTAAATAATAGAAAACTTTTTAGCCTTGTAAACGGTAAAAATTATAATAATAAACGTTTTTGATATCATTAAGGAGAACATTATTATTGTGAAGTTGTAATTATTCAGAACATATGTCTGTGATAATAACAAAGTAGAAGGCTTTCGAATAATTTAACAATATATGTATTAATTTGAAAAGTGTAACATATGGGTTCAAAAATTTGTCATCAAAAGTACTATCTGTTGTAGTATAGTTAAATAATGCACCTTACCCGAATTGGAAAGAGATCCAGGTTCGAATCCCGATAGCAACAATAATATTTTTCGATAAAATTGATCTTATTTGTATATCTTTCTAATTAATACATTTAATTAGTATTTAAAATATCACTGACCTATGTTCTTAATAATTATAACTTTACAATAATACTGTGTTCTTTATAATATATAAGTTGTATCAATGTGTCCATAATTTAATAAAAATGAATTGTTAATTCTGGCGTCAACTATAGGTTACTCAAAGGTATTTGAGATTCCGTAAAAACAAAGTAGACGGCTTTCAAATAATGGAATGATAGATGTATTAATTAGAAAAGTGTAACATATGGGTTCGAGAATTTGCCGTCAAAAATACCGTCTGCTGTAGCATAGTTGGATAATGCATCTTCCCCGGATTGAAAAGTGATAGAAGTTCGAATCTCGGTAGCAACAACAATATTTTAAGATAAAATTGATTGACTGACTACATTATAATATGATGTGAAATGTTGTAAATATATATTTATATTTTCCCGTGGTTCGGTCATCGGTATGATTTACTTTATTCATTGTGCATATTATGAATAAAATTCCTACTGATGTATGGCACACAAATAGGAGCTTTATTTTCCGTTTACGTTTCATATTTCATTCCTCACGTGAAAAATTATATCTGGGAAACCATACAAATATTTGCAAAATTACATATGAATAGTCCTGGAATCCGGTAACTGCCTGCGAGCTTCTATTGGCAAATACAATAACAAATACGAACAAACTGTATAATATAATAAAATATTTTCTCATATCAACCGTAGCCATCTTTACAACCTCTGCTTGTGTATGGCAACTTCAAGATATTAAAGAAAGAAAACAAAATAGTTTCTCGTGTGGAAACATTTTACTGCTTTTGAACATGGCAATAAACAAAACAAGAATTTTCAAAAGGAGAACGCATACCGAAAAATATTACTTCATCTTATATTGAAAAATCACACAATATCTCCTTAAACGCCTATTGAGTCATGTTTAAAATAATATCTGAAATATTGTTTAATATGGCAGATGTATTTATTAAGACATGGACCCTTAAAGCAAGGGAAAGAAAACGGATTGAGATTTGGTGCTGGAGACACGTATTGCGCATACCATAGATGGCGAGACTCACGAATGTTTCCATTCTGCAGGAACTGAACATCAAGGATAGACTCTCAATCATTTGCCTGAGACGAATCCTTAAATTTTTTGGTCATCTTACGAGAAGGGAAGGTAACTTGGTGATCCCCCTCCCTTTGGACCAATCTTTTGGACTGGCACTCGCTAGTGACAGCCCTAAGATCTGCAGGATGTCGAGAATATTTCAATGTTGAAAATATTAATAATCAAGTTGTACAATATATTTTTTATTTAAACACGTGAGTTTTATATGAAAAACCAACCGGTTTCGAAATCATAAAGGCGATCAAAAAGTTAACATCAAATTATTGTATTTTGTTTCAAAATTACATTAAAAAATATATCGTTAATAAATAATTCTAGTGCCTGTTTGCATAAAATATAAAATTAGTGTGATCTGAAATTATTGATGAAGGAAAAAGATTTTTCGGAAACCGGTTGGTATTTCATACGAACCTCAAGTGGTTTATTTTTGTATTATTTTATTCAAAATAACTAACCACAATGTTTTTTGGAACAAAGATTAAAAGTTTTGTTTATTTTATAAAACAAATGAATATTTTAAGCTAGCTAAACCATTACCTTGGGTTATTCAGCTGTAATATTCTCCTTTTTACAGGGCCCCAGGATTTTAAGCAATCTTCCCCTGCATTATGAGATCCCATATTATTATATATGAGATATACCCTCGACAACCTACATGACAGATTATACTTATTAATTTACGGGTGACTTAAAATGAAGGAACACTTGTCTTCTTTCACGCCATCATGGCGATGATTATTATCATTGTAGTCGAAAGAAGGGAAGTAGAAAAATTTGTAGTTGTAGTAGTAGAAGATTGCCAAGATAATTATTCTCTAGTCTCCTCGCACGCCATGATACTGCTCAGGATCAAATCAAATATTAAACGTTGGCGTGTCTTATATTTACAATATTTTTTACTTAAAAATAACAATAAAAGATTGAAAATACCACGAAAGGATTGTCAAGGTTCATGGTAGAATGGAATAACCACGCTCATGCATCATTCATTCCCATCCTGGATAGTTTTGGAGAAAACTTCCACAAGTTGTTCACTCCTAGAATACGCCAGAAATGCGATTGACCAATTCTAATAACTCTAAATCATTCCCGCTACAGTGTCGGTAGCTGTCCTTCATACAATTTGCTTAAAAAGGCACTCATTACGAAAGCTGCGTGATTTTACAAAATCCATTGTAATTCTTAAGGAAATTTTGTTCTACAAAGTCAACATCTACACGAGTTTTAGAAAGGTTGTTTATAATTTAAATCATTTTAACAAATCTTTTTCAGGTTTTTGAATTTTTTGGTACTACTCTCTTCAGATCTAACTTCCTATCATTTTTATCTATCGAGCGGATTATTTGACCAGTTATAAATTTTTACTATATTTAATTATTACCATCGCTCCTGGTAAAAAACGTTTTGGGGTTGTTTGAACCTTAAATATGTAGATGGATAAATATTTTTTACCAACGATCGAATAATTTTAGATTATTTTTTTACTATTGATCAAACAACCGGCGTTAACAATACTAACACATTATTTATTTTAATTTACATGATTTAATGATATAATTTCTACTTACAAATATAAGCATTTTAAATCTAAATTCTTTAATATTTCTTAACACCATTA
This sequence comes from Eubasilissa splendida, assembly GCA_031772225.1. Taxonomy (NCBI): domain Eukaryota; kingdom Metazoa; phylum Arthropoda; class Insecta; order Trichoptera; family Phryganeidae; genus Eubasilissa; species Eubasilissa splendida. The sequence continues at coordinate 5,624,819 of CM062847.1, read as the reverse complement.
AATTATTGTTTAAAGTAATAATAATAATAATTATATATTTGTTTGATTCTTAGTACAGTGTGTTATATTATAATCGGATAAATATTTGAACAAGGGAAGACATATATTTGGGTACCCTGACTGATACACTAGTATTTAACTGTATTATAGCAGACAGTAAAACAAAATGTATAACTCGTTTGTTTAATAATTTCTCTTTTCCTGGGTTTTGCAATAAATTTATGATAAATATTAGAAACAAATATCTATACAAATATTTTAAACATTTTTCATTTTAAATAATATTTGTACTGTTTATACATAAATCAATGTTTTATATTTAAATAGAATACATTTTTTTGTGCGGTTTCATTTTCAGAACATAGTTTTGTGGTATTTTAATACAAATTAAATTAATCACCTAGAAAGAAACACAGATTTTTTTTTTAATATTTAGTTGCTGACGAGATTCGAACATAGGACCTCTTCCTATCCGTAGATGCGCGTTCACCATTTTGCTGTAACAATCGAATAAATTTTCGACAAATTTTAACTTATATAACTTATTAATTTTTTTCAATAATCTGATTTTTTATGTAGCTTCTTTCTAGTTCAATAATTATATGAACATATTGTGGTTAACTAATGCGAGGATTTAGTCAATTTTCCATAAATAGACATGTAATTTAAATATAAAATAATACAAATTAAATTATTGAACTAGAAAGAAGGTACATAAACATAATATTATCGAAAAAATTGAATAATATCAATTGGAAAGATTAGTCAATATAAGTTAAAATTTGTCGAAAATTTATTCGATTCTTACAGCAAAATGGTGAACGCGCATCTCCGGATAGGAAGAAGTCCTATGTTATTGGTTATATATATATATATATTATCTATGTATATATATTATCTACTTACTTATATATCTATGGCTAGCACATTGTCGAATAATTTGGATATTCTAACATTTTTCTGGAAATAAACACGATTAATTTTATGAAGACCATAAATTCCCATCAAAGATAACGGTAATCTAACAACATCTACACAAAAAATAAATGGGTTATATAAATAAATCCAATGAAAACATTTGATGAACGAAATAGCTAAACGTCAACTGAATACCTGTCAGAGATGGATGAGGTAAAAAATTTTTTTATTTAATGAGTATTCAAAAAATATTTATGAATATCACAAATAGTACTCATATCTCCCGTAGTAACATTAAGATAGTTTTTAATTTAAATGTATAATATAAGACAACGTCTGTCTGCCCGATATCGTAAAATTTGAGAACGGCTTAACCGATTTTGATGCAGTTTTTTTTCAATGTATTAAGAAATGTTATAAGCTTAAATATATTATCAATATAAGATGTCAAGTAGCTGAACGGGAACTTATAATAAATATTGCAATATAATTGATTGGTATTCTAAATGTAATATTGATCCTGAATTTATTTCAATTAATTTAACATCTTATATAGGGTATTAAATTTTAATAAAACACCTTATTAGGAGGTCAAACTTAATAATTTTCAATTCATTCCATAATACTTTTTCGTTGTGTTGGTTTTCAACAGAGTAGCTGTTTCCAACCAATCACTTTGGTTGTGTCTATTTTATGAACGTTGTACAGTTATCCAGATTTAGCCATTTTTGCCAAATTTACTAATTGGCTTGGGTGATAGAGAGGACCACTCTTTGATGCAAGTTTTTTTTAGTTACCTCGAATGCATACAATCAACCTCGTTTTGGGCATGTCCCAAAATTTGTGAATAATTGTCTCACTATAATTTAGAGTTTTATAATGTGGGAATATTCCATGTCAAGTACGAGAATTGATTTCTCTGATGAGATGGGTAATTTTATATAAAAAAGTATTATTATTTTAATTTATGTATATATATAATAATTTTTTTTTAAATAATAATAAAAATAATTAATAAAAAATGACTTTTATATCCACATTTCAAAGGAAATAAAAACTTTACTCCAATAAAATATACGAGTATTATCGTATATTTCCTATATATTATAGACAAAAAGACATTGAGATTCTGTGTAGGTATCTATAGGATAAACATAATTAATATAGAGAGGCAGTAATTTTAAATATGAATTAAATATATTAATTATAAAGATATACATATAACAGACCTATGTTCTGAATAATTACAACTTCACAATAAGAATGTGTTCTCCTAATAAAAAAATAAAAAGGCAGTAATTTGTTGAGCCACTGTATGGGAGTTAATAATTTACAGGAAAAATGATTTTTTTCTATGTAAAATTTGATATTAATTATATAAAAAAATATTACGTTAATGTATCTGAATGTAGTACCCAGTTTATTATATCAAAGTTTTTGCTGTTACAGCAAATAATAATACACCTCGTTGAAACTTGAAATGTTATTTCTCACAATTTTTCCGCTGTGACCGTATTTATTTTCATAGCGTTGTTGGAAAGAAAATAAACTTCGGCACCAAGAAACCAAACTATACATTTCCATTAAAATGTGTTGATAGTATTATAATGAACGCCATTAAACTACCTACGTACCTGAAGTTTAAGAAACTTATATATATTCACAAATAAATAATAAAATCGTACATACGATTAACCTCATTGGCATTTCCAACAATTTTTTTTTAGTAAAGATACAAATTATTTGACCCTAACCTTGAATTCTTCATATAATATTCACCTTATGCATCTCCCACCTTAATTTTACTATTTTATATATAAAATAATAATAAAACTATTTTCAAAGAAGTTTATTGAGAGTGCTAAATTTATGCCTAAGCAAAATTGAGGGCATCATGTAATCGTAAATGCTTCAAGGTACTAAAGATGTCTCCTCTGTCTTCTACAAAAGAACGGTTTCAAAATTAAGGTAAAATAAATAAATGTACCTAATTTTTTTTTTACTTTAAAAAAATTTACTTTATCCAATCTAATGGATATTTATATTTAAAAAAATATATATATTTACTTTTTTACTAGTCCAAAGTTTCCAGAATATGTCTACATATTATATATCGATGTATGTATCTTTCTAATATTATAACAAGAGATCCTCGGCGGATTTAAAGTAGATTAACATATGGGCGTACATTTTCTATCTCAACATAGTCAATAGTCCATTCAGAGTTCAGAAGTGATCATTGTCTTGACTATGGGAACAGCATTGATCTAGTTTCCAATTAGTAAATTAGGTAGAAAAATATTTTATAAGACTCATTATTTAGGATATTTATTAATATATTGTAATCTATAATAATTTAATTTTTTAATCTCAAACTTGCACATCATTCTTATATTTTTTTTTATAAGGAGAACATTCTAATTGTGAAATTGTAATTATTCAGAACATAGGTATCTGATATTTTTAATACATGCCTCAAATTTATTTAATGAATTAAATATGGAAAAAGAGTAAATAAGTGGATTTTTGTACGCGTTCAAATAGATATGGTGAAGCAGCAGAAACTCCTGCTAAATGATTATTTTGGTATGACTATTTTTAAGGGACGGATGGAGCAGTTGTGGTTATAAAACTTTCATACTGGGGACGAGAGCCTTGAAATTGAAAAAGGCTGTGGGTGTCCTTCTTCAGTTGATAAAAATCAACTGAAGGGATACACAATAATATTAGAGCTTACAAAAAAATTGAGCGTGAGTCATTCAACAGTTCTGGACTACTTAAAATAATAAGAAAAATCAAAAAAAGGTTGACAAATGGGTGCCGCATGAACTGAGCGAAAAGCAAATAATCAGCGTTACGAACGTTGTTTTACGCTCTGACGCTTGTTGGGCTATGAAATATTGCCTCATTGTCCATACTCACCAGACATCTCACTAATAGATTATCACTTATTTTAGAATCAGGTCTTCGACACCAAGCTGCTGCTGAAAGTACATTTCCAGATTTTATCTACTATAAAACTCAGAAATTTTACACTACCGCAATAAATATTTTATATAATAATTTCGTGCTAGTTTGATTAAAAAAGTTATTTATTAGCAGAGTGAAAAACGTATTTGAATTTGAAGGCCATAAGCCCCAATTATTTTCCTGCCAACCTAATATTAACTAAAAACCCACTAAAATTATCACACTGGTCCAGTAAAACGCGAATTTTCGCAAAGTGAAACACCGGCTAGTTTGAAATGACTCGGACGGTTGTTCGTGGAATATAATTCCCTAACCTTGGATGTCATAGCCCGCAACATAAACATTCGATTACACAAGTGAGAACCTTAATAATTAATGAATAATATTTTTCCAGAAGCAAAACAATATTTGACTTATACATTATTCCAATTCTCCTGTGGTTTCTGTGTCAGGATCGAACACGTGATTTATACCAATTTATCCGAATAAGTTCAGCGTCCGACACCAATCATTAGCGAAATTGTATTACGAGCGACATGCGACGCGCGCGAACTTGCGCGTAGATTTCTCGCAAAAGTGGTTTGAGTTATTTATTATTCGATATTGTTTGCGATAAAAAATTAATTTGAAGTATTTTAAAGGCATTTCATAAAATCTCTTTAATGCTATTATAAAAGGTAAGGCTGTGTAATTCTTCGCGTGGTCGTATTTTGTATTTCGCTTGATAGATTATTTATTTTATTATTGTATATATTATATATAACACATTTTCTCGATATGATTATCTACATGTTTTATTATTTTTGTGTGTTTTTAAAGATTTTAATATTAGAAAAAAATATAAGACTACTTCTCAGTAGTCTTATATTTTTCTCTCAAAAAGTATTAAAATTATTTGATGTACACCTTCTAAGTAAATCTTATTTATGTATTCTCATTTTAGATTTGATTTTTTATAATTTTATTAAGGAGAACACATTCTTATTGCGAAGATATAATTTATTCAGAACATAGGTCTGTGATATTTATTTAAATACAAATTAAATGTATTAATTAGAAAGACATACGTATAATATCAATTTTATCGAAAAATATTGTTGCTGCTACCGGGATTTGAGCCTGGATCTCTTCCTATCCGGAGAAATTGCAATAACCGATTATGCTACATTAACACAATGCATTGAAGACAAAATTTCGAACTCACATCTTACGGCTTTCAAATAATGGGACGATAGATATATCAATTTGAAAAATGTAACTTATAAGTTCGATCATTTGTACTCAATGCACCGTGTTGGTCTGGCATAATCAATTAATACAATTTCCCCGGATAGGAAGAGATCCTGGTTCAAATCCTGATAGCAACAACAATATTCTTCGATAAAATTGATTTTATATGTATATTCTTAATTTTTATTTTATAATTTTGTATGAAAAAATACATTCAACGAACTAAGCTTGTATTTTATTTGAACTAGAGCCTCACCACTAAAGACTTAATAATTCTCACACAGACCGATACATTGGTGGGAACAGAGGCAGCGGCTGATGTGGATGACGTAACAACTGTGCATGTTTAATAAGGTGATATTTTATTTTCTTTCTTTCTCAATTTTTTTATTTGTGCTACTAATCATTTAAATATCAGTATTTAAATGTAACAACATTTGTGATTTTGAAGTATTTTTACTTGACTTGTAAATTACAAACTCGCAGATTGTACTGTGTAGATAAATAATAATGTCGAACGTATTAGGTGACTTAAAGATAATATAAATAGCATATTAAAATAGGCTCGATAGTAAATATATTAAATTTATGAAGTACTATTATAATACTAGACCAAAATGTTTTTTTTTTTATTATTTATAGAAAACTCGTATAAAGATTTGGATATATACGTAAAACGAGTAAATTATTAATATGTATAAAAAAATCAGAATATCAAGAAATTAAAAAGTCAGATTTTTCCATGACCTAATCTATTACTGTATGACAGATAATGTTGTATACTCTAACATCATTAACGGCTTTACAAGTTTTAACTAGTTATGAGCAAAATCATTATTGTGACTATGATTGTGCAATTGGTGTTTGATTGTAATGATAATTGGTAATTTAAATTTAATTGTTAGTATTTTAAATTCTAGTGTACCGGCAATTGCTTGCCAAATTACGAATACTCAATTACCAATCGTCGATACAATCGAACAGAAATCTCACAATATCAGTTGCACAGTAAAATATAATGGTTTAACGCATCACTTGTAACATGGGAATTGATAAAAAGGAAATATGTAATATTACGTATAAGAAGAAATGTTTAATTTAAATATGTTAACTACTCAATTGTTTAACAAGCAATAGTACAATATATATACCAAGATTACAAAATTTAAAAGAAGATTACATTAATTAACATGTATTATGTTCAATATTTTATAATTAAGTTTATATAAATGAAAAATACACAGAAAAAATCTATTTATCGAACAAATATAAAGGTGCGATAAATATATTTTTTCTGTATGTATTTTTAGTTGAATAATTTAAATTGTATTAAAATACCAGAGAACTATGTTTGAAAAATGCAAATTCACAACAAATTTTTTATATTGCCCAGAGGAAATTTTACATTTATCGCACATTGCGTAGGTAGGTGTATCATGTGGGTATTATATTTAATTATTTAAATTTAATTATATTTTCAATATTTATGCAAAAAAACGTGGTTAGTAATTTTTAATAATATTACTTTGTATATTATTTAGCCACGTGAGTTTTATGTTCCATTTTCTCATGTCTTCCATCATCAGATATTAGAATTATTTTATAATTAATTTTTTTTAACATTAAACATTCCAAACTTTTGTTGTTTGGTTTTAGTTTTTTATCACCCTGATGAATAAAAAAAAATATTTTTTAAATTGGTTAGTTTTATATAATATATCATATAAAACTCACCTAGTTAAATATATAATGTCACTGTATAATTTTATTATTTTTGATTATAACTAGTTCACTTACCATCATACCGTTTCTCTAGAAGGGTAAGCAGAAAAGATAGAAAATTTTATATTCTGGTACACCACTTTTACCTCTTTCACCTTCATATATCTTCTCATGAATGCTTCTCGGTTCGTGGACATGGTTGTCCTCTAATATTTGGTTAATCTGATCATGCCAGGACTTTCACGGACTCCTCTGTTTCTATTGCCTACAACACTCGCCTCGTGTGTTTTAATTACCATCCTTTCTTTTTTCGTTCGTTCCACATGACCAAACTATCTCAGTGATCATTTCTTTATTCTATTGACTGTGCTATAAACTCTCCATGTGTTACTAATTGTTTTATTCATCACTATATCGTATATAGATTTTCCATTACGTTTAGAGATCAAAATATATGTGAGTATACAAGTATGTTAAGCATTTTTTAAACTAAACTAAAGTGCTTTAGCTATTTATTTATTAATTTTAGGTAATTAGGTTTTAACCAAAAAAGTAGCATGGAATATATATGTATATATGAATTAAGAATTCTTAGTATAAGGAAAAATGTAACGTTTGTGTACCTAATTAAAATAATGATCAGCCTGGTTAGGTAATTTCATGCACAGTTCACTAGTAGTGATTGCAATATTTGTCGCTAGTATCGCGTCCATCGATTCGAGTGACGGGCCGGTGCTAGCAGGTACGTACACTTACATTCGCGCTTCGAGCTAAGAGGGTTCGCCCTGCGGGCGGCTGTTGGCCATTCCCGCCATATTGTGGAATTCACATTTAAAGATACGCTGAATATGGAACCCATACAGGATCCAGACGCAGGGCCAAGGCCAAAGTGGCGTTAAGACGTCGCGCCAAGGATAATAATTGAAGGTAAAGAATGTAATTTCCCTTCTTTCTTATTCATTATTTTATTCTTTATTTTTTTATTTTTTTATTCATTCTTTGATCTCCTTCATTCTTTCTTAATTATTTACTTCTTTACTACTTAAAATTACGTCTTCTTCCCATCACTCGTCGACAATATCTTATCATGGTTCACCTGGGAAAGGAAGATTCGTGCATAAGCACCGGTTGAAGAAGTGTTCTGACCAATTGCCAGGCACGCGTAAACGACGGTGGATGCTGCTCCTAGGACACCAAGAGGGACGGATGCAAGAAGATATTAATTTTTTCCACAGGTGCAAGAGGAATCGATTAAGGTCGACGTATTATTTGTAAAATTATTATTGACGTCGTTGCCTGTTATGTAGCTTCGAAATAATATTCTTTTTTTATTTACCAAAAAAAAATTATAGTAGTTTTCGGTTCTTTTTAATTTTTGTAAAAAAAATTTACATAAAATTAGCTTACTCTCTTTTATTATGAAATCACCTTTCATGTTTTACTGCTTTTATTTGTAAAGTTTATTTCCCATAAGATGGCAAGGTGGATATCTTTATTATGGTAAGTAGGTAGCTTCTGATCCACGTACTCACAAATGCATGCTCTCCCCTATTACTAGTCGGTGGACGTTAGTCCGCCAGCACACGCCTCAAAATGGCGCCAAACCGTGGCGGGCTACACCTCACAATATATATAAATATAAGTTGATAGAAAATATATAAAAATAGAAATTGAGAGAAAATATAAATAAAAATAGAAATCGATAAAATATATATATATAGTTTTAAAAAAATAAATAAAAAAATGAAAAATAAGCAAACAAAATATAAATATTAAGGTTTAAGACAGAAAAACAATAAAAATTTAAGTTTTACACAGAATGGCTGAGAATCTTTGACTCAAAACAGCATCAAAAACATTACTCTTATATTTAAACATTGAATATATCTACAAAACCAAAATCGTTCCCAAGCCTGTGAAATCTTTATGTGGTGCATTATAAAAATAAGTATATGATACATTTACATGGAACAGCACCGAAGACCTGGTACTTCGCGCAGGAACGTGGTATACAATCATTTCAGTTAAATTAGGGGCGTCCAGTATGCTATAAACAATAGAGCTATGATCAATAGTCGTTAGATATAGGGTGTTCAGCGGAAAAATTTCAAGATTAAATTGTAATTGCTCGTAAACCATCAGGGTGAGGTAAATGGGAGGGGTATTGTTCGACGCTCGTGTTTTGCGGGTTTTCAAGTCGCAATGAGTCACTGATCAAGAGCGCACCGCGCGTTCGTAGTTAAGCAATATTTAAAGTGCAGTGATTCATTGGTTCGTGCGCGTCGCGCTTTTTGTACTCACTTTAATATTCGACAATTAAGTGATGGGCTGAGTACGCAACTTATCTGTTGTTGGGTTCAAAAGTTTAGATAAGAAGGAACAATGGTTAAAAAAACTCTTCCGGGACCATCAACGTCAGCAGCGATGCCAGAATATGTGGCTCAAGTTCGATGTGAAATTGGGTGCAATCCGCGTAAATCGATAAAGAATATTGCAGCCTGGACTGGAATAAAAAAATCAACAGTGCACGTTATTTTAAAAAAGGAACTATAGTTTAACCCATACAAACTGCAAATTGTGCAGTTTATTAACGAAAATGACTATTTTTTACGTGAAACCGTAGCGAAAAGGATGCTGGAACGTTTTGGAACAGCACGAACGCTTGGAAACATATTTTTTACTGACGAAGCATATTTTTATATTGATGGCTATGTTAATAAACAGAACATGAGATACTGGTGCCCCGACAACCCAAGGAAATGCCATCAAAAACGTTTGCATTGTCCTAAAACGACAGTCTGGTGTGCAATTTCTGCCAGAGGAATAATTGGTCATTATTTTTTTTAACAGCGAGAGACTCTCTCTCTGCTGACGTGTATTGCCAAATGATCGACGAGTTTTTGGTAACGCAACTGCAGCTGTTTTCCGAATTCAACAACAGAACACAATTTCAGCAAACGGGGCCACCTACACACAGCTGGAGTTTCATCGGAGAATCTGAGGGGAATTTTTCCAATAAATTAATCAGCAAGTACGTTGACATATCGTGGATACCTCGGTCACCGAACCTTACACTGTGCGACTTTTTTTTATGGGGATACCTTAAGTCGAGAGTTTACAGTAACAATTCTTGAATAATTCAGGCCTTTCAAGAAAATATCCACCGTGAGGTTATTGCCATCGAACCAACGCTTTGCTCTGGCGTGTTCGCAAATTTAAGAGTAATTTAAGAAAAATACAGAATTTAGACGATATTGTTTATAAAACATTAAATTAGTATCGTTAAACTCCATTTTGTATAAATGAAATATGAGAATAAGATTATAGTTATTTATTTTTATTTAATATTAAACTTGAAAATTTTCCGCTGAACACCTTTATAATAGATAGTATTAGATAGAATCGAAACCCCAATATCATGATCTTACTACTAAACTAAACACCCACAGATATCAGACACAAGTGACTGATTCAGGGTATTATAGAAACGATGACCACAGGTGGTAGTAATATTATTTTGACCATGACTCAAATCGTAAGAACTGCAGAGAAAATGCAAACACTTAGGCTCATATAAATAGTGTGGTATCACTGTGCACGGAAGAAATAAATTAAGGGCTGTTTCATTACTAACGTAAGCAGGAAGCAGGCCTTTTATAAATTAAAATTCTTTTGCGTACGTTAACAACATAAGTAAACGCTCAGGACTGAAGTGTTGTTAAAACTTGTCTCTTTTTCTGCCTCAGTTCTAAGCTTTAGAGTGCGCCAGACGAATTTCTCAGTAATATTATATTAACCATGTCTATCATTAATCCTGCCAATTTGTTTTTAACTCTGATTTTTTTTTTCATTTCATGATTTCATTTAGGACCGTAAAGACATTCTTTTGATTGATTATAAACCATCAGTGCGCAGAGGAACTGCGAAACATTAAGAAATTTGCGGCGCACCATACAGAACAGTCATCGAGGTCTACTCGAAACATTTTCTCATTTAACTCGAGTTCGCATAAAGGTTAGTTAACTATAAACGTTTAGCAATTTATCAATCATCACCTCATATGCTTTATGCGCAAACTTGAATGACGCATCCAATACTCAAGTAGCTTTATTAATTCTCATAAATTGACGTCTTATTGTGAGATCATCGTGGACACGGGCCTTAAGAGTTGCAGAAGTTAAAAGCAGTAAGACTATCCTTCATACTGACCGGACCTATCGCCATCGAACTTTCATCGTTAACGAAACTGGTTCAAGAAACTGGCGGTAGACTTCTTCAAGCCCGACTTTCATTCTCAAAAATGCTTGGACGTCAACGGAGATGGTATTTAATAGTTAATTAAAACATTATTTCATTGTAATTAAAAAGATTTTAAATAAATTCTTAGCAAAAAATTATTTAGAATTTACGATAAACTACTATCCAATACAATACAAGAACTATCCTCCGAATAATAATGTATTTTTTAATCTTGTCAACAGATTTTCAAATACCTTGATATTATTGTTTGTTGGAAAGAAATTCGACATTGTGATTTCTTATAATATAATCCTTTAATAATTTAATGAATTAAAAACAGATGGCTGCAGCAAAGAGGTTCGTTTTCTATTTGACCTTCAATCGTGCAGCATCCGTCTGGCGAAGGTCACTTTCCCTCACTTGTGACGTCACTGCCCGCCACCATAATTCACGGAAGGCTCCCCAGTTTATTATCCGTTTCGTATAACGGCCGAAAGTTATGACAGAACGGTGTAACGGTCTGGACGTAATGACCGATTAATAAGGCGTTATACTAGCCAAAGCTCTGATGAATGACGTAAAGGATCTCTAACGAGATTCTGAGTGACCGCTGCGTATTCGTAATTTGACACGACAATATTCAAAAAAATATAAATAACAATTGAAAAAATATCGTGTATTGTGAATTACCAGCACACGTGTATTTCTCTTAGTGTAAAAAAGTATGGCACATATTTAAAATAAATTAGTGACCTTATTTTCGTAACGTTAAAATGTATATATATATATATATATATATATATATTCATAGTTCTTCATCAGATTTACGTACTTGCGTAATAGAAGATTGCGTACTAGAAAAAGTGGTCGCATATTATCGAGATGCTTTTTAGACTGAGACACTCGTATGTCCTTCCCCTATCAGGCTTAGGACCATGAAGAGAATAATTAGTTGTAATAATTGGCTCAGCTATGCAAGGAGATGCTATGATAAGATGATCTATAGTTCTTGCAAGTCATCAAGACAACATATGGCAGGAATCCATGGAGGTACTTTGTCCGAGCAATAGACTCCTGGCAAGGGGATGAAAAATAATAGGTAAAAATTTGTTAATCATATCTAAAATAAATATATGATTATACATTTAAAGCTTAAATTAATAATAATAGCAGGCAATCAGTTGAATTATAAGCGGGGTGGGGAAGATAAATATCTGTCAAAAACGGGATTAATTCATCTTATGCGAAATTATGTACAGTACAGATTTCTGAGAATACTCTAAAAATGATAATTTTCAATTTCAAAGTAAAGCCTGCGTAAACTATTGTGGTATACCTGCAAGTCTCTTAAATGTAATAATGTATCAACGTTTCTATGGGAGATATGCCAGGAATCATAATCCCCTTAAATGATTACGTGGCCCGTTTAATGAGATGTACTTTTTTCAGATAAAAACGCAAGCTTTTTGTTCTTCAAAATATAATCACATCTTTGTCTTTTCTTTATATTCCACAAAAGGATAACATAATGAATCTCGAGAAAGAAACTTTTTTGGCAGGCAAAAAATAACACGGAATTCTTAGATTTTTTACGAATTCTGAGGTTCGCCAGATATTTTTTATATAAGATTACAGAAAAATATGATTACGTAATGTCTCTCTGAAGCTCGTAGGATAATTTTAATGGACCTACTCATTTCTCGGTATTTAATATAATTTGTAATAAATTGATTTATAAAAAAGTGTTTTATAATTTTATAGTTGAGAACATTAACTGTAACAAATAAGAAATGACTGAATCATTTACAGCGAATTTAAATTATACATCGACAGACAAGATAAATTAATGTTAACAGATTAAAAATAACTGATATAAAATTCTTAACTGCATAAATATAACAAATTTAATTAAAGGTAGTATGTTAGTCTGATGATAAGACACTAGCTTAGTGATCAATTCGAAGAGTGGGTATCCCAGGATACCGAAAAGTTATTTATTTTTTGAAAGCACAGCTTAGTTTAAAAATTGTAGTAATATTAATGCAACACGTATTAACATCTTGTTTAATTATTTAATAAATATTATATTATATAAAGTAAATGTTATTTGTTATGCTTATTACTACTGAACTGTGTCGTTATTAATTTATTTGCATATTTTGTTTTACGAATTATGTTATGTAATAGATGTTAAAATAATCTAAGTGGTTTATACAAAGCTTGTAATTTTTATATAAATTTCAAACTATTATGTTTAACTACAACATTAACGCTATATACATAAATAATAATGTTACCTATGTATATTTTTATTTATTATCTTTGTTTTATTAACCACTAAATTGAGTTTAAATACATCTACCGGTTTCGAAAAATACCATTTTCTTCTTCAGGATGTCATAACTAACTAAAACATATATTATTGTTTCTTTGCCAGAATCTATTTTAAAAAAAAAAAATAATGAAAATTGAAAATGGTATTTTTTGAAACCGGTAGATGTATTTAAACTCAATTTAGTGGTTAATAAAACAAAGATAATAAATTAAAATATGAATTTCAACCACAAAGTTAATATTGCTAATTTTAAAAGTTTTACCTATATATATTTGTATATCAAAAAAATATTTACTCAAATGTAAATTTACTGTTATAAAATAACTCACTGGTTAATTCTAAACGAAGAGAGCAATTTTACGTGAAATGCCAAACGAATCTTACTGATAAACCGTTTAAAACCCATAAAAGTTGAACAAACTGCACACCAGGTTTTGGCCTTCAGATTGAGTAGTGTTTGTATTGGAAAAAAAGAAAAAACTGCATCGCTTTTGGCAAACTTTATGATATGCATTCGCTTTGGGGGTAGTACCTGATCTGGGTCAGCGCTAAAAATGCGCAGTGCTAAACAGTCACATAAGGTTTTCTGCTGAAAATTCAACAAATTTGGTACCTACGGGATATAAGCCGAAGGGCATCTTCACACAAAATTTAAGGATTGTTAGTACGTCGACAATATAAATAATTTTTCAATCTATTAAAGATATTCCACCCACGTAAAAAAACATGCTACGTGGACTATTATATATCTATATATCTAAATCTGGAGCATTCACGTGTATATGTATGTGTATGTATAAAAATGAACCAACAAAATATAAACGAGTGCCCAGTAGACTAGATCATAATCTTGATGTCTCTGACGTGTCACGTGAATCCGGTTATGAACTTCTGAGTTCCACGATACGGTTAAAAAAGAAGATGATAAAATAAAATATTTGAGATTTGAGATTTTCTAATGTTTTCGGTGCTAGAATTACGAAATTAAATATATCAGTTATTATTGATACTCATTATAACTCAATGTGCTTGTTTGTATAACAATTAAGACACTTGCTAGTAATGTGGTTTGGGGTTTGAGGTTTGTTCCAGGAAACCATCAAGTTAGTGCTATTTTCATAGCACAAGAGTTCATTGAAAATAGTAAAAATTATGATACGCATCTCTAATATATTATATATAAAAAAATAATAGTATAATATAATCTTAATTTGATGCTGAATATTTTAATTAATTTTAAAAAAAGGCGAAACATGTATAAGAATTCATAACATTGGAATAAATAATATTAGACAGATATTTTATGGAATATGTATATTAATTAAATAACCTAGTTTTGAGAACTAAATAAAGTATTTTTACTTAATCGTTCTGATTTTAAATAAAGTTTACATTTTTTTTGTATTAAAAATAACTATATTATACTTATCAAATCGATAACATCAATCAACACAGCCCTCAATTTACCCAACTCTAAACCACTTCTGCTGTGAACATCTGTGAAATTAAATGGTTAGCTTCTAAATTTAAACCTCTTTAGGTCAAATAGATTTAAAACATTTACGCAACATAATAAGTACTCTAAGAAAATGAAAAATTGTCTCTCTACAGAGTACTATAATATATATAATTAAAATTAAAATTATTTATTACCCACGTAAGTTTTAATATTGATAGCCAGAAGGTCAAAATATTTTTTAATTACTCATAGGTTTTATATTAAGATTATTAAGATTAAGATTAAGAATTTGGGATCATTGAATTTTTTAAGTAAGTCAAATCATAATTTTTAATAATTAATGCTAAAATAGTGTGGTTTTAGTCATATTAATAAAATTATAGTCACCGTGTTTATAAACATAATTATAAAGATTCTACTACTTTTTAAATAGAAAAAACGGGTGGAATTTTTTACGTAAATGAACATGTTTAAATAATTATTTTTTAATCAATTTCCTGATATTTAAAAAAAGATTTATCAAAACGTAAGTAAGACATTAATTTCATTTTTATTTTTAGTTTTTCATCACCTTGATGAAGAATATTTTTTTTCAAAACCGGTCGATGGATACATAAAACTCACATTATTAAATATTATAAAAAGTTACTGTATAATTTAAGTATTTTTCCACTTTAAAACTCAACATCGGAAGACTTTGTACCTTTATTTATATAATCGAATAACTTTTATTCACAAGTCAATATTTCTGTAGGCAAATTAATTATTCAAATATTTATTAAGAATGATAAAGAATCTGACTTTATTATTTAGCACTTATTTTGTTGAGTCAAGGGCTCATCATGTCAAAAAACCTCCAACTGCCTTAATTCTTTACTGTTTCGGTGATTGCAGCTCATTTTACACCAAGTCTTTGTTCACATAGGATCACCATCTGTTTTCCCCAGCTTTGCCTGGGGCGACCCACCGCGAATCTTCCAAGATTACTGAGAAAATTCTTCGGAGTAATCTTTCCTCCAGTATTCTGATTACATGTCCAATCCAGCTCATCTCGGATCTCTCTATGAAAAGTAGCAGGGGTTCCATATAGAGGTTCTCTCTAATTGTGAATCTTCTCACATGGCTCCATAATGTTACCCTTACTACCACTCTTGTATAACTCAACTTATCTGCATGTGTCCTTTAATAAACTCTCTCGATGTGATAATATATTTATTGCTCATATTTAAGGGTTGACCTTTAAACTGATTTAAACATTTTCAAATCAACTCTTTATTTAATTAACATTATTTCTAAGGAGATTATATTCTTATTGTGAAGTTATAATTTTTCAGAACATAGGTCTGTGATATTTGTAATGCATTTCCCGGATAAGAGGAGATCCAGGTTCGAAACCCGGCAACAATAACAATATTTTTTTGATAAGTTGATTTTATATGTATATTGTTCTAATTAATACATTTAATTTATGTTTAAAATATCACTGACTTATATTCTGAAAAATTACAACATCACAATAAGAATGTGTTCTCCTTAATAATATATAAGTTGTATTAATGTTTCCAAAATTTAATAAAAATGAATTATCAATTAATTCTGGAGCCTCGTATCGGATTTTATTTCCGTGAATATAAATAAGATAGTTTTCAAATAATGGATTGACATATAAGTTTCGACATATTTAAAAGTACAACATATAAGTTCGAAAATTTATCGTCAATTTACTATGTTGGTGTAGCATAATCGGTTAATGCATTTACCCGGATAGGAAGAGATCCAGCTTTGAATTTCGGTAGCAACAACAATATTTTTTCGATAAATTGATTGTTAATGTATATCTTTCTTATTAATACATTTATTTTGTATTAATAACATTATTTTATTATGCTATTGATTCATATTTTTGTTTTATTTATAATAATATATTTGATTTTATATAAATACAGATACATAAACATATTATGTTGTACATGTACATAATATAAAACATTAAAAAACTCTTAACATTTCCCAAAATTTACTTTTATATAAATAATTAAATTCGTGTGAATAACGGATTCATTTTCCTTTCAACCGATGATTTGAGTTGGAAATATAAAATAAAAAACAACGTTTATTGTTACACACTGTTTCGGTTTTACTTTGAACTTATTTTTAAAAAGACTTATTATCATCTTCTTCTTATATCTATTTTTATTTTAATATTTAACACTACGTCACACAGTCACGAGGTCGAATTACTGTAGTGTAATATATCACAGGCTTAAGAAAATTACATAGGTTTAATGTGACCTCACTAGGAATCGAACCCGGAACCTCTAGTATGAGAAGCTAGTGTCATATACACCAGACTACGAAGGACGTCTGGGATCTCCAAAATTGTATCCCGAAATCCCAGAATTATGTGCCCTCAGGATTTGATTATATAGTCACAATAAACTCAAATACAATGTTTAACCTTGCCTTTCCGAAGTGGGGTATTCACATTCCCCATAGATCGCTTTAAACTCGATAACTCAATAGTTATGAAAACGATTTCATTCTTATTTTTTGTAATCTTTACAGAAATAGTGATGAAAATTTTGTCATTTTTTGTTTTTCAAATTTCTAAGCGAATAATATTTAAAAATATTGTTTTCAGTCCAGTGATCTTCGCGCGGTATATACACCTGCGCATGTCGATACCACATCCCTATGTCTTATCTTTAAATTATTGTGCTTATTATTTGTTTCACTCTAACTAATGCACTGGGTAGCCGCATACCACAGATGCGAACGAGAGAAA
Organism: Eubasilissa splendida; assembly: GCA_031772225.1. Classification (NCBI taxonomy): domain Eukaryota; kingdom Metazoa; phylum Arthropoda; class Insecta; order Trichoptera; family Phryganeidae; genus Eubasilissa; species Eubasilissa splendida. The sequence continues at coordinate 5,607,161 of CM062847.1, read as the reverse complement.
GAGCTATATCGTTTATCGCGACTCGCGGCATTCGGACAAAAGACGTCCGGTGTGGCGGTTGGGCTGCGTCACCCGTCATGAACTTTTTATTATCGTCTGTATGCATATGATCTGGGGTGTTTCTATACCCCGCTTCGGACCACACAGAAGTTCTGGCCGCTTAGTGCCGAAAAGATAATTTATTTCGTTCCAGGAAAGTAAATATGAGTTATCGTCAGGCTCTTCAAATGACAAAAATACTAGATCAAAATGCGAGCATTTGTCAGACTTTAAAAAAAGTTTCTACAAAGCAAGTGAAGTGATTCAAGCGTGGAGCGATGGAAGGAATATTAAAACTATATTTTCTAGTAAATGAATATTTTTAATATTGTTAGGGACTTTATACTTATTATGATATACCTTGAACGAACTAATACTTAGTGCCCCCCATCATACCTTCCCTCCCCCGCCACTAGCAAACGGTCAGTCGATTGGCGATCAGTTACACGCCAATCACCTTCAACATTCCGTGAGCCTATATATTGACCTTTGGCAAAATAGTGATATTCAGTCTATTGCATTCGGAGGTGATCGAGAGACTCAGGAGAAGTGGGATTCGGTGAGTACCTTTTTCCTGTTCCTGTGCTTCTGGCACCAAAAGTGCGATTGCACTAAATATTATAGGTAATAAATACTTCAGCTGTCTATTCGTCAAATTTTGGAACATAAATCATTTGACATTTAGCCCAAAATTAGTAATCAGTTTATATAGCGACATTTTTGTGAAAAATTCACCTCACCGATGATGAACCAAAATCCGCTGAAGAAATCGAAAAATGAATATTCAAAACATTGAAGCTCAATATGGTTGATGTAAATGACAGATGATGTCAAACCTTGTTGTTCCAAAAGCACAAATTGCTTATCCGTAAACATGTTCGATGACGCACAGGACTTTCAACTTTTTTATAGAACACGTAGCTAATCTATTTAAGGGTTCCATCGTGCGATCCCGGTTTAATATGGTTCGGATCGAACGAGCAATTGATTCCTAGCAATCTAAAAGTAAACCAGTATCCACAAGTGATTGAGGAAATCAAAAACAATTTTTATTGATGAGTGTTAAACGTAAAATAAAGAATAATATTTAGAGATTTAAAAGAAAAAATATTTTTAAAAAATGTGTAAAAAGACAGTTTCGAGGACCAACTTACCAATTTATCTTCTTATTATAATGGCGGCTGTCGTAGTCCAGTGGGCGTGTTACTGGTTTCTCATACCAGGGGCTCGGGGTTCGACTCCCGGCGAGGAAATAATACATATATGTTATTGTCTCAAGCCTGGGTGATTTTGTGAAGTCTTTCATTACAGTAATTAGGCCTCATGGTTTTGTAAAAAAATTCCTGGAAGAGCATCGAATCCCAACATCTCTCAGAACTGGCGAGAATACTAACCACTATGCTGCCGAGAAATTAATGAGATGTGAAAATAGTTAACAAATATATTTTCATTAATACTATATATCTAGTGACAATGTTCAATTTGAGTAACATATTTTTTAAATAAACATAATTCAGTAATATAATTTGAAGTTAAGAATATATATATAAATAATGACGAATACCACAAATATAAATCAGTGAGATTAAATTCTAACACAAAAACTCAGCATTATTACTTATACGACTACAGACTATTAGGGCAATAGTAAGATGGCAGAGCATATCAGAGGTAACGAAATTAATATTCTGTATCTCATCATAATTTCAAAAAGGTTTTGGAAAGCCTCGCGTCGATCCCGGTACCGATAAAGGTGAACATAAAACACAAGATAAAAGTGAAAAAATGTTACAGTATTAATTTTCTAAAGCAGTTTTTTGGATATGTATTAATTCGCGAAAAAATATAATATACGTTGAAAGGTTTTATTGATCCCTTAAAACGTACCAATCGCTCTGAAACCTTTCGGTAGTTATCAAAAATAAAATTCTACTCTCAAAAACAAAGCGAATTTTATTTAAATTCTTTGTTGGAATGAAAGACCACAAATACCTAATGGGTAGGTATGTGAACTTTTGTGAGTTATTTAATAAAATATTTCTGATGTGAATTTGTTTTTCATACATAGTACATATTGTACAATGTACCTACTCCGAGTATCATGAAACATTTTAATTCTGCCCACCATTTTTGCCAGATGTTCGTTAAATAATGTAATGATCCCATTGCGACCGGGTGCATATGACACTTCTAATTTATAAATTACATTAAAATAGCCTTACACGTTGTTACAGGCTGTAAAATTAATTACCCCAACATAAGGTTTTCACCAACCCAAAGGACCTTTGTGCGACATTCTTGTGACATATCACAAAGCTTTGTAAAAGGCTTTATTTCATTTATTTTCAGTATAAACGTGAATACGTTTTCTATTAACATACATATTACGTATAGATTTTTTTTGTATTTAGATTTTTTTAATTTTCAACTCACGAGCCACTGAATCGGGCAGGTCGAACTTACCTTCTGGGCAAATACTGAAGCTGAATACTTGAAAGCTTGTTAGTCCTAGATTGGAGAAATATCTTTAAAAAGCGAGCACATTACATTTTTGTTATTGAATAAAAAAAACTCTTATTATTTAAATGTATTCAGTATTCGTAATTATTTTTTGATAGGTGAACACACAACTACTACATATATTCAATGACTTGAAACAAATTATTATTGTTAAATGTAGTGTTAATGTCACCAGTTTTAGTTTTGTTACCCCACCTAGTCTATTCCCAATTCAGTACACATTGTTCCTTCAGCTCAACTGGTTCGTTTTAGATTTGTCACATTCATCGAGATTTGGAGAGGAAGTGACCACGTGGGATCATTTCGTGTTGGATCACTAGTTCAGTATGTATCTGTACCTCAAATCGACTTGTTCGTTTTTTGTACTAGTGAACCTCATCGAGAATCGAAGTAGAAGTTTTATTTACCGCTGTGATTTTTATGTTTTGTGAACGGTGAATTTCATCAGAGTTTTTCTGTGGCAGTTTTGTTCGTTGCGGTGAACTTCAGGGTAACGGCGTCATCAGGTGAGTCGAGCTGTCCTCCTTATCCCGTAAGCCATCCTGATCCGCTATCGAAGGATTCTCTCATCTCTCATCATTCCCTATTTCCAATTCCCTATTCTATTCCCTACTTCATCCAACTACCCATCCAGCCGTTTCCTCTTCTCATTCCATCCCGTTTCGATGTAATTTTTTGTTGTTGTTACATCCTACCTCGTAGTTATCACGTTTCGTTTGCTCCCTGCTTGTTTATTTTATCATCAAAAATCGAAAAATCTACTTGTCTCCTTTTGATTTTTCTATTTTTTACCATATAATTTAATTAGTTACCTTACTTCCAACTTATATTCTAGCTTATAGAACATATCTCAGAACAGTTTCTTTATATGCACATAGCGAGGTAGGAAGCGGCCAACGGGTTTGCATTTGAAATGAATTATACTATTTGAACTAAGAATTTTTATGTTGATGCAAGTTATAAAAATAATGTTATAAAAATAAGCTCCGATTTATCGGCACTGAAAATGAAAAAAAATACTCCAAACCACCAATGTGATCGGCATAAATGTATTTATTATTTTTTCACATAGAGTTACAAGGCTATTTAAATATTGGAATGGAAATGGGCTGGGTGATTAAGAATTTGAATTTGATATCGAATGCTTAAAAGATGCTCGAGTTGAGGCTCCGTATTGAAAACTGAAGCGTGAATCTCTTGCCAGATCATTAACATAAAAAGTACGAGTAATACAGAAACCAGCTAGACGCGATAATATAGAGGAGTAGTAATTATTAGCAGAATACTTTGTCTAACAGCATACGCACGCAAGCTAAAGAAATATGTTTTATTTATTTAGTAATACTTTAGTAACTAGCGGCTTTCATTTATGAAGGCTGTGAAGTGATGAAGGTAGAGGGATGTCATTGTAACCTTTAAAGGGTAACGATGTATGCAAAAACTCGTGCGCACATAAGGAAGGTAAGATGACGTGACTGACGTGAGATGACTATATTTTCCTAAGGGTCTTAGAGTGCAACTATGCAAAAATTAAAACGGATAGCATTTAATAGTACGTTTATATAATAGAGTCAGTATGTGGAAGGATTCAGTCAATTTTTTATATCAGTCAAAGATTACGAATGTGGAGAAAACAGACAGATATACTCGTATATCTAATATATCTGAATGTTGTTTGTATACATATATTAAAATGCATACTTAAGTATATATTAAAATCCCGATTGTCGATAGGGGAATAATATAGAGAAATGATACATTTCATTAAAATGTCAATTTCCTTTGAAATATGGATGCGACCTTTTTGTTCTAAAGGCATATTTTTTAAAATAGTTAACAAACAAGTCTACAGTCAGAAATTTGATAATTGAAGTATTGTTTTCTGTTGTACTGTATGTAGACAAATACATATTTTTTTTACAGCAAATATATTGTTTTTGATACTTGCAAATAATTTTACTGTCTAAATAACGTTATTTCATTTAAAAAATTAACCACCTAATGTAGAGTTTTAGGGGTGGTTTTAATACATACAAGTATCTAAATTTATGTATTAAATTGGATGTATATCTTTGTAATAATTGGATGCATATAACTAGACTAAGAATTACAAGAGAACTTTACGACTCTTGTATATTTACATACAATTGAGACATCTAACAAGTTTTGATAATAAATTCTATGGAACAATATCAACTCACAGGGGATGTAACCATAGATTTTATACCCGACCGGGTAACTCGATCTACATCACATCAAGTTACACAATTAGGTACCTCAAATGAGCACAACTTTTGGCTAACGACGCCATATTTTTCCTGGTCCAAACGATATTTCGGTAGGTTTTATATATTTTTTACTTATTTTTAGAGAATATGTGGAATTATAATTTACTGAGTATTTTTTTTACATTATTAAATAAATATTATATACGCCGTAAAATTTACAAAATATTTTTTCATCAAACGCAATTAATCGTGTTTACGTAACATGTAAAAATGGTAGAAAATATCATTAAAACTCTTCATCTTTCTTTTTTTTTGTCAGTATTGATATTTAAAGGCCTCAATCAGATGAGTCTCGGCTTATAATGCACCTATACAATTCCCTGTCCTGTGTTCGGTGACTCACTACTGATTCCAGGGTCTCTTCAGCTAGATGCAATACATTTATCCACCGCTATCGCACTCACTTTTTGGCCCGAAATTATACCAAGTATAGTCTCCTATTCTAGGCTGTCACTTTGACATATAATGTTGCTAAAGAATTTGAATAAGTTTTTGACCACTGTTTATATGGTGAATAAAGGAGCTAGGGGCGGTCATCTCAGAGTCAAGAAAAAAAAATGTTTTCGCTATATTTTGAAATTGTGAGAACAATTGTACACCTATCTTGACAATATTTCGTCAGCACATGTAAGGCATCTAAATACCTAAAGAAATTCAAGGATTTATGGTTAGTAGGGGAGTTAGCGGCAGTCATCTCGGAGTCAAGTAAAAATAAATGTTTTGGCTATACATTGAAATTGTGAGAACAATTGTACACCTATCATTACAACCTTTCATCAGCACATGTAGAACATCTAGTAGCAACTAAATACCAAAAGAATCTGCTGTGAACAGTTAGAGCTTTCTGTGGTTTGATTTATTGCAGGTTTGAGGTATTCTTGTATCGTGTCGTCCATGAGATTCGTAATATTCTTCTCCAGCAATACGTTTCGAAGGAGTCTATTTTATGCTTGTCTTTATTGCGGACTATAGTCTTCGCTGCATACTGGAAGATTGGAAAGACAATAGTGTGTACCTGCATAATTTTAGATACTTCCTTGATGTCACTGTCTTCCCACATTCTTGTAAGTTTGTTAATAGGAACTTCAGCTAGTTGTCTACTCCATTCTTAATATATATGCCTTAGTAGGGTTTGAATATCTTGACAGACTTCTCAACCACTCAACTATACAAATCAAATTACTGTGTTTATTTATTAATGTTTCATTTTTAATAACAATATATACGTATAATGAATACTTACTTATTTGACATTCTTTAATTCACCCCATAAATCGTGAATGATATCATAGATCCATGCTTCCTTGAATTTAGATCAACGTTCCTCATTCATTATTCTCAATCTTTCAAATATGTATCACGTATTCACCAATATTTTTAGTATTGTATTTCAGTTCACATATTAAAATATTTTTTTGTACCAAAACGCACTGTCAGATAATTATCAAACATTTAAGATTTATAAATTTATTAAATCAATATGTTTTAAACGTTAAATTTTAACTTACACCATATTGATATAGTTAAACCTTACACAATTACTTGTATTAAGTAGAACACATGATTATTGTAAAATTGTAATTATTCAGAACATAGCTCTGTGATATTTTAAATACTAATTAATTAAAAAAATATAGATATAAAATCAACTTTATCGAAAAATATTGTTGTTGCTACCGGGATCATTTATAAGTCGTATCAATGTGTCCAAAATTTAATAAAAATTAATTGTTAATTCTGGCGTCTCCTGTAGAATTACTCAAAGATGTTAGAGATTCCGTAAAAATAAAGTAGATGGCTTTCGAATAATGGAACGATAGATGTATCGATTTGAAAAGTGTAACATATAGGTTCGAAAATTTGTCGTCAATGCACTGTGTGCTGTAGCATAATCGGTTAATGCACGTTCCCCGGATTGAAAGAGATCCAGGTTCGAGACTCGGTAGCAACAACAATATTTTTCGATAAAATTGATTTTATATGTATATCTTTCTAATTAATACATTTATATTTATTTTATTTTTACTTTTATTTTTCAATAAATTAAACTTTGTTCTACCCATATATTGAGTTATTTTGTCATTACTATAGATTCGAGAGGTGCAGTCTCTCTCATCATCTAACTGATCATTATATATATTGATAAAAGAATTGCACCTTTTGTAACTGTAGTTGTGACAAAATATTTTTTTATGTACCATATATATATATTTATATCTACAATAAATAAATTTAGTATATTGAAAAAAGTTCATAATTTTATTTATTGAGATTCAAGGAAAGCATCAACGTTTAAAGTAGCACATTAAATATTTTAGGTTAATTATATTATGTGTAATAAAAACTAACATAACATACCTTAAAAAAATTATATAAAATTTCTTGGCAATTTAATAAATTCTTTCAAAATCGTTTTTGAAAGTCTTTCTGTACTGAGAAAAAAAATCCTTATTTATATTCAAAAGTTTTTTCTGCATGTGTAATTTTCATTTCAAATTTAGTTTATAGCATGCCGTTTGAGCGACTGTTTCATCTAAAAGATAGCTTCGGTCGGTAAGCGTAAGTACGTCTAACCCTGGAAGCTTTTCAGTACTTTTATTAAAACACTAAACTTCTTATGCAAATTATGAGAGCTGGCGGAAAGGCTGCTCTTATACAAAGGCTGTTCAGAGTGGAAGCTGCGACGACCGATAAAGAAGTTTAATTTTTTAAATACGCATTTCCTTGTTTTCTCCGCTGTTTTCAAAAATACAAATGAATTTTTCGGATGCTTCAATTATGATGATAAGTTAATTATTATAATGTAAAAGATACTCATTTATAACTTTTCATATTCTAATATATTACAATATGAGCTGAAATTTGTTTTTTTTTGGCAGTAACTCCTTAAATACTTGGACATGCCATTTATATTTTCTTCTTCTCTTTTATCTCGTTTTTTCAGATGCAATTAACATTTGAGCATTTATTATTTGAACATTTTTTTCTATCCATTATATTTTAGAATTTTTTTTGAAGTAGATCATCGGTGGAAGACTTCACTATATCTGTAGAGTGACGCATACGCTGAAGTCGGTTACTTGATGGGTTACCTCCTCTCTACTTTGAACTCTTATTTTAAACATATTACCCTCAAGTCTAAAGTAATGATCGATTTTAAAATTACTAACGTTTGTCAAAAACGGCATGCTAGAATATATTTTTTAAATTTCATAAATTTTTACTTTACCGATGACAATTTTAAATCAATTGAAATAATTCTCTAATAAAAATTTCAAATCCCTGAAAAAATTCGTAGAAATGTGGCTAACTTAAAAAAATTTAAGACATTATTTAGTAGAACTATTGATAATATCTTTTTTCTAAAAAATTCGTATAGAGTATCGCTACCAAAAGACTAGCATCTCACCCTCGGCAAAAAGGTGAAAAAGTATCACAGAATTTCCAATTTTTGGTCGTTTTATTCTTTTATAAATGAAACAGCCCCACAAGATGGGGGTTGAAAAATTTACATGTATTTAAAGTTATAAGTCTGGCAGGGTTAACCGGAAGCCGAGGCCTGAGGCAAAAGGCTGTGTTTTTCCAGAAAACCGCTCCAGGTTTCCTTGTGAAATGAAAAGTTAAAGATTTAAATAATAATATGGAAATTCTGTTTATATTGAATGTTGTCGTATGTGAAATTATACGAAGTTCCTACGTAACGTTTCATATGTATTTAAATATAAAGCGAGATGAAATTTTATTAACTTCTGATGATATTTCTTTTTCAAATAAAAAAATAAAGTCGATTCAAAAATTCATCACGATTCATTGCCATATTGACTAATCTTGTCGGAATCTACATATTGTAGATAAATATACACTGTATTTATTTTAATTTATTTTTTTATGTTTTTATTTGTATTCTTATGTTTTTCATTATATTAATGATTTCCGTATAACTTATTTTCTGTACCTGTATAAACTTCAAAGATGGCTACATACGTTTTTCAAATTCATTCAAACATTCACCGCTGGCTCAGTTCCCACTCTTATTCCATTCTATGCTAAACGTTTGTCCCGGATGACAACGTTCTTATCCGTGCAATATCAAATAAATAAATAAACCTAAGAATTAAAGATAGAAATGAAGATATCACATATTGATGATAGGTTAGGCAGGGGATACATCAACATGGATCCTGACCCAGACTGAAAATGGCCAAATATATATATATATATCTACAATAACAAAGGGTTGGATCATACGAAGAAACGACAACAACTTCTTATCCTGGTGTCATCAACTATGTGGTTTTCGTAATAGGCTTTACAACAACCGAAAGTTGCATCTCTGTCTGTCTCATTCATCTACAGAAAAAATCCAATAAAAATGTATTAATGATATGTTCTTTAATTTACATCAAACTTTTTTTTTATTGTTTGTTAAATAGTATAGTATATTATTTTCATGTCATAAACATGACAATACATAGTGTAACAGACCTAGTCTAAGTCTAAATTATACTTTTAAAAAAAAAAAAAAAAGCGTGTAAAACTAATCAAAAAATTATAAACAACCAACTAAATTTAACTACGAGTCCCATTCTAAAATTTTTTCCTAAAAATTATTCGAGTAAATTTGTATTAAGTAATGATTTGAGTTAGGTACTAAAAAATAAAAAATAATTTTTTTTTTTTTTAAAAATAGATTTTTTAAAAATAGATTCTGTCAAAGAAAATGTTTTAGTTAGTTATGACATCCTGAAGAAGAAAATGGTATTTTTCGAAACCGGTAGATGTATTTAAACTCATTTTAGTGGTTAATAAAACAAAGATAAAAAATAAAAAATAAGTCTAAATTAATGGTTGTCGCCTGGCTACATTAAGAGTCGAAAATGTTAATGGAATATGTGCTTGAAATTCCATAATATTAATTTTTTTGTTTTCTATTCATATTTTGAAAGCAACCCAATATTTCAATTAATCGAAATAATCGCATAATATTTTTTAGAATGCTTATATCTCTGACATGGTTGAGATTAGGTACGTATTTTAATATTTTCAACACATAATTTAGTCAGGTATCCTCATAAAATATTGTGTACTAGGTCTGTTACACTTTGTATATTATAACCAGTGTTTATAACCCGTTCTAAGACGTCTTTAAAATATCAAATTATTTTTGAAATATCTATAATATGACAATTATCCAAAGCGACTTTTCACATAAAAAAAATATTTTCTTAAAATTATAAACGATCCTATTCAGGTAATGCAATAGATTGAAAAATACAGTAAAAATGGCGAATTTGATAAAGTAACGACCTTTTAAATAGACTGCGTTAATTTTTTTTTATAGAATTGTAAATTATCGCGCTCATGAAATGTGGAAAAATACGCACAACTTTTTAACAGAATTTTATAGATGTCTCATAGAGACGAAGCTATATTTTTTATATGGAAAGTATGGAAGTCATGGGTATTACAGGGCTTACGACCTGTCCTTGGCTGGCTTAAGTGGTCACTTTACACAATTGTAACGTTCACTAATTATATCCACGGGTCACTGCCACACCTATAAAATTTTTGGAAGCTTTATATGTATGTCTCTATGAGACATCTATAATGTGTATTGATAACAATCCCTCTGGGGTTAAAATCCAGCAATTGTATTCTTACAAAAATATTGGACATACTCATAATATTGTGAATACAATTTTGGTTATTAAAAAGTATTCATCTTGTGCCAATGTACCCAATGCAGTGCATTTTTTACAACTTATCTTTCACATTTGTTTAGTTTCATTTTGAATCTATGTTAGTTTCTCATCTTTTCTATGCTTTTTGGCATTTCATTAAAAATCTTCATCGCACTGTACATCAACGATTTCTGAGATATAGTTTTGCAGAATGGCAGTCTCAGTCTATCGTTTCCTCTTGTACGATATTCGATGTTAATTTGTATCAATTTTTCGTATAAACTTTATAGGAGGAGACAAGACATTTTGTTCTTATTTTTTTATGTATAAGATACGCAGTACTAATATTCGTATATCTTAAATACAATAATTCTTTTGTGGGGTCTTTTTCCATTCTATATTGAAGGAAAAATATAATAGATACGCCACTAGTGTTGAAGTATGTAATTAATATGACAGAATGATGAGATGGAGTTTTCTAGGATGGATTTTAAACACTAGTAATGTAATATATAATCAATTCCAAAGACAGTGGTAGCAGGCGCTCAAAAACAGCAAACATATAATTAATGTCATCAAAAATTAACTGATTTTATTTTTACCTGCTGGCCACCTTTTTATGTGCGGTCGTTCGACTCGTTTCCCTGGGTAGAGAGTTATTAGTAATCTCCGCAAGTGTGTCGAGGGCACCCGAACGTGCCTTTTAGCAATCGGCAGCACTCTCGAGCCGGGGGCTCAGGGCTCCGAGCTCGAGGGTGTCTCCGGGAGGGTGTCGTATCTCGCTCGAGGCTCAAAATGGCGGCCGCTTCATGAGCTCCGTGTGCTGTAGGCTTTGAGGGAGCAATGATGCTGCACGCTTTTCAAATTTAGCACTTTGTAGATTCCGATCTTACCGACGATCCTTGACTTTTCCCGTAACCAAGTAATTGATACATACAAAGAACGAAAATTTTTATAATATTTTGAATTTTTTTTCTTTAACCATGACCTACCTTATGATATTAAGACGAGAAGCGAAAGTTATAATTAATAATCTTTTTTTTAAATACTGATTTAGCGTATTTTCAACAATTCAAATAAAATATTGATATCATTCACAACGTAAATGTTTAGATAATACACATGTTTACATAATACAATACATAATGTTTAGATAGTACACATTATATGTGAACATAAATATTTCATTAGCGAATATCAATGGTCCATAAACCGACTAACAAAAAAAAAATACAAAACAGGAATAATTTTAATATTGAAAAAAAAAAATATTTGTAAAAAAATATTATTTATTTTTTATCTGACTCCCAAAATTGCAGGAGAGCAGATAGGCAGAAGTTGAGATGGTTTGATAATGTGGTAGGGGATCGTCGTACTCAAGGTCTTATAAATTGTAAGTGAAATGCCGCAGATAGAAAGAATTAATAAATAAATCGTTCAGGCAGTCAAGTCTCTCCCTGAAGCTGATAATATAGGCTATTCTTCCTTTTTTTCAGGTTCCATATTTATTTAATATTGCTTATTCTGTATGTGTAAGAAAGATTTGTGGCATTTTATATACCAAACGACTTTTTTAGGTTTATACATTCAAGATAACCTTTTTATACCTATGCCCCAATGCCTTCTATTATCCTCTATATAATGAGTTGTAAAATATAATATATCTTATCGTAGTGTGTAACCAAAACGTGTAGATGAGTATTATTATTAGTTTTTTTGACAACCCAGGAGATCTTTAGCGTACGTTAGAGCCACATTTCAATTCAATTAGGGTTTGTTAACGTCCTAATCCTAATTTGATAACAACTCAGGTTTGACATAACATTTTATACCCTCCAACAAAGGATTCCATTCCATAATTTTTTTCAATGCAATTTAAACAAGTTGGGTTAACCCCATTTGACCATTGTCATACAGCAGGCAGTGACCCAGCGACGAGCGGTCAATGTGTACGCATATAAAAAAAATTGAAATTTTATAGTCAGTCATTAAGCATTAAGGAGAAATTAGTCCTCTCATATTTACTATTAACAAAAAATCTGAAGTTTTCTTGGTTTGTTGAAAAAGAGGATTTTGTTTACCTTCAAAATGTGATATTTTATCTTTAAGATAAATTTATGTTATATTTTGAAACAAAATTTGGATGGGATAAAATTATTTGAAAATCTGTGTTAAGGGACTTCAGTTGACTTTGGCTAAATACATACGTTATTGTATTCCAATATGTTTTTTTATTAAGTCTCTCTTTCAGGCTGGATTGCCAGAATATCAGACACCTGAATCAATAAACATTTCGTCAAACAGTTTTTATTTGTTTTAATATATTAATATTAACGTTTGTTTTTTACAAAGCTACTTTACATAATACATAGTATAAATATTTATTGAAATATCTTTTGTTTTTAATTACATACAATTCCAGGGACTTCAAAATTTTGATTCTCGTGTCCCGAGAATTGAAAAAAGTCGAGAATACGGAATCCCTACCTCCAACGGATGCTCAAGCGTACTTTTTCAATGCACAAGAGATTCTTAATGATGTCTTAAATGCATATATAAACATTTTTTTTCAAAGTTTCTAATAATTATTACAAAAAATACTTTTTTATTTTAACAACCCAAGTTTAAGAAAATTAAATGGTCAAGTAATATAATTATTTTGTTCTTGAAGCGTGTTTGAATTACGGTCAGTACGATTATAGTCCGTCTAGACGGTTCGATCTTGTAGTTAATATTTTATTAAAAGTGTTTTTTTGCTTGGTTATTGATAAGATAAATACGTTGACAATACTTTGCAATGCTCAATATATATTATTGTTTTTCGAATTACACTACAATTGTATTTGATATTTCTCCAAAATTTTTCCATTTGTTAGATTCTACCTTCTCGTTTTGTTTATCATGTTGTTTTTTAGTGTATTAAAAAGTACTGCAATGATGCAATAAATCATACACCATTAATTTTATGCACTAAAAACATCGCATATGTTATAAATAATTAATAAAAGTAAATCATAAAAACTTGACGAATAATATATTAAACTAATTCATATAACCGTGTTAAAAATATTGACAGGGATGTTTATAAATATGAACCTATGGATGTGAATTAAGTAAAATATGTAGGATATTAAAAAATAGATGCCTATTTATAAGGGTGTAGAACCTGGTTTTAAATAGTTAATAATAATAAAGTGTTGGACAGTTTATATACATACATAAATAAAATGATTGTTGAATGAATGATTGATTAAAGAGACGTTTTTTAAAATAGAAATTTCAATTAAAATTAATAAAATAACTGAACACTACTGTACTTATACGTACATATATAGATAATAAATATACAAAGACTAAAGATAGAAAACTGAAAAATATGATTTAACCTTATAATGGATGCTGTTACGAACGTGGATAACAATGTTATGTACATGGATCTACCTACAAACAACTTAATACATGATTACTTGGGTACAACATTTACTGTAACACGTTATTCGTATGTAAAAACATATGTCCTTATATATAAAATAAGGTACTATTTATGTCACGTCCGATATACACGAGTAAATAGCACGTCGGCAGAAAATTTGCCTAAATACCGGTAAATAATTTATAACTAATTAGTTTTCTTGAATAAAACCAACATGAAAAAACTTGACTTTTTATTGACGGAGTATATATTAAAATCGTAATAAATAACCTTCATGCGTATATCTACAAATCATTATCAGTGAGTTAAAGTTTTCAGACGATTAAAAAAAGCAGCACCTGAGAAAGAAAACGAAAACGAGGAAATACATTCTGTGCGTAATAAATGCGAATAGCCAGATGCCATGTATTTTCAGTATTTTGTTATGGAATAGTAGCATTAATACTTAATAAAAAAATTGTAAAACAACACGAAGCATTCGAAATGTGTTGAATCAAAATCAGTTAAATAAAATATTACTTGATGAATGACAATGTCAAAATAAATCAAATAAAATCTAAATCCTCAATTTTTCGAACATGTAATGAAATATTCAAAATAGTATCAGATCCTGCATCTCATAATTCAGAGAAAAATTGATGAAAATTGGGACCCTGGAGGAAGAATATTTAAAAATATATTATTTGACGTTTTTGACATAATTTTTTTATACATCAGAAGTGAACATACAATAATACACTTATTAATTTACTGCGTCGATTGCAGTAGGTATCCACCTCTGATATATAAAGCGTTGTCCTGACTACCTTGCTAGACTACCATCTGTGTAAAAGTAGACAGTTTGTTTCTTGTTGTTGCGGTGTTATTTAATTAAAATTAAAAAGAAGGAGTAAGATTCGACAGAGATATTAAAAAAAAAAATAGAGACAATAAAAAGTGTTGTGTTTGTGTTGTAAATATAAAGTGAATCATTAGTGTATTGTATTTTGATTAAGCTGTAATGTTGAAAAGTGATGCTTTCTGATCTCTACCTACATTATAGCTGAAGAACCTGAGACCTGACGTGAACCTGAGTCTACTTTAGAGATTTTCAGGGCCGCAGTAAATAAAAATAAGATAAAAAGTGCTCCCGATTCAAAACATCAACATGACGTTTCACTAATATGCATGCAACTTGCGTTGATTTGGCAAACATTTTTGACTTATTCCTGTGTTTACCACTTGGTAGCATAGAATGTTAATTGTGTAAAAAATTGACTAATCTCTGGAATGTTTAATGACTCGAGAATTTGGTTTAGAAATATTTTATTTAAGGCGTATGAGCATATACAAGTAGATGGTCTCTATATCACTTATTAACTGAAATTTATGCTAAAGATAACAGGCGTATCTGTTATATCCAACAGTGAAATCAATTAAAACAAATTCATACCTCAGAATGCGGGGAAAATTGTGCCGGACATAAACATAATAAAATTACTGGTGTAGGTAGCATACCGCAATCAGACTTATCAGGTAACTAGGTAATACCCCTCATCGTACCAAACTAAACTATACTATTTATCCACACACATACACTACCACTAAAAGATCTATGGTATCGTGAAAATATTATCCTAGTAAGCTCTTTACATTACCCTTAGAACGTTTTTTCTCGTCAGGCATAGAGTACATATACTTAAATACAGACATACAACGCACATTCTAAAATATATATTGTCACCTTTTATGTCTACACTTTTATCGAAGCGATATTTGACATGAATTACACTGTACATTGATATCTCATAAACATCTGATAATTTATGATCAAGTCATATGCCGAAATTAAAGATCTCGAGACGGTTATTTGACGTCTCCTCAGTCTACAGTCGATACCTACAAGCGAAGGTAGAGGGTGGAAAATGCCTCGCGGGCCGTGGGCCGGCCAGGGGTGGCGGGGAGGGGTGGAGTGCTGCGGGAACAACCCGGGCAGTCAGTTGCCCCCCTTCAGCCGTGGGGAGCGCACGTCTGGCCGCTCCGAATTCCCCCCGACCCGCGTGCCCCGCGATACAGCCTTGCGTCACACGCCGAAAAATCAACCCCAAATTGCGTACGCCTGGAATGACATATCGCGATTTGTCGCACATACGCCGATCGCCGACGCGTGATTGGGTCCAATTTGAACACTGCGACTTGAACTAGGAATAGAATCCAATTTTAGCGAGAGGCAACACCGAAAATTTCACCGGCAATTTCGTAATTATGAACAGGAACGGTGGAAAGACTTCACTAAGCAACGCGCGTAAATGAGTGCCGAAATAATTTAAGCAATGTATTTATATACTTTAATGCGTTCTGAATCATTTAATAGCTAGTGATTGAACCGACGGCCAAATATAACCGCTGAGTAATTATACGAAGTGTGCGTGGATAGTATGTTGTGATTAAAAACTTACAACACGACAATTTTACATGGAACAGTTGTTAAAGCTTTTAACATAATTGGAATACAGTTCGAAAGCTCGACCGGAGGGAGCTTTTGATTTCCAGGTAAGCCATAGTTTTCAGCTCGCCGACGCACTTGGCAGGACACGCCACATATTTATTTGGTCGGGTTAATTAAGTCAAATTTCAGGGGGAAACGACAACTGTATTTGTAATCAATTTGTTAAATTGCTTTAAATATTATTTGATGTTATCTAAATTGATACAACATTAACGTGTCGTTAGCAATGAAATTAAGTCAAAACTTTTTTGTGTCGGTGAAACATAAATGAGAGTATTGCATTGAAAAAAAAAGTTTAATGAATTAATGATATTTAATTTAAAACTTATATTGTATAAAAAAATATTAAATGTTTCCATAATCCAACATTTTGCTTTGAATTGTTACATCTTTTTTTTAAGGGAAAAAAATATGAACTAGTTCATAATTTTTTTATTGCGAAAGACTTCTGATGATTGTTAACAAGTCCAATATTACATTTAAACAAGTTCTTAATGTTCCTAATAGTCATGCGCATAGAATCGCGAATACACATAAAATGGTAGCGTCTGCGCAAGTACATTCGACAGTTCGATTTTGATTGTAATAGTAATTAATTCTGATATCAACTAAAATATATTATACCTAATAATTTTATTCTTCTGCTTGTTTCAATACCTGTTTTATATCATATGTACATACCTGAATCAATTCAAAAAGATGTTTAAAATGATTTAGTTGATATATACTTTTTTTATTTTAGCACAATTTTTAACGAAACATTTTGTACGGATAATAATTTATCTCAATAGATTCGTTATAACGACGCCGATTTTTGCAAAATACGTAAGTATTTACAACCGTATGAAAATAAGAAAACTGTTTAGAATAATTGATATCAAACAGTTATATGTATGTCACAAAATGGTGTCACAGCAGTACTATCGCCCCCCACCACAAACAGGTTGTGATGGTACGTCACTATTCGCCTGGTACTGCTTCAGTGCGGAGTGACTAGCTGCCGTCGTCACATTTAATAAGTATTTTGTTTTGAAAAACTTTCTACAAATTATTTATTTCTATTTTCTATTAAAACCATTAAATTACAAAAAATACATATTTCTGCGTTTGATACATAGATATACATGTTCTATAGTGATATTTCATCGCTTGTGCGTACCCGCAAATAATATTTTTTTGAAAAAAATACAATTCATATGCCAGAAAATTAATCATGTATTAATGTGAAAATAAAGTATTATCTATACTTTATTTTTCCGGACAAGAAAATTTAAAAAAAATCGTTTATATTTTTACAATTTATTATGATGCGTACACTATAAGTGAACATTGCAGCAATGCGGTCAATGTCAGCCTCCGCTCCCAAATAACAATGAGTCTTTTTTTCATAAGCGGATATCGCGATCGTCTAATGAAGCATCCGCAAATTGGCCAGTTTTATTTTATGTTATTATAATGTTAATACAAAATTATGTTAACATTTTTCATAGTATTTGGAAACAAGTGATTTTCAGTTTAGTACATGTTTTTCTGGCCTATAAAACCGTCGGACTGTTAGTAGCTGTGACGTAGCTGGGCCGTAGCAGCCGTGGACCGTAGACCGTGTATTATATCTTGAAATATTATTTAAAAAAATCATATTTACACCACTCCCAATAATTGGGAGTATACTGTAATCATATTTTTTTTTACTAGCGCTAAAAATCAAATACAGCATAGTCTCAATACGAGATATAATATTTAAAAAATACTTCTTTCCCCAGTTGGCTTCCGTATTAACATTTTTAAAACGTGAAACTATCGTATGTAACACGCACAAAATCACTCGAATATACTTCTAAATGTCAATCACATTTTTCACCTCCCTGACCCGACAATCGCATGCACGGTGATATTACACGGAGTACAATGTGCTGTTTATTACATACTATAAATATTGCATTGCCATTTTAACTAAACTGTGAAGAAATTAGTTATAGCACATTACGCACGCGCAGTTTATGGTAAACATCTAAGCATTTAATCTAGATAATTAAAAAAATTGTGTAATTCCTAATTATCTGGATATTATGAGAATTGGTAATGAAAATAAATGAAAAGCGGAATAATGAAAAAAGACTCGAATTGACATTAAAACTTTAATTCAATTAATGAATTTAAAACTGATGAAAATATTTTGAAACAAATATTTACTGTATTAAATTTTGCAGTGAGTTATTTCAATATGAGAAATAACTCTTGTGTTATATCGTTATACATATATGTGCGAGTTTTAAGTCAATGTTTGATTAGTAAGTTATCGTACATACATATTTATTTATTTAAATAGATGAAGGGTATTGGCATATATACTATGGACTTTGAGATGAATGAATGTCTCTATTTTTCATTACCGGAGAGAGGTTCTCTGCAATATACAGGAAATAAATGCACGTGAACGAACACGTTGCTAAAATGACCCGTGTCTGCGGATGAGATTTATTTATTCTTAATATAGTGCATAAATAAGTATTTTTATATATGCTCTAGTATAAATAAGATCAAAATCGTTCCATTTTAGTACTACATCATCGATTTTTGAGATTTAACTTTCTTCCTGAATGGCAGTGTCAGTCTATCTTTTCCTCTTGTAAGATGTTTGTGCTCATGTTGATTTGCATCAATTGTTCTTATAAATTCTGCTGATATTTTCTTAGTAAGAATTTCATAATATATTTTCTGCTTAAAGGTCATCATATTCAGATCTTTCAGCATTGTATTGATTTTAGCGATTTCTCTTGGAGATTCGACTCGAGTACACATGAAGAACAGTACCTACAGATTTGAGCGTAAAGCGATCTATGAATCGTCTTTGAAAAATCTCATTGAAAGATCATCTTGAACACTGATCATAAAAACAGCCTGAGGAAACTGGTGATAACTGGGTTGATATTCTAGAAGACGGACAGATTTAGTCAGATACAGGACCGGAGCCTCACTTTACACAACAAGGTCCAGGATCAAGAAGATTGGAGTTCGCGCTGGAAGTCCGCGAGAAAGATGAAGAGGGAGGCTGAAAGACTCTCATGACCAATGTGCCCTCTAAGGTGTGTGGGTGTGCGCGAGCACACAGTTTGGCATCATAACGCACACAAAAAAATATAGCGTGCACACAATTTTTAACAAGACTTCTTCTTAATGTAACATTTTCTATCAAATGTTGATGACCATGCTGCAATATGTTGATTTATCCTGAATAAGATCACCAATATGGAAATTGAACCACTTTCTGAGGTTACACAGCTAATATAATCTATTTCTTTAATTAGTTGTAAAACTCTTATTGCGACGAATGTGTCCAAAGCATGCAGTTTTACTTGATAGTTGTTAATAGTTCTCTTGACTTATTTGTGCATCTTTATACATCTTTATTAGTAACATGATTTACCTAGGCCCTACCAATAGCATTGGTCTTTAAAATTGCACAAAAGATTATCTGTGCGCACACCTAGATCCAAACTTAGAAGGATCAGTGTCCATGACATTAACACATCGACTGAAAGAGAAATAAATAAATTTAACAAGGCTTTAATAAAATAAACACTGTTATGGTGCTTTTGGGCCCTAGAGGATAGGAAGTCATAAAGCCGCCACCGATGTACCTCAGTTTGGGTTCTTGACTGTATGTGTGTGTACTTTGGTGGTGATAGGATAAAAATTGATTCCAAAGCATTCTGATTTTTACTTTACACATTTATTTACAAAACCCAATTAATCTCGATATTGGATGCATGAAAAATGTTCCTTAGATTTTCCTTCTTTAGGACCCTCTGAAGAGGGTCACTGTTACTTAGTTCTTCTATTTACGGAGTTTGTATATTGCTAACATCAGCCATCGCGGCTGTGGGGTGCCGATGCAGCCGGATCGCCACACGCCCGCGCCAGGATTCATCTCTTGCTCCGGGAGATAGACCGGACACCATCTCGTCTTAGCCTTGTCTACAACGCCCATTGCTGGCATGTCGCCTTCTTACTCGTTGCAGCGGGGTTTCTCTTCAACCCGCGGATGGACTTGGACCATCCATCTCTGAGTACACCGCGGTAATATTACTCTTAATCTCCGCCACCTCCCGCCGCCATATTTCTCCGGAATGCGGCTCTGCCGACGCGCCTATTTTCAAGCGTACCCACCAAAAGTGACGTTTTGCTTAGCTGCCCGCAAGAGTCGGATTCTCGTCCCTAATTCGTCCATTTAGACGGCCAATCATCACAAGTTGGCAAAGTAGGCTACCCAGATCTCGGCGCGCAAATTCAAACATCACAACACATTAAGCAATAAATAAGAATTGGAAATATTTCATCAAAAAATATATAAAATACAATTAACAATAGAATATTCTGGGAATAATGAGGTAAGTAGTCAATAATTATCATTTTAATTTAATAGAAAAAGTAAACAATTTTTATCTTTACCTAATTATCAAGAATGAAGATCGCCTTTAATTTTACACTCCATTTGCGTAACATAAAATCCTCCATCCACAATTGGTACTATCTATATCTGTAATGACGGAAAAAAATCATACTTCCAAATTTTGCACAGAATAGTTAATATACCGCCTTCTGGTATCGAATTAAATATGTAAAGTAAGTACTTACCTAGGTTGGATATTCAAAACTCAGTTGATTAATTTGAAAAAATGAAACGTCCAGAGAGCAATATTTTTTTCTTATCCAGTCACGTGACAAATTTCCAGACGGATTGTATAATTATTTCAATCGAAATATACGTGCTCATGCTTACAAGTTACAATTATAATTATTAGCTCACACTCGTAGGCTATTATTAAAAGTTACATACAAACGGTGAAAATTATTTAAATAGGTATTCTATTATAAATGTTAATATATCTATCAATAATTATAGATAGTAAATATTACTACTTATTAAAATTTTTACTTTTCGCATTGATTTTAATAATTTATTGATCCTTCGTTTTATCTAACGTGCATAAACAATATTATATTATATTTATATTTTTCCCAAATCTTTTAATATAAAGTTCGCCCGCTACTGACAACATTAATGTTTCTTCTATAATATAGTATTTACTAGATTTTTCTAATTCCAGTGACTAGTGAGAGATAGCTTTAAGTTATTATTTTCTGTTAGAAAGGAATACGATTTAATAATTTTTGGACGTCATCTATA
Source organism: Eubasilissa splendida (assembly GCA_031772225.1). NCBI lineage: Eukaryota > Metazoa > Arthropoda > Insecta > Trichoptera > Phryganeidae > Eubasilissa > Eubasilissa splendida. The sequence goes on along the minus strand of CM062847.1, from coordinate 5,585,521 downwards.
AACGTCAAACTTACAATTTATTATTATTTGTTAATTTCCCATAAAATAAGTGAATATTATTTATTTTTTAAGGAGAACACATTCATATTGTGAAGTTACAATTTATCAGAACATAGGTCTGTGATATTTTTAATACAAATTAAATGTATTAATTAGAAAGATATACATATAAAATCAATTTATCGAAAAAATATTGTTGGTGCTACCGGGATTTGAATATGGATCTCTTCCTATCCGAGGAAATGCATTTATTGATTATGCTACACCAACACAGTACGTTGACGACAAATGTAATTAATTGTATTAATGTTTCCAAAATTCAATAAAAGTGAATTATATATTTTTTTATTTCTTCTTTATTAAATGTATATTAATTTTTATTTTATTTTTTGCCAACTGTATAGCAGTTTTATGGCAAGGATTGCCTGTAACATACTGTAACTTAACTTTAATTTTTTTATTATTATATAAATAAAATATAACAAAGGGAAAAAAATTTAATAAGGAGATGTTAGATGAATTACTTAGATATAAAGAATAAGATATATATATAAAGAAAAAATCAATCTTTCGAAAAGATAAACGATGTGCAACAGACCTAGTCCACAGTATTTTATGGGTGGGTACCAGAATATAATATAATACAACAAGAAAATAAAAAAATAGAAAATAATATGTTCCTTTTCTTTGCATTTTAAGGTGGCCACTGGGTCGCATCATTTTTTTAAATGTTTAATAGGTCTTTATCGATTTTGTTAATTATTCTTGGCACAACACATTCTCTCGTTCTCCCACCTTACACATTGTTCGCGATCGGTACTCTCATGGTTCGACCCGACGATCTGGTTGAATAGCTATGTTGAGGATTAGTATTTATATTTCCATTAAATCCATTAATTTCAATTAATTCTGGCGTCTCCTATCGGTGTTTGAGATTCCCTAAAAATGTAACATAATCAGTTAATGCATTTTCCCGGATAGGAAGAAATTCAAGTGCGAATTCAGGTAGCAACAACATTTTTTTTTGATAAATTGATTTAATATGTATATCTTTCTCATTATTATATTTAATTTGTATTAAAAATATTAAGTCCTATGATGTAATGACGATTACAGTTCTTGACACGACTCGCTATAACTATTTCCACGTTGAAAACTTCTGTTTATGTATTAAAAGCTTCTGTACCCTGTCTTAATATTTTATTCTCTGTTACATCGTAACTGTTGCGTATAAGCATAGATGCCGAATTGCATGAATTCAGAATATATCGAAGGAGTTTGGCACTCACCACAATCCGGTTCTGCTGACACCTCTAAATGTGGACTGTATTTTAATTTACTATTTCCTCTTAAGTTCCTTTAGACGATACTGTATAGACACGATCTTTCAATAAGACTCAATTGTATAATATTGTAATTCTTTAGATTCACGTATAACCGCACTGGTTCAAGGTCGCCAATCGACTGGTCGGCGACGTGACCGGGTAAGGACGGGAGGGGAGAGGGAAGGCACAGTACATTATTTACGTTCAATAAATATGTATGTAATATGTAGGCAACTAAATATATATCCCAATCCGTAACCTTCAACACTTGCCCATTGCACGTGTAGGAATTTTGGATGCTCCACTCGTGACATTGCAACATAAAATTGACCGTAAGAGAATATTTCATCTCTCAAATCAATATCTTTACATTGAGCGATTGTCCTTTTTGTTTATTTTTTGTCATGGGAAAGGCAACACGTTTTGGAAATTGAAGCTGCTTTAAGTGAAAAAGCAAATCGCTGGTAATTATTGAAATTCTGGAAATAAACACATTTTTAAATCACATATGCGTTAAATGTTTTCACAACTAATCGCGTCTTAATACACATTTATGGTGGGTTTAAATTTATCGGCAGCGGAATAGCTCTATCAACTCTAAGGGTTAGTCTGTGTTATATTCATTCACTTTTACTCGAAGAATTTAAAAATTTTGCTAGATAACTAGTGAAGAAGTGAACCTTTTGATTTTTTTATTTCAAATCAAAAATATAAACATTGGCTCTATAACTCATTAAGAGTTCCATTCCCTTGATCTTTATTGCGATTTTAGATCTCTAAGGCAGAAAATCATGTCTTTGAGAAGGTCGTCATTCTACTTTTTTCGACTTTCTTGGGTTCTTTTTTCTTTCTTCCTTGGCTCCTACGTCCTATTGGTCATGTGTGATGTGTGGTTTGATAATCCTTTTATAAAAATAAAACAGAAGAAAACTTTTTAGGTTATAATAGTAATAAACAATGTTAATTTATAACCACAGAAAACATATTTTTTGCGTTTATTTTGTGGTTAAAAATAATAATTTTAATAATTTCAACTAGAAAGATATACAGAAAAAATCTATAAATCGAAAAATATTCTGGCAATGTAAATTTACAACAAAAATGCATTTTTCTTAAAAAAATATTAATTTTATATGTATATTAACATCAATGTGGTGCATAAAAAGTTTAATATATATTTTTTTAAATATAAAGATACAGACATAAGATACTTCCAAAAATATATTTGAGAATACTGGGCAATAAAATATGTAAAATATTTATGAAATTCAATAAAATAATAATATTTGTGTAAAATTTTCAAACACAATCGAAACAAGTATAAAATTAACAAAGGGCAATAGTAATATAATAAAATTGCTTTGTCTTTCTCGTATTAAAGGTAGTGTTTAGTATTTGCATAAAAATGCGTGTAGTTCAATAGCGGTATTGTAACATGCAAATCTAACAATTTACAAACAAAATATGTATATACAAAATTAAAATAGGTTGATAGTGTATACTGGTATTTCAAATTAATGTTAAGTGGATAACCATTGTATTGATTCGTCGCAAGAATTAGATAGATTTCGTTTTTATGCGTAAATGTATTTTTAACTTTTATTCTAGATCTACTAATATTAACGGTGTTATGAATTTTAAAGATTTTGAACAGCCGTCATTTTGAAACTGGTTAATGAAATTAGCCGACATACTTTTAGGTCAATTTTTACGAAATGTTTGATCGAAGTCTGATAAGAACTACGAGAGTCATCAGGAGTTATCCACTACGAACGTACATTACATAGAATATGGAGGATCTCTTTCTATGTTTACGAAATCACGATTAATCAACCTTAAATATCATTAAAAATCATTTTTTATCAAAATTGAGAGAAACAAATTTGGGAACTAGCGCAAACATATTTTAATTATTTATTTTGTTTTAAATTATAATTTATTTATTTTAATGTAAGCTTATTGAAATTTTGGTGTGTTTTGATCTTTTTTATAACCACAGACCATCAAATATATAGACATGAACTAACGCAAATTTTTTATCGCAATATTGGGATCCCCCACGTAATTACTTTAGTACCACTAACTCAATCAAAAGTTTCAGAACTTTTTTTTAAAATATGACTCGATTGGAACGAAAATTTAAACGCTGACAATACAATATTTATGCACTTATTTACACAAAGATTTAATTTTCGAAAAGTAAATACATTCACTGTTGCATAAATGTGTCATAAACTATCGGATTTATGTTTCCACCAAGAATGTGTGTATAATGTCCCTTGTCCCGCAATGAATGTTCGAAACCCCTTTTCTATATGTAAACTTTATTTTGTTTTTTTATTTACTGGTCTGTTGGTATAACAGAGTTTGTACCGTATACTTCATTCTGATACGGCTACAATATGAAATTGTGTAAATAACATAGGTATTAAATATCTCTCTTGCTACTTTAGGTATATGTACATTATGAAAATCTCTACATAGTGACAACATAAGTAATTCAAAATTATATACATAATAACACCTATAATTATTCATTGAATAAGTACATAATAAGAAGTATAATTGACGTTAGTAATGAATTGTTTTCATCTGGTTTCTACAAATTCTTGAAACATAGTATGCATCTACTAAAAAGCACAATAATTCATAAAATGTCTCTGAGGAAATAAATATGCTGCAGACAGATTTTAGAACTTTCTGACCGCTTTTAAAGCATCAAATATTTAATTAAATTTCGTACAGCACAGAAACAAAATTAATAATATTAATATTTTCAATGTTTAACTCATTATTTTTTAAATAAATATGTATTTAAATAAAATTGTTTATAAAACGTCAAATAGGATTAAATATGGAAATATTGACACATGTAATTTACTTGTATAGCATAGTATGTATTGTAATTGATATTTTTTATCTTTACGACATTATTTTATGTATTTTCCATGAAATGATATTTTAGATACCTGCTATTTATGGTTTAAACTTGTTCAAATAAAGAGAAAATGAATTTTTAATTTTAATATTGTAATTCATTTACAATCATAATTGCAAAAACATAATATATTAATATTGTTTATTGCTTGACTGATTGAAAAAATATATACATATGTATTCTTAAATTATGCAGGATCATTCCTATTCTCTACGTAAGACTACGATTAGAGAAAATGAAGAGGCAAAGTCAGGTTATACCTATATATAGGTATAACAATTAAATGAATTAATATATAAATAGTAAACCAAAGATCACTTAAAAATATCAAGGGATTAATCTTTCAACGAAGTATTTACTAAAGTTTAATTGCTATAAAATAAAAATAAAATAATATATCTCTGTAAGTATGAATATAAATTAATGCTATAAAGGATAAAATAGAAATCATCATCATTATTTGTTAATGTTTGTACCTCTTATATCGCTTTTTAAATTTTTTGTAGCATAAAATTAATTAGATATGCTTATTATATTAATTTAATTATAATATTTTTTGATAAAATTATTCTAAAAATCACAGAATTACAATGCCGTTAATTTTAATGTACTGAGCTTCCATTTTCCATTTTGCAGGCGTGTTTTTCAGTTTGGGCCCGCGAGTACAATTTGTACGCGGGTTAACACTTGGAGAGCTACCCCCGCGAGACCCTCCGTGATATCGGCTGGCTCGTTAGCTCGCATTGCTTTAAGCGAAGCAACTTTTTGCAATTAAAATTAACAAACCTAATTTTTTACGTCACTTTTTTGCTTGTCTTTAATTAGCGATCCGTGGCTAGGGAGCGAAAATATTTTATTTGCTAAAAACTTAGAAGCGGTTTTTTTACTTTTTACCAACTCTGCGACCATAATATTATGAAATAAGTAAAATTGTGCAAAAAAAACCATTTGCAAAAAATAAATAAGATTTGTAAAGCGGAGATATTCAATGAGCACATGATTGTGTCATAGTTGATATCGTACAATCGCAGTGCGGCGTCCAAGTATTTTTCCTTATTTGCAAAAATATCTATAGCGTGTTTTGGTAGTTTTGTTCGTTTTTCTTGACCAATTAATATACATATCAGGACGCTTTTAAAAGTGCACAGGGTACACGACACAAAATCGATTGGCGTATTTACATATATGTTACAGGTAAAGTGTTAAATTTCAATAATGTATACATTAACTAGTCAATGTATGGACTAACTGTGAGTTTTAGTTACAGCTTATATTGCTGCATTTCGTGTATACTTTCACTAAATAGTGTATGATTTAACTAGTGAGTGTATGAACTCGCTGACGTGAGCTGGTCACATCGTAAACAAACAAAATCTGTCAGATGAGCGAGTTTACAATTACCCTTCCACACATTAACAATTCGAATGATAATTGTACAACGAATTAATAAAATAAATTGTAATCGTAATTGTAAGCACATTCTATTCTTATATACCTTATAGTTGAATAACAGAAAATAAATGTGATTTAAGTTGAAATTTTGAGGTTACGTCGAATAATAAAATAACATGCACGCACTCCATAGCCGGTAATAATGTTGCCAATGTAAAATATTGCTAGGAATTGTAATGTTGTCACTCGAAATAATTACACGTGTTAGAAACCAATATTATTTTCAGTGAATATATATTTTTTGTAAAATAAAAATATTCCTACGAATAGAATAATGATATCGTGTTAGATGTTAGAAAATAAGTATACACATTGCATTTATTTAATATGGCAACTTCAGTTTACCTCGGGTTAGGTGAATATTGAGAATACTTGAACAGACACCGAACAGTGAATGCATACAACTAGTTAGGGCGTTCCAAAATTTTTTTGTGAATACTGTAACTAAAACTAATAGTTGGTGCATACATTGACTAGTTAATGTATACATTTTCGAAGTTTACACTTTGTCCATAACATACACTATCAGCTACAGGCTACCAAATATTATATATAATGTAACGAAAACTTCTTTAGTTGTTTTTAAATTATACAATGTTATTAACAGTAAAAAGACCTGGATTAGGTTCTCGAAAACCTACCTTTGATGTTGAAGTTGAAGATGAGGTTTGCTCGAGATTCGACTCAATATATGCTTTTATGGTCAGGGTATCAAAATAAAAGGTTTATGCACATTTAGTACGGAATGACATATATTCAGTTAAAAAGTTATGAACAGAACAAAGACAATATAAAAGTGAAATGTTGAGGTGGCGAAAAATAATATAAAAGGTTCACATGGGAAGATCACATATCGTAATATATAAAATACAATAGAAAGACTTGGTGCTTCTGCGTGTGCGGTATTGAGACAGTCACATCACACTTGACAAATTATAATGTATCTAGACTGAGTAATAACTTTTTTCTAACTTCTCATAATCGATAACTGATTTATACAAGATTACTTCTGTACATGAATACTGTAGAGACACCGAATGGATATTAAGATCATACTCGACCGAGTCTAATTATTTTAATAAATTGTGGCTTGCCTTATCAAGAAATAACGGAACGAGATGTTTATTTAACTAGAGCTGGTCGGGTACGATTTTATTATGTGGGCAAGCTTGATCAGAACTTGCTTGTTGGTAAGTGCTCCGGTTTATGAAAAATCTTAATAATAAAATGTTATAGAAAAGTAAAGTGACAAATATTTATACACAACCAAGATTTACGATAAAAATGAAATGTATTACAAGGCAAACAAAGTTTGATGGAGTAATTCGAGGTTATTATAATCTATACGGTGATCGAGGATAACTTTACATTGTCAGTTGAGTTTCAAACGGAGAAAACTGATGGGATCACTTTCGGCGAGAGCGGGAATGTTCAGAATATAAATTTTGAAGAGTTGTAGGTTTATATAAATGCGGAACACTAGAGGGCGCACGGTATCTTAGTTTTAAATGAGGAACATGGTGACGGCCTATCTAATGACACGCGCAGTCTGGAGTTGTCAGGTGGGCAGAGGCGATTTTCCTGGATAAAGCTGATGGAAGGCGTACGGGATAACTTCTTTGTGAATACAAGGTCTTTCGGAGCAGTTAGGCGATAGAGAAAGTAGTAGAAAATATATCTAGGATCTAGGTATTACGGCGGTATTCACAAAGAGGCATCAAATTTGTTCAAACGAATGTAAAATTTCTTGATAATCTAATATGGCAAAATTCTTATCCGGTTTTGTATATTACAAACACGATAGATTGAGGTCACTATTTTGGGATTTTGGAAAAGTTCACTGTGACATGCCGAGTAAATTATCATCTCACATAGATATCAATATTACAACTGTTAAAGATTATTCTCGAAATAAATCGTTTTACCGCGACTAATACATTTTACAAGAAATGACCGGGAAAGATCGTGAATCGATAAATTCTCAGACGCGCGCCTATAGGTGGTATAGATATTGATTTTTTCTGCAGCTGAGACTAAGTGGGGTCGCTTATATAGCCCTCCTAGCAACGGCGTTTAGAAAATTTAGAGAGGGGGAAAAACGATAACTACACAACACCTTTAAAAAATGAAAGATTAGGCAATAACTTATATACAGCAGAAACTCGTGACGCGCTCATCCTGGTTTTGTTGGAATAGCACGTGTGCTCTTAAATAATTTATTTTTAGAATGTACTTCCTGTGTACGCGCGATGTTAAACGGATTTGTATGATGAAATTGCGCGTAATATTAATATTTACGCGGAGTCAATTTTGAAGATATTTAAAAATGGTTATTTTTTTTTTTTTATAAATTATTGATTAATTATATCGTTATGGTGGCATGCTGTACATGGAATAGATGTTTCTTTTATGAATATTTAGTAATTTAGGATCAAAGAATTTAGAACACGAGTATATTGACTGTGGCGAAATAATATACATAACAATAGACATGAACTAGCGCCAATTTTTGTTTCAATATTTTAAATTTGGTGTCACTCACGTGTTCATTTTGGTACCATTTACGCAGTCAAACAACTCCGCGGCATTTTAAAATATATTATATGACCCGATTAAAACTAAAATTTAAACGCTGACAATGTAATATGCATTAATGTAAAAAATACATCTTATTTACACAAAGATTTAATTTTCGAAGAGTGGATACTTTTACTATTGCACAAATGTGTCATAAACTATCAGATTTATATTTCAACTAAGAATGTGTGTAGAATTCCTCTCGTTTCGCAACTAATATTCCAAGCCCCTCTCCTATATAAACACTTTATTTCATATCTATTCATTCACTGGTCTGTGTTATCAGCGCATAATTTTTGTTTAATTCTTGATTATATTTATATGAATACAATTTTAAATAAAAATATTGTTCTGCTATTCTGACCTCTCTGACCGAACCTGCAATGTTGCAATCTAATCCGATATGTAAGCTGGAGAGATTGTAAAATTCCAGAAAGATCAACACAGAAAATGTTCATTATTATTTATTTAAGATGGACGATACGACTAATCAGTCAGTTAACAATAATACAATGTTCCTTCATGTTTGGACCACGCAACAAAATGCACACAAAAAATCTTTTGTGCAATTTTAAGGACCAATCACATTATTTGTGCGCTGGGAGAGAAAATAAGAAAAACATTACCATGTCATAAAACTACTGATAGTGGACCACATTACTAATTAGTAAATCTGCATACTTCCGACATATTCTTCGCAATGAAAAATATGATATTTCACAACAGGAGAACCTCTGAAAGTTCAATGTTCAAAATATTGGTAATCTTTTTGTATTATATGATAAATCTACATACTGCAATATGGTTAGCCAACTACGATAGAAGGCGGCACCTGAAAAATAAGACTTATTAAAAAAAATGTGCACGTTATGATGCCAAATCGTGTGCACATCACACATGCACATCTTAGAGGGAATATATATAATAATAATGCGTTTATTCCAGCGTGATCGGGTTTTTTTTTTATGAGGACCCGATTCACCATAAAGATAATAGATTGTTACGTCGTGCGCTGTCACCAGTGGATGGTATGCCAGCGCATCACGCCACCAGCTAGACTCACTCTGTGGGTTGAAAAAAACATTGATGTTGGAATGCCTGCCTCAGATGGATGTGGGTGGTCTGAATAATGCAAAACACTTTGATACACTAAGAACAATTTAATCACATAAAACATAACAACCCGACATTCTAAACACAATAACTGTCTTTGGCATCTTCTTTCTTCATTTTAAACTCTCCCCCTAGTGAGGACACACAATGTCACCGATTTAGCACACTTCGATTTCTACCCAGTTAAGTCACGGGGTCCAGGCGCCACGCCCCGTACCAGCAGTGATCTCTTCCTTCCCCATCTTGTCACGGTGGAGTCCGTCGAACTCATCCGTCTTCCATCGCTTACTTGCAGACTCCCCGCCAGTCCCAGCAAAGAGATTGTTCTCACGCGCGGGTAGATCAAGGCTTCGACCCGCTTGGATCCACCACGCCTCGTTCAATCTTATCTTTTCAATATCTTTTCGCCGTTCTGCCTGGCGAGACGCCGTCCGGCGATCCCCCACTACTCTCCCCCGACCTCTCTCTCCACCGGCCGCGCCTACTCGCATCGGTAGATGGCGCCCTCGGTCTTCGCGCGTTCATTTTAAATGTCACAATATATTATATAATACATTTCAGTTACGAAATATTATTCATGTTATGAAAAAAAAAAAAAAAAAAAGTTCATACATATACATAAATATAAACAAAATATAAAAACTATATTTCAGTCACGGCCATTACTGTATCTGTAGCTATTCTGTAGTCGTTGTCATTCTTTGGTCATGGAACCAGCTTTCCACGAGAGCGCCGCATGCACTAGAGAGTTGGTGCTGAACTCCAGCCGCAGCTTTACTCCAGCAACTCGATGTCTCAGAAGCGGAATGAATCCATGTATACAACCTTGGGCAAACATTTTAGATGCGCTGGAATAACACACCAATCCGAACAGTATTCTGTATGAGTTGTTGTACTAAACTCGGTATATGTCTACGCGAAAGAGTTTTGCTTATTATGATAGTTTTACTATTTTAATTCTAGCAATAATTATCGTTAAAACCTACAATACACCAAAATTTGTAATTCACATTGTAAAATATAATATCAAATACTAGATTTTTTTTTGTAAAAAATTTAATGAACTCTTTACACTATGCTTTCTAAATTGATTGTGTTTTAACACGTTTATGTAATTTTCTACAAATAATCTTTGCCATACTTGTTCAGTACCTAATCTGTCTGTTATAATATTATTGTTTTTTATAACATTTCGTACATCGTAGCGTATATATTCGTAAATAAATATCTCGAAAGCGTTAATATTCTCGAAATTTCTATAACGCTAAACTTGACTATTTAAACGTTACGCATGAATGGCTTTCAGTCCTGCTTATGACTTTAAATACAGTTTTGTATTAAAGAGGTCACATTATTATTGTGAAGTTCTGTGATATTCATTGATACTTTTCATTTGTATTGAAAATATCACAGAACTATATTCTGAAAAACTGCAACTTCACAATAATAATGTGATCTCATTAATAATATATAAGTTGTATTAATGTTTCCAAAATTTAATGAAAGTGAATTAATTCATTTAATTAGATGTTTGAGATTTTCCGTAAATATAAAGTAAATTGTTTTCAAATAATGGTGTATCATTTTGAAAGTGAATTTGAGTTATAAAACGTGTCGTCAATGTGGTGTAATAGGTCAACGCACTTCCTCGTATAGGAAGGGTTTCTGGTTCGAGATAAGTTGATTATATTTGTATATCCTTTTTATTGATACATTTAATTTGTATTAAATACAATTAATTATCTCTATTTTTCGATGTGCTCATGACTGTGTACCGTGGTTTTTTATTCTGCTTTCCTAGTTCCTGTGTCTTATTTAGCACGACGTGTAGTACGGCTCCAGTCATACGAGTATCTCGGACTTGGCTTGCCGCTGTCTTGTTGGAGTTCTTGGTTCTTGTATATTCTCAACAATCATTAATTTCTGCAGGCAGTCACACCTCTTCAGCAACATGCCCTAAGTATGAAAAAAATATTTTTTACTGCATCGTATAGAGAATCTTTCTTTAGTACAGAGTACTTGAAGAATATAGACGTCTTTAAGTCTACTCTATATAGAGCTACAAGAGAGCACCGAGGCCATAACCAGTCAGACTTTACTTTCTTTGAGATAAAAATTATCCCAGTGAAAGTGTTGCAAATTAAAGTAAATTGTAGGGAGTGATCTCTTAATTATTATTATTTATTTATTTAATAACTTTTTTTTTTAATAATGGATGCATCAAATAATAAATTAATGAACACCATTAATTTTTTATCATCATCAAATCTTGTTAATTAAAATTTTAATTTTAAAAGTTCACTACATTTAATTACTTTTACGTTGAGTATTCAGTGATTATTATTAACATTTTACTAATAAAAATACTTTCAAATTAACCACATTTTTTCTCAAGTTGATCAAAGCCGTTCGCTGGCTATTTATCGACACTTGCCAATACCTGGTATGTTAGTAATATGTAAAAATAAATATCCTATTTCATGAGACATTCAGCTTTTGAATTTGTAAGGTTTCTCGCCGGAAAATGGAAGCACGTTTTGTTATGTTATATTATTCAATATTGTCAAATAATGAAAAATCAGAGTTGAAAACAAATTAAATAAATAGGTATTATAATATTATGTCTAGACAGAAATGCATAAAATTGATAGATAATATTTTAATAAATTGAATATGTTTTTATGAAGTATATTTATGAGAGACAGTTAATAATAATAATATTGCATAATTTTTATAGCGCCATTTTCGTAAAAAAATCATCTTAAGGGCGTTTTACACATAAATTGTTTATAGTCCTACACCATCTTTGTATTTAATAATAAAATAAATATTTGAACTTATGAATTATTTTTTTATAAAGGTATGTTTTAGTCTCTTTTTAAATAAAGTGTCTGATGCACTAAACAGTGCAAGCCAATAGTCTGTGGAAACAAAGTAAATAGTATTGTGACTGCAATTATTACCAATAGCAATTTGTTATGCAAAGTAGTACATAATGCATTTGTATAGAAGTGAAGTTCAAAACCGGCAAAAGGAGAACGACCGTAGACTACATACTATGGAAATGCGAGCGCTCGCTCGCATGTATGGAAAATCTATGTAAGATTAAGAAATAATAAATTAAAAGCAAATGAACAATAGATCTGTTTGTAGATCGATCGAAAAAATTAAGAAAGGTTCGCTGAAACGGTTTGGGCATGTACGATGGTTGGTTTAAAGAATGGAAGGATGCGAGAGAGGAGGAGAAAAGACAAATAAAATATATGAAGCAAGAATCTGTAAAAGACTTGGCACGATCAGGTAAACCAGTTATTGGAGGACATCCCTGTTAAATTATATAGAATTAAAATAATAAAATATTATTTTCAGTGAATCAATAAACAAATAATACATACGTTAGCCATTTGAAAAAAATGTGACAAAATTTACGTAAATTTTTTTTTCCATTAATTTTTTTTATTTATTTGAAAGTAAGGTCTACGTTTGGTTTGACGTAATGTTTGATTTAATTTAATTTACGAGTTATTTGGGTGTAGTCAAAATTTTGCTTTTATACTAAAAATGTCGTATATTAATTATCAGTACCTATACAAAAATTCAAAAATATTAATTACATTTTATTTTTATTTTTCAATTCTACATCATAATTAAATATCAAATACGGCTGATGCCAAAGTAGGTTGTGTTAAAAAGAGCATTTTTTACTACTCCAAATGTATTAAATAATGAAAATAGAAAAATTAAATCAACTTTAATAATGTTACGCACGTGACTTCTTAGTACGTCTTTAGTGTACACCTCGTAATGTAAAGGTCCAATAAATAGACTTTGTAACAATTAACCTTTTATTATAATAAGCTACAATTTAACACAAGGTATATCATTAGTATAGGTCAACTATTAAGCCGATGAACCGCAGATAAATGAGACGCGCGCACTCCTACGCGTCGTCTTTATAGCCGCTCATACCCGCACCGGCGGTGCGGCACACATCCGCACACCATCCCACCATTCCAAGGACGTCACAAATAATATACACGTCAACTCTAACGTAAAGCCAAGTAGGCTTCGTCTAAGGGTGCCATGGGATGCCAAATTTTTAAGTAATATATGTTTTTTAAAAACAGAATCTAAAAAGGCCTAAGGGCGTTACATGCTCTTGAGCCGGCTCTGACTATATACAGACAGATTTATAAATCCAATATATTGATAAAATATGTGTTTTAACATTTTATTTACGTTCTATTAACTGCGTCTCCTTAGAAGAATAATAAATTGACTTATTTTTTAATTATTCAATAATGAATGGAAATAATAAATAATCATCGCCAAAAATCAATAAATATGATTTGTCAAATTTAAAGTACTTTAATTTTATATTTATATTATTTACATAATACTCAGAAACTCTGCTTATTTAGCACTTTAAATAGCAGAGAAAAATACATCTTGATGCATCAATCTGATGCTGCGCGAGTAACGAAAGGTTAAGGGTGAAATTTGCATAAAATTCATCTCGTCCAAATTGACAATCACGGCGTAAGCGCGAATCTCTGAACACCTCTTTCCTTGTTCCACCTTGTGCTATTAGGGTAGTTATAATTTACCTGGCTTGCAAAATTTCATAAAGGCATATCTACTCGCGAGATACTCGCACACTGAATTTCAGGATTCTGAGATAATTTTTTAAAAATGGTTGGAAAATTCTCGTATTTTAAATAAAAATTCTGTACCGCTATGTTACAATTAGGAAATGACTTAACATTTAGATATTTGTGTATTTAAATTTTATACATACTGTTTTTTAAATTATACTTTAGGAAATTAAATTGTTAGATATGTGAAGGTACGAGTGTATATTTCAAAATGTCGGCAAATAATCAGAAGGATCTGCTGTGGTGTGGATGTTGAGTTCCCCAACCAGACATTCACATATTCGTTTGGTCATGATCACCGAGTGTGTGTGTGGGTGTATATGTGTGTGTGTTTTGTGGTCAGAATAGGTTGAATAGGAGAAACTGCTTACAGTTAATAGGAGTTTATTGTTGCTGAGCGCAGTTACAGTTAGAAAGTATACAATAAAAAGTCTACACCGCGTAGCTAGCGATCTAGGCTGTTGCGAGAGGAGTGTCGCTCGAGAACCGTATTACCCGACGGCTGCCGGTGCATGTTATTGTCATATATTATGTACTCGGTACCAGGCGTGTTTTTAAGAACCTAATTTTACACCCAGGTATCTGCAAGGTACGTTCAGGGACCGAAGGCGATTGACCTCCAGACTAACTTATTATTCACGTGGCGACTTTTATCGAAGGTTGGCTACCAAGTTGCAGAAATTATCCTGTGCAAAATGATCGGCACTTTGGATATTGAACCACTTTTTGAGGTTATGCAGTCTCTTTTTCTTTTTCTTTGTTATACTCTCAACTGCATCTAATCATTGCGGATGATGACATAGATGATTTGTCGCCACTTATTTAAATTTGTGGCATTTCTTCATGCATGTGCATTCCAGGATTGGCCCTGCATTCACGTTTTAGTTTTAAGTCGGTCCATCATGTCGGTTACATTCGTGTATTCTAGTTTCTTTCATCCATAGTTTATTTGCATACTTTTTAGAGTATCATCTGTGCCATTTCTAAAGACGTATTCTATGTGAACGTTTAACAGGAGTAGTGACACAGCGCATCCAAGTCTACGGCTTTTTAAATTAAGGGCTTTATCCCATTATTAAGCAACCGGAAAAATTATAAATTATCAGAAAGCAATCAGTAGCCAATCATTATCTGCAAACAAATACCCGAATCATGTTAAAACGTAATGAACCTTTCCAGCACTAATACGGCCAAAGATCGACTGACGATATAGGAACATCATGTAAACTGGGGACCGCTGACGTACGTAGGTATGGCTTAAAATATTATTATATAAACAATTTAGTACATACATCAAGCGCCAATCGATACTTTTTCGTTACTGCTTGAAATAAACAAAAGATTTATTTTTATGTTCGATGTACACGCAATAAATATTTTACATTTTTACGACAACACCATATCCGATAAGTTGTTATTTTAATACACCCTCTAAAAGTTATAAACCAAATGATGAAAGTCTTAAACCAAATAAAATGCTGCCTGTAATATATTTTTAAAATCTAGTTATTTGTGAGCACCCTGTTAAACATTGACGTACGTAGTAATATCTATGTACCAATTGTTCTAGTTATGCGGATTTTATTTCATAAAATGGGTATTAATACTTCACATAAATATTCCATTTAGTGTTAAGTTTATGATTATTTATTGTTATTGTAGATGATTAATTATGTTTAAAATCATATTTATTATTGTAGGTTGTTTAAAATTGTATTTTATTAAACTATAAATTATTGCCAGTAGAGTGCATTAGTCAATTATGCTATAGCAATCTGTATCATTGTCGCTTTTGCAGCAATATTTGGACAATTTACTACATAAATGCTCTAACCACGCAGGTTTTTGCGCAGTTAACTTTGACCACTCAATTAAATTTATTTTTGTATACGTGCATAACATCATATAATACATTTTAACAACCCTGTAGTAAGTCAGCATTTCAAGTTATATGGCCTTCTACAAGTATAATTTAAGACTCGATTGTGCTCTTACGAGATTCTTTAGAGACAAGTCTCGGCTTTTGTAACCCACCGTGGATTTACCAAATATCAAAGTTCGCCGTCGCGCGTCTCACTTCAACGTCAAACGTCAGTCTGCTCCATTCCGTTCGTCAGTTGGATGAATTTAAACCTTCTCAGCAGCAGATATAACGGAAAAGGTGTTTGTAACCGAATTCCTTCTGTTTGTCTTTTCTCAAAATAAATTTTTATAGGTATCTATGATTCATAGTGACATTTGCGTGTGAATTCAAACGTCGCGTTTGAGTTTTTATATCTTACTACCAATCTCAAGCTGATCTTTGAGTTTATGTCCAGATTTATCTCATCTGTCTCATTCCGTGGACATAAGCCACCACGCATTTGGTTTGAGTAGCGTAATGTACTTCTGTATCGTCGTAGTGTAAGACTTGTCTGATAATGACTACAATATCCAGTTTTCAAAATACACCATCATTGGTACGGTACATTGCATCGGACACAAAGAACATCAACGCGCTACATAGGTATATGATAATGTGTTTAACGTTACAATGATACAATTATCTAAAATAGACTATGTTTTTCTTGGGTTTTGATCTGTGTCTAAGTTAAAAAGGATTAATTTATATATTTGTTAATGTGATAGAAGATTTTAAATAGAATATGGTACTATATTTTTATTTATTATCTTTGTTTTATTAACCACTAAAATAATAAATAAAAATATGAATCTTAACCACAAAGATAACATTGCTGATTTTAAAAGTAGAATATGGTACATTTAAATATTTACGTTGTTTTTATTACATTTCGTAGAAACTAACTAAATTACCATCACGCCGTTTCTTCGCGGGGGTTGGCAGAGACGATAGAGCGCCACCCTCTTCTATCCCGACACACAATACTCGTCTTATCCGCATTCATATATCTTCTCATACAAGCTGGTAGATTTACGAGGCTTCTAACAAGGACCATCTTCCAGTATCTGGTTTACGGACATCCTCTATTTCTGGTACCATCAACACTTGCGTCATATATCTTTCTTACCATTCTCTCCTTATTATCCGATTCATATGACCAAACCACCTAAGTGATCCTTTCTTGATCTTACTCGGTATGTTAAGATCAGTTTTATATTCTCTCATTATTTATTCATTATTTACTCTGTTATAAATGGATCTGCCACATATACGCCTAAGAGATCTCATTTCCACTGCAATCTGTCTACTTTCGTTCTTCTTCTTCTGCTACAGTCCTCACTTCCTTAACAAACTCAGTAAGAAAAAATATATATTTATATATAGGTTATAAAATATTAAGTTTCTATTGTAGAGCTGGATAAGAAAATAAAATAAGAATATAATTGTATTACACAAGATAAGTACGTTCTTCTCATATATTCATATTAGTATATAGTCACAATTTAATACAATAAAATAAGGTAGGTAAAAATATTATTAGAAAATACGATTTCCAATATAATTGTACACACAAAACGTAAAGGCACATGGTTCACGTAGGCTTCGAGTAATAAAATATAATAAAAAGCTTCTCGCAAAATAAAACGATAATTATTTCACGTTTGTTTTTTTTTTATTATTATTTGCGGCGACACATTTTACGGCAAACATTTCCAAAGAAACTCGTTCAGAAATTTACCATATTTGTATAGTCGATACCAAGTTGTTCCAGAGTTTTAAACCACCCCCTTGCGCTGCTCACAAAGGCGAAAAGGAAGACGGCTCGGCTTTGTGATGAAGTCATACAACTTGCACCCTAGACTCAGAGTTAATGCAGATTGCATGCAACTCGTACAGTAAAGTGTATCGTATTATATTTCAAATGCACTGAGATTATTATTTTCGATTAAAATAGAAAAATGTTAAGGAAAATAAAAAAATATTAATATTTTTAAACCCTTAGATTTAGTATAACGTCATTCATCATGCATGTAAATAAAATCAAAGAAATTGCATGTATAATTAGAGGTAAATTATCAATAAATACGTATATTTGACAAAAAATAGATATCTCATAAAGAAGAAGCTATTATATTATATGGGAAGTATGGAAGTATGGATATTACAGGGCTTACGACTTGTCTTCGGCTGTAATGTTGTGTTCTTGGACATGCTCTAATATTGTTAATATGAATATTTGTACTAAATGTAATGTATTTACGTAATGTTTTTAATCAAATGAACAGATATCAGATATCTCATAGAGATAAAGCTATTTTTTAAATTATATTTAATGGAAAATATATGGAATAATGGGGTAATTACAAAAATCTAGTAACTGTGTGTTCATGGACATATTCAAATATTACTGATCAAAATAAGAAAATATATAAAAAATTGAAAAATATTGATTTTTCAGGCGTATACTAGTATAATATGTTACTGTAAAATTACTGATAAAGAATATTGCTTTAAAATAATTTAAAAAAATTAAGTTATCATAGCGATGAAATATATGCTGTTTAAAAAAGGGGAAAAATGAATTATCAAATTTGATCCATAGATAGCGATGGTGTAGTGGTACTTGAAGCGAGTCCACATACTAACATATATATAACTTTAAAAAATTTGACAAATGTGTTCTTGAAGGGTGAGAATTGGTGTAAAACGTTATATATATATATATATATAAAATGATTACTTAAGCCAGCCGAAAACAAGTCATAAACCCTGTAATTACTCCAAACTTCCTTATATTTTTCATTAAATATATTTTTTTTAAAAAACTTTGTCTCTATGAGATGAGATCTGACATTTGTTTAATAACAGTGTCTTTTTAGGTAAAAATCTAGTTATTATGTGTTCTTGGACATATTCAAATATTGCTAAAATATATATGCGATGTAAAATGTATGATTGATAATTGTTTGACTTTCCATACATCTAACGTGATGGTATGTCACTAAGTAGTGATCATAGCAATATGTTAAAATCATGATTATTCCCCCTCTTATCTTTAAAAAAGGCACTGCAGTTGAGTAAAATGGTAAACATAAATATTCTCGTATACGCTTAAATGATCTCATTATCACTGCATTCAGTATACTTTCGTTCCTCCTGCCAGCTCCAGGCTTCATTTTCATGTATTAGTGTTTATTTATTTATTTTAAATTGTAATCATTCAGAACATAGGTCTTAAAACTTACAAATAAGAATGTGTTCTCCTTAATAATATACAAGTTGTATCAATATGTCCAAACTTTAATAAAAATGAATTGTTAATTCTGGCGTCTCCTATCGGTTTACTCAAAGGTATTTCAAATTCCGTAAAAATAAAGTAGATGGCTTTCAAATGATGAAACGATAGATGTACTAATTTGAAAAGTGTAACATATGGATTCGAAAATTTGTCGTCAAAAGTACTGCCTGCTGTAGCATAGTTGGTTAATGCACCTTCCCCAGGTTGAAAAGAGATCCAGGTTCGAATCCCGGTAGCAGCAACAATATTATTCGATAAAATTGATTTTATATGTATATCTTTCTAATTGATATATTTAATTTGTATTCATAAATCTCATAGTTTATTATTTACTCTTCGAAAATTAATTCTTTGTGCAAACAAGACGTATTTTTTACATGAATGCATATTGTATTGTCAGCGTTTAAATTTTCGTTCCAATCAAGTCACACTTTAAAAAAAAGTCGCGAAGTTATGTGATTGTCTAAGTAATCACGTTAGTGACACCAAAATGAAAATATTGGGACAAGAAATTTGCGTTAGTCCATGTCTATATATTTGGTGGTCTGTGTAATTTATAGTTTGCATGAACATTGAAGCATATTTGTAAATGTTTAATTCATTAAAAATCATATTTTTACATGTAATTTTATTTAGAGTTTAGAAAATGCCTTTAATTTTTTTATTGTTCACGTATGCTTTTATTCGAAAACAATATTACCCGTTTCCAACGCAAACTAAACGGTACAGGATGACGTACGAGAACACACCGGATTTTCGAATGTCTCTGAGGAAATGTTTAATGCAAGAGGCGTATAAAATATAACAAAGAAACCGTTATAAAATACAGCTGTTACCTGGTGATGTACTCGGAGTTTTAATATTTATTCTTCGCTTCAGCAAAAAATCGGCTCAGCGTTTTATATCCGGACGAAAATAATCCGAAGGAAATCAAACACTCATTACAAATAGCTTATATATTGGAAAAATACGTAATTGTGCTACGTATTGGTCGTAAATGATATAATACGACTACATACGAGTAATGTACGTGTATATTTGATTAACAAATTCAAAACTTTTTTTTTGAAAAAAAAAAAACGCATGATTTAACATACAGAGGCCACAAAATTTTATGGATGGATGTCTGACTAAATTATTAGTCGAAAACGTTTTGGGAATTTGGGCCTTATCTCAATTACGTCAGAGATATAAGCAAGTGTTTGTATAAATTTGTATGATTTTAGTAAAATATTTACAATATGCAAATTCTTACCAGTTGACAAAAAAGTAATATGTGCTATAATATTTGAAGAGTTGATAAATAATGTAAATATAAATACTGATCCTCACTATAGATATTCAACCAGATCGTCGTGTCGAACCATGAGAGTACCGATCGCGAACAGTACACAGTGAGAGAACGAGAGAATGTGTTGTGCTAAGAATAATTAACAACATCGATAGAGATCTATTAAACATTTTGAAGTGACCACCTTAAAATGCAAAGTAAAGGAACACACTCTTGTCTAATTTTTTATTTCCTTATTGTATTATATTATATTCAGGTATCCACCCATAAAATACTTTGGGCTAGATCTGTTACACTCTGTAAAAATTGTATATCACCGAAGACAGTGGCATAATCATTAGAAGGCCTCCATCCAACAGTCAATTAATAATGGCCAATACTAATGACGATGATAAAGCGATAATAATATAACTAAACATAGTAATATATTTTCTTTCACTTTTAAAAGTTGTATTGAGTGTCATCAGTTTATCTAAGATTATTTTTAATTGAATTGATATTATGTGTGTACATTTAGTATTACAATGTCTACTTCTTCTGTGCTGATTATTCGTTCTGCAAATTAAGAAAATAAGAGAAATAAATAATAAAAAGAAAGAAGGGAATGATGCAATATGAACATGAAAAATATATAAACAATACCTGAAATTTGTAAAGATAATACTGTTGATATAATATTACTTACTTACCATCATGCACCACACTCTCCTGTCCTGACACACAATTCTTATCCGCATTCATATATCTTCTCATACAAACTCGCCGGTTATCGTGGCTTCTAACAGAACCATCTTCTAATATCTGGTTTACCTGGTCGAGCCAAAGCTTTTGCGGACGTCCTCTATTTCTGGTGCCATCAACATTTGCGTCATATATATTTATTACCATTCTCTCTTAAAATTATCTGTTACTTATTACTGTTAATATTAATTATTATAATTCTGTTATCATTATCGATGTGTTCTCTAACTGGAGGTTAACATGGGCATTTAGATTACATTTTTAATTGGATCAATTTATTTTTAACGTTTTATTATAATATATATATGTAACGGTTCAATTACAGTATAAAATATTGCAAATTCTATTACTGATAAAAACGAAATAATTTCTAGTGTTTCAAAAGGGAAGAATTATTAGTACATAACATTTCATTACAGTGCAAAAAATATAGCTCATATTCAATATATATAAATGTATATATTGAACATTGATGCGCTTAAACAATAAAATGCAATCATTCGTATTTGATAAATATTAGATATCCGTATTATTCAATATTGTTTTCATTAAATTCAGGAAATTTTGTGAAGAATTTTCTTTCAAACCACATGTCCAAGAAAATAATTGCTTTGTAGGATTTGAATTATTATTCTACAAACTATATTCGCGTTCGTTTATTTATCTTCTGACAATACCGGAACGACTATATCGGAATGCAATTCAAAATACAATACGGTACGCCATCCCCGTAACAAAGGAAACAGCCCCCATCTCTGTCTCTATCTACCGTACTGCCTGCTTTATGGTATGTTTATTTTGATTTTATACCGTTAATAAAATAATATAGATATACGTATTTTTAATTCATATTCATAGGTACAAGATAACATAACAATTAGATTATAAAAAACTGTCTGAAAGAATTTTATTTCATATTACCTATGTATCGTATACATCATGGGAGACAATTATGCAACTATACTGAATGAGTTAAACTATGACTTAAATAATATAGCAATATTACTGAAGAAAAATAAACTAAAACTAAATATAAACCAAAGTAAAATCATGAATGTTGGAAATAAAAGAATACCAATAATTCCAGCAATTAGCGTAGATGGTGAAATCTCACTTCTGGGAATTATCACAAGATTCATTAGTAGTAAGTATTGTAATACAGTATACAACTCTATTATTATTTCTCACATCAACTACAATAACTGAATTATATTTTTGGTTAATGAAGAAGAAATACAACAATTGTCAATGCTGTAAAATAAAGCTTTGAAAATAATACTCGGAAAAAATAGATACGCTCGAATCAGTGAAATGCTGATAGATCTGAATATGATGACATAATATGTTTCAATGTCATGGTATTTATTTATAAAATCCTCGTTAAGAAAATATCGGCAGAATTTATAAGATAAATCGATGCAAAACAACACGAGCACTAACATAAGACAAGAGGAAAAGATAGACTGACCCTGCCATTCAAGAAGAAGGCTAAATCTATTATGTATGCACTATATAAAGAATAAATAAATAAATATATTCCAACGAATCATTATTTATTACAAGTTATAACACACCAACTATATCTCTAATAATAGGCTGTTGGGTTCGATAACGTTTCTGCCAAATATACCAAAACTATTCGCATTCGTAATCTTAGGTTGAAATTATGACTGTAGAATAATTTTTCATGCGGATAAAGGTTTCACGAGATTGCTCAATGCAACTTTTGATTTCAACAGAAAGATCTCATCTTTCATTTATATTGTAACCCAGGTATATAATACTTTGTGCCTTTTCCAATTTCGCACCAAGACTTTCTAATCTTAAAAATATAAAGATTTTCTTTGTCAGCTATGTTATGTTAGCTCAGGTTATACATTCATTTATTAGTAATGGTACCAGGACTATGTTCTCAATATTATTTTATGGAATGGAAGCATGGACACTTACCGAAGAAATGATAAGGCGACTTGAAGCAATTGAGATATGTATCTACAGAAGAATGTTCAACATAAGCTAGACAGATAAATAGAAGATGTTATGGTTCGGATGAATAAAGAAAAATAAGTATTTAAAACATTGAAATTCTGAAAACTTCAATATCTCGGACATGTTATGAGACATACGGAGAAGTACAAGATCTTGCACTTTATAGTGCAGGAAAAGATTGTTGGAAATCGGGGACCTGGAAGAAGAAGAACATCATGGCTGAAAAACCTGAGACAATGGTTTGATCAGTTCACCGTAGAACTTTTCCGGGCCGCAGTAAACAAAGTGGTGATAAGCAATATGATAGCCAACATCTATTGAACGGATAGGACACAAGAAGAAAAAGTAACCTGTAGCTGGTAGAAGAGAACAGAATGCAGTGTAAATGAGATCGCTTAGGCTTATATATTGCAAATTCATTAATGATAAAGTAAAAAATTAATAAGAAGGTAATGTAAAGTTGATTTTAGCTTAGTTAATAGAATTTAAAAAAAGTCATTTAGGTGATTTGTTCATGTAAAACGACTAATGAGAGAATGGTCATAAATATGTATGACGAGAGTGTTGATGACATTGGTTAGTCTTGTTAGAAGCGTCAATAATAAATTAAAGACGTCATCTAAACAACCGTGTGCCGCACATTTTGGGCTATGTTGAGTTAAGTATACAACATTACTGTACGCCAAATTACACACATAATCGGTAGTTCGAAATTATACCTCTGACGGAGTAGAACAACGCTGTTAAGACGCAAGATGGCGGCCATGTGAAATGTTCTTTCACCTATTGATGTTCGGAGATTACATAAACAAAAAAAAAGAAAGATTAATATATAAAACTGGAGAGATGTCGAGAGAAAAAATATGAAAGATGATTTGGAAGAGAGGAGTAGCTGTTGCTTAAAAAAAGACTCCAACTGATGTGAGTAGAAGAACGCTGTATAGCACATTTCATTCATTGAATCATTTTGAATGCAATTATTATATTATTCTTACATTTTTTGATTTATAAAAATCTACTTAGCAAGTGATATATATTCTTTGTTATTTTAAAATAAACACCACTTTCATATAATATAATCTGTTTTTATTTTCACCTCATGGAACAACGCTGTCGAGCACATACCGTATAGCATTGTTCTATTGATAAAATATTTCGTATGTGTCTCAATCCTGTTATTTACATCATTTGATATAAAGTATATTATTATAATTATTATAAATATGAATTAAATATATTAATTAGAAAGATATACATATAAAATCAATTTAATCGAAAAATATTATTGTTGCGCCACCGGGATTCGAACCTAGATCTCTTTCCTAACCGGGGAAGGTGCTTTATTCAACTAAGCTACAGCGACAATATTTTTAGCGACAATTTTCGACCCTATATGTTACCTTTTTGATATTAATACATTTAATCGTTCCATCATTTGACTGAGCCATCTACCTTATTTTTACAGAATCTCAAATACCTTTGATATAATATTTTTCGATTAAATTGATTTTATATGTATATCTTTCTAATTAATATATTTAATTAATATTTAAAATATCACAGACCTATGTTCTGAATAATTACAACTTCACAATAAGAACGTGTTCTCCTAAATTATAATTATTATTAAAAATACATCGAACATTATTTGTTCCCATCATTAGATAAAATAAACAGTTTTTCTCAGTTCCTGTAATTTCACCAAAATGTGCCGTACATCATTCTTCGGGTGAAGTCTTCAATTAACGAGCTTGCATGAGAAGATGTATGAATATTGTCACTACAGAACATTATCTGTCTACCTCCGCGAAGACTATCTCTATTCAAATCTATTTTATTTTTTCAGTATAGGTACAGCATAGCTACGGGCATTGCTTTTCAAATAATATACCTATCTCACATTCTGTAGATGCTAAGTCCTGATTGTTTGATTGTAGATACGCGTACAAACAATTTTCAGGTTAGAATTTTATTTACAAATTAACGGTACAATATGTTAATAATATTAACGTAGTTCTTTAGTTATTGCGTGCCAAAAATTAAACAAAAAAGCTATCTCATAAAATTTTTATAATAATTAATATATTATAAAAGGGCTTGTAAAATATCCAGCAGTCCAGTCTTTAAAAATGTTATTAATTATGAAAATAGTGAAAAAAATCACGAAAATATTTTGTCCTGTTTTTGTTGAGTAAATGAGACTAAGTTAATTAAAAAAGTAATCTGCTAATTAGCTGATTAGTTAAAATCGTGCCATAACGAAATACCTGTCAACGGGCCTTAAATATTTTGTTGTACCTCTAATGTCATATATTTCATGTGAGATGACATTAGATTATAAATTGTACGGTTATTCTAATGTAATTTAAGATCGCTGAAGTATCGTATGTGTTCTGATAAGTTGTGGTGGTGTTACGACAATTTTGATAACTGAAAATGTCAAACCTTTTTTTATGATTTTGCATAAAATTATAGCTTGTTTTTCTATGGGTATCATTTTTGGAGTGATAGTTTTGTTTTTCTGCGGATGTCGTTTTTGGAAAAAAGTTATTTTGTAGTGCATCTTTTGGAAATTTTCCGGATTTTTTAAAGTATAATATGAATTTTTAAATTTTTTATAATCATATCTCTTTTGTATTAAAATTCTTACATTCAAGATCTATCCAGAAAGTTTATCTTTAAAAAAATATTTTATTATACAATTTTATACATTTTAAACAAGCAGTACTTTAATGTGTATCTTCATATTTACACCTTTTATATTTAAGCATTTATTATAAAGGATGTTTTTTTAGAGGTATATAAATTAAAAATGAAATAAAACACATAAAAATCGTGGTAATAGCCATGGTATTAGCTTTATTGGAAAGATTATTTTAGGCTATAAGTGTTTAAATATGATTTCGCGCGTACGGGTGTCGCGGCTCGCTCGAATAAAGCACCATCTGGAAGTCCAATTTTCGACTACTTTTTGGTGTAGCTGGGGTCGTATATCGGCAATAACGCGACGAATTACTTGCTCGGATGGACGATTATGTCGACCGTAAAATGAATGTAACGCACAGCAAGTTTCGCGAACTGAATCACGATTTTCGAAATAAATGTTCACAATTTGCAAGCGTTGTTCTGGCATCTATTAATGGTGAAATGGCAAACCAAGCTGAGCACAAATCAGCTATCAGCTATCAAATTGGCTGTCAGTGGAAAAAGTGTTACCAATTCGAAAAAGAAAACCTCTAAAAAAACACCTTTATATGTCCACGATCTTTTTAGTACTAATGTTGCAGTTTATTTATCCAATTATGGCTACAACTGTCCAGCAAAGTTTTGGGCAGATCTAAGTAGGAGATTTTTGATAATCATCTTTTGCTTTTTTAGACATATTTTCTAAGCTTAATGATTTCCCGGGTGAAAAACATATTTGAGGTGATAACGAATTATAGCTTGCAGATAATCTTTGATTAAAATGAACTCGCGGTGGATATCTAGCTTACCATCATCTTATTTCTCCGCGGGGGTAGGCAGAGAGAATAAAGTGCCACACTCATCTGTCCTGACGCAAAATTCTCGCCTCATCCACATTCATACATATTCTCATACTATTAAGACTTCTAACAAGTCCATCTTAGATATGATATGATAGATATGATAAATGTATAAATTTAAGAGATGAGTATGTGAAAACATAGTGCATACTTATAAAAATATTTTCTACATTTTTTAAAGCTATTCTGCTATTCGTTTTACGTGACTTTTACATAGGTATATTATACATAATTAAACTACATATTGTACATAATTGAACTACATATTGTACATAATTGAACTACATTTTGAAATTAATTTTTTGTTAAATTTATCAAAAAGGATCAAAAATCAAGGCATTCTTGTAAAAGTTTTGGCTCGGTGCCGGCGAAGTAATTTCGAATTACGTCACAGGAAAAATTTCTCACAGTTCCATTTCATTGGAGCGAGGTTGAAACCGAATTCGAAGATCTTGATGGGGATCTCCCTAGGGCCATCAGTTTACTGAAATCCTTGGAACTTCGAAGTTTCAAGATATCGGTGCCTACCTACATTCATTGTGTATCTAAACTTTTTTTTTTAATTCTTAACCTTTCACTGCTAAACGTATGTTAGACGCAGAACACGCCATTTTTTTTATGCTACATTCACCTATTTCCATCTCTGAAAGGTTCGAAATTGCAGCAATCACATTTTCAATTACATAATCAACACAATAAATCAAACACGATTTTTTTGGTTCTATATTTAATTTTTCCAAATGATTGGACGATCGTTTCGGCTGTAGGCCATTATCAACCGATCGTCTAATTATTTAGAATAATTAAATATAGAACCAAAAAAACCGGGGCGCGGGGTGCCGGATGCCGATCATCACTTTAGTGTGGCAAAGCGTGCGCTGGCCGAGTTAGATTTGTCTCATGCATCTTTATGCTATTGTTCGTGATGATCTTTAACAGAATAATTGGAATATATATGCACTTATTTATATTATTTTAATTATTAATATTAGTATTATTAAGTCCACATGTACACTGAGTTTACAGCACCGGAACACACGTTTTTATTTTAGCACCGTAAGGGAATGGTTAACAATGGAGCTATATAAAATGAATACCGTCTGTATTAAAAAAAAAAAATACACACTTTATATGATTCTTAAAATTGACACCATTATTAGACATAAGCCATACGTACGTCATTTTAAATTTCATTAAAAAATAGCTACCTTTTTTGATGTAGACACGCACATTCACTGCGTCAGTCAATGTCGAGATCAACTATAATTCATTATAATAT
Organism: Eubasilissa splendida; assembly: GCA_031772225.1. Lineage (NCBI taxonomy): Eukaryota > Metazoa > Arthropoda > Insecta > Trichoptera > Phryganeidae > Eubasilissa > Eubasilissa splendida. The sequence goes on along the minus strand of CM062847.1, from coordinate 5,557,415 downwards.
ATTATCATTTGAGTCATGTACTGGTTTTTACGATTGCCATGTATTGTATTTGTTTACATTTTTATAATTTTTCATTTTCTGTTGTAATCTGTATTATTCCATGTTATAAAAATTAAAAAAAAACAAAACAAATTAAATCTTGTTTTTAATAAAACCATAGTTGTTCTAATATTTAAATATAATAAATATGTTATATATAATAAATAATAAATACCTTTTCTAAATCTCAGAAGGTCTTAAATGATAGAAAATCTTCACGTCTTTCCAAACATACAAGAGATCGACGTTAGAATACAGTCCATGTCAATAAAAAAGTTGTGTAGCAGACAAATTTGGAGAAATCCTAAAAATATTGGTTATATAAAAATTATAAAATTAACATTAATTATTTTTTAGTGTATCAATAATTATTCCATGTAGCTACAAGTTTATTAACAAAGTAACTTTGTTATTAAGAAGAACACATTCTTACTATGAAGTTGTTATTATTCAGAACACAGGTCTGTGATATTTTAAATACTAATTAAATGTATTAATTACAAAGATATACATATAAAATTAATTTATCGAAAAATATTTTCCGACGACAAATTTTCGAACTTATGTGTTACACTTTTCAAAAAAATACATCTATCCAATCCGCGGAACGTCAATTTGTCGTCCATTCACTGTGTTGGTATAGCATAATCTGATATGCACGTTCCCCGGATTGGAAGAGATCCAGGTTCAAATCCTGGTAGCAATAACAATGTTTTTCGATATAATTGATTTTATATATATATCTTTCTAATTAATACATTTAATTTGTATTTAAAATGTCACAAATCTATGTTCTGAATAATTACAACTTCACAATAAGAATGTGTTCTCCTTAATAATATATAATTTGTATTAATGTGTCCAAACTTTAATAAAAATGAATTGTTAATTCTAGCATCTCCTATCGGTTTACTCAAAGGTAATTGAGATTCCGTAAAAACAAAGTAGATAGCTTTCAAATAATGGAACAATAGATGTATTAGTTTGAAAAAGTGTAACATGTAGGTTCGAAAATTTGTCGTCAAAAGTAGTGTCGCTGTAGCATAGTTGGATAATGCACCTTCCCCGATTTGGAAAGAAATCCCGGTTCGAATTCCGGTAGCAACAATAATATTTTTCGATAAAATTGATTTTAAATGTATATCTTTCTAATTAATACATTCAATTTGTATTTAAATAACTTTGTATTTAATCATGCGAGTGTTCTTTGAAAAACTAATCAGTTTCCGAAAAAGTTTTTTTAAATTTTAATTCAAATATTTATTCACAATAGGCCCAATAGCAATACATGTTTTTGAAATCTTTGTAAAGAAGTGACATATTTATCTATTTTGTTTTAATAATGAATTTTTTATGGCATCAAACCATTAGTTCCACCAATACAAATACTTCTTAAATGTTTTACGATCTTATTGTACAACTTAATTAAATATAACGTTGTTAGAACCACAAAATTCCCTTGAACATAAAAGTTAACCCTTTAAGCTTTCATTAAAAAGAACTTATCACCAGAAGAAAACCCGTTAAGAGGTAATCTTCAATAAGACTTCTAAAAGCAGACGCGATACAAACCGGGCGAAATGGTCATTTTCCGGGGATTATGCCGCGTAATTCCATATTTCGGCAGAACGGATTCTGTCACCCTGATTATAGAAGAAACGACACAACACGTCAACCGAATTGATAAATCGCTTTTTGAACACAGAATCTGTACACGGTATTACAGACATGATTTTAAACCAATATTCTTTCATGTTTCACAATAATTTTTCTAACCGAAAAATCTACAGGCCGATTATATTACTTTATGAGGGAATTGATGGAAAATTTTTGAACAATAAAGTTTTATATACCCACATCCCATTTTAATTCTTTGCGAATTCTTGTATAAATATTTAAAGGTTTATATTTTTAAAAACTCTTTTACAATCCGAAACTTTATACGCGTGAATGGTCTAGTCTTTTTCATCTTTCTTGTAATTTTCATGGTTCTATCCCAACTATTTGGGATCAGCGGATTGAACATTCATTTTGCACTTGTCCTCATCTCGGCAATCGGCATTACTGCAGTCTATCAGCAATCAAGGGTCATGTTTGACTTTCTTTAGATCTACTCGCTGCCAATCCGGGTAGTCTCTTGGAGTATATGTAGCGCCTAATTCCAAAACCTCCTAAAGCGGATTTTGGATGATTTGAGTTAAATATGTAGTTTTGTAAATATTTTTGTCAGCTACATGCAGAACACATTGTTTCTCGCAAAAGACACTTAAATCATGTTCTAAATTAGGGCTAGTTCCAAAATACCCCAAAGCAGACAGTGTATAAGTTGCTATTCCCCCTTAAATGAAATCGGCCAATCACAACGCTTGTTGATGATCACGTTACTTAAAATCCAGTATGGGTACCAGAACGATATATACAGAAAAAAAACATCATTACAGAATTGTTTCTTTAAAAGTGGTGATGTATATACAAACATTTAGTACATTTGCTTTCAAAATATACGTTTTTATTTATAACTCAAAAACCTAATTAGTCATTTTAGGGGGTTTTGGAATTAGGTGCTATATATGCCAAAACTTATGTATGAACAGTAGCATTGTTCCACTGTTGTGGCTTTATCCATCATTGGCACTACCTTAATTGTATTTTGATTGGGTTCATTCTGGTTTATCTTGGCCGTCAGAGGTTTCTGATATTGATTGAAAGCCTTTTATTTATTTAGACCACAATCCAATTTTTTTTAAATTTTAGATGACCGCACGTCCCTCGATGTCGTGTATTAAATAGTGAAGAAGGCATCCAAATAAAAAATATGTACCAATGTACTCAAAATACTCCGATGACCTGGAGGAGTGACAAAACTACGTAAAGTGTAGAATTAATATATCAAGGGAGGTTTTAATATTGCATCTATCATAGAGGAGATGGGAGAAGCCAGTCTGTAATGGTATGGTCGCGTTATAAGGAGAGATTACCGTATCTTCAAAACTACGTTATGACTAAATACTGATAGAAGATCTCTAGTAACCTGATGGTAAAATAAACGAAAGTGAAGGAAGCATACGTGAGTCAGAAGACCTTTCAGGATATAGTTTCCAGGATCTTTAGTACAAGGAGAGCCAATCCCAGATAAACGAAAAAAGAAAATATAAAGAGGTTTATTGACAAAAAATATATACCTCGTGGTGGAAATATGAGGAAAAAAGGAAAGCACGTACTTTTCGTCTGCAGGATGCTAGTTTATTTGTTGATTCCTCTCCACCACAAATACAAGCGTCGCTGAGTGTATACTAACACTCACAAAAAAGAATTATTATATATTGATGTAAGATTAACTATAAGCGTTAGCAGAGTAAAGCGGAGTGAAGATACGTTAGTTATCGGTACAAAATTTCTAAGCGCACTGAACTTACTGTAGTTGCGACATATTCTTTCTTCCTTGTGCTTAATGATAGTTGAGGAAAGAAAGGGAAGAATATATGCAGGTTAAAATATGGTAAACGGCGAATTGAATGCATGCATGAGGCAACAAGTCAAACGCCAAAATTTTTTATAGAATTTGATTAATTTTAAACGGCGCTAAGACCTCTCCTTAGAAAGAGCTATGTTTTTAAATTCCAACTTCACAACAAATATCTGAACCTTACAGCTTCCAGTAATAAGAAAGGTTAATAAAAGTCCAGTAATAAAGTTTGGTTAGTCGAAATAAGCTGTAAAATAAAGTCAATGCAAAAAGTTAACATTTAAGTAATATGTATTTTCTCACTATTGCAAGATGTGCTCTTGAAATGGCTTTAAAATACACGGCGAAACTGTCTGCTAAAATGGGTATTTTTAATAACCCAGTTTATTTAATCGCACACTTTTTCCAAGTAGTTCACACTAGCAAGATTGCTTATATACCTAATATAATATATAACGTGACCGACAAAAAAATACATCAAATAAAAATTCAAGAGCTTATTCTTAGAAAAAAGTTATTGAGTGATTCTCGAGTTCTAACACTATAAAAAATATATTACAAAACATTTTTAATAATAAATATATTAAAAAAAAAACTTTTACTTAATAAAAGATAAAAAGTAATAAAATTTCTCTCTGAGAAATTCAATTTCAGTACTATATAATTAATTGTTAAGTATTCAATGTAATAGTAGTCGTAATTTCAACCAGGTGTGGCTGTGAATCAGGAAATAAGATAAAATTTGTGATAGCAATAATGTTTTTAGACATGAGTACGATTTGGAAAAATAGATCTATAAAAATAACCATAAAAATGCGTTTGGTTAAGTTTCTTGTTTATACAGTATAGTGAAAATATGGACAACGAGAGCTAATGAATAATAAATAAATTTGACACTTGAAATGTAGGGCTGGAGGCGAATTTGTAGAGATTCAAAATGCATCCTGTAATTTTTTACACGCAGAGAGGTATGATAATCTGGAGGATGATATCTGGAAAGGTGGAATATCTGATAACAATGTAAAATGCTGCCTTATTGCAACGTGTATCCAAACTGAGGGCGACAAAAAAAGAGAAAGGTCCGAGAAATCGTCAAGAACGTCAACAGGTCACGACTCGATAATTATTTTCCATAGTAATGAGAGAATAGACTGAAAAAAAGGATTACTATATACATGAAGGATATTGCATCCACTTCAAATTAAGTCTCAGCTAAGATATAAAATAAATATATAAGATAAAGATCAAAAAGAATATAACATTTTCAAAAAATGTCAATAGATGGCGACAGCGTTATTGGTAATAAATAATTGAAATGTTCCATTTTGATTTAATATATACAACTTCCAAATATTTTAAAGATGTGGTAGCATGGGTAAATAGGTGAACGTTATATTGTGTAAAGTGATCACTTAAGCTAGCCGATGATAGGTCGAAAGCCCTATAATGCCCAAGACTTCCATACTTCTCATAAAAAAAGAATAGCTACGTCTCCTTGAGACATCTTAATCTTGATGACAATCCCCCAGGAGATAAAACCCAGTAATTAGTTTCTACAAAGATTTGGACATACTCGTAATATTGTAAAAAGGATTCCATTGAAAATAGACAAATAAATTTTTTAAATGTAATGCATGTTGATTTTTTTCAATTTTAGCGCAATTCTGTGTACAATTATCATACTGTTGAAATATGTTATGTAATACGGCGACGGAAAAGTGCAACGGAAATTATACATCACCCGTATCCGCTGCAATCTTTATTTCCATCTTCGTACTAATGTATGCCAGGTGTTTTTCCCGAGTAGTAGCTATTGGAACGTATTCGGGTTACTGTATCCAGACTTATAGAAAACACTCTTCTGATTCTGTCATCGAACTGAACAAAAGAATGCGATACATACAAATCGTATGTTAGTTATAATAAATCTATTATTTAATGTTTAATTTCATGCTTAAAATTGTGATTAAATCAAAATTGTAAAAATTGCAATTAAATTAGAATATACAAAGAACATGAACATGGAGATGTAAATCAAAGCACAGTAAAAAAACGTAAATGATATTCAGAACTCGTTTTAGAACTGATTCATAAAACATCCTTTGCCTTGTACGTTGAGACATTTTAACCCTTGTGTGGGCTACCGGGTACCCGGGCCCACACAGTACATTTTTTCATGTAAGTAAATTAAAAATCACAATTTTGCTTGGAACTTCGATTCTAGGACAATGGTGCATGTAGACATTAAAAAAAATTGCAAAAATAATCGATTTTAAAGTGCTTTACTTACTTCGTGGACGCAACCGCAAAACTCGATTTTGATTGAATTATTAAACTTCATTAGCTTCTTATAAATTTATTCGATTCGTACACGCGGAATAGACAGTGTAATAATGAAATTTATGAAAAATTTTATAAAATGACATTAATATATTACGTTCTGTACATTTGACAAAATTTAATGAATGTTCATCGCAGACAGGCTAATCGCACTGGGGGCAGGTCTTTCGTGTTTTCTGTCTCTTCTTGATTATATGGCAAGAACTAATTTTTTTTTCTTTCTGATACATCTTGTTCAACTGATGGACCTGGAATAGCTTCCATAGGATTTACTGGCGGTCCGATAACACATTTAATAGCAATCTTGATGTTATAATGTCTCATCACTTGCAAGTTTTTAAATCGATTATCAATCATTAGCTTCGCAAGTTATTCGCTCAATTGGCGCATAAACAGTCTCCGCTGATTGGTTTTTAACGACGCCAGTTTAATATTTATTATAATAAGTAATAATGTGGAGCTTTTTCTTACCATCATTACTCATAGCCATGTCGGTATGCATTGTTGATGACAGAATTTTGGCTTTATTCGTCCTCGGAACGTATGAGCACAGCGTTACTTTTTCATGGAATCCAAACACAGTAGAGTATACCTCTCTTAATTTATTTACATGTATGTAAGGTTGTGTTTTCTTCAATATACCAATTATTGTCAAGTTCTATGAAAACAAGTGTTTGGCAAGAGGTAACTGTTTCGTACATGAAACAAGAAAACAAGGGTGGTTTTCCAATCTCCGCTTCTCTCAACTGGCGATGATGATGATGAGGTCAAAAGAAATGAAACACACAAGTATATTTTTTATAGGGACACTGCGGTTAGATAATGATTTCCCGATCGCAGTGAACCTGTTTTTATATCACTTTGGGCAATGATAGTATTCATTTAAACAGTTAAACATGTATGAGTTCATGTTCATATTTAAACACGTGATGTGATTAGGCACTAAAACAAGCATCAGAAAGACGCTGTTGTGAACAGTGTTACTTATTGTGTGGAGCAGGCGTCGACTTTTCACTTGCACGCATTCTGGTGCCTATCATATTTAAGATTTGTTTTTATTACTTTACGATTGTTTATCAAAACACCACATCACAGTTGTTTATTGATAAATTAATTTTCACTTTGGCACCTAGATTGCGGCCTTGGTTTGTTTGTTATCGAACATTCCAGGCGAGGATGGCGTGAGAATTCAATCCTGTTCAATACAGTAACGTTGTAAAAAAATTATCCATGCGAATGTTTCTCCCACTACTTTTGGTCCGCGGCTGCAAGTTCTTTCACAACTTTCTCTACTTGAATTCTCTCAAACGTTACCTGTTTTTTGAATGTAAATGATGCTGTATAAAAATAGGCATTTTCAACATCGCAAATCCATTAAAATTAGATGCCATATTTGACGGAATGTACAGCGTAAATTTTGTGCCGCTGCGAAATCGATAAAGTTGTCAAAGTGTTAAGTTATCGTTAAATTCTATGTTGGCTTATACATTCGAGATAAATTTTCTTTAAGCATTGTCCAGAGACCACGGATCAGAGTCGTTTTATCTTCTTTTGCGCATTGCTGGCGTGTATTGGCGTCATCTAATCTAATAAAACTAATAATGATCCGAAACCAATTGATTCCCATTGTCACTCGATACAGTGGGTATGAATTTGAACCCATATCAGTTGTGTTATCGGTATAAGAATTATTTACACCAGAATAAATTAAAATAACCATAAACGAGTTTATTTATTGTATGTGTAGTAACGGGCTTCCATTCTCTCTTCGAATCTGGATGCGCTGCATTGAATACCACGTATACTGACAAAGCTTTTTTATTTGTATGTCAAACGATAATATCCACCATATCTACGGTTAATATCTTCTTGAAAGTGTTGCCTGTTGAAAGTGTTTCGGTACTTCTATGAGGACCACTTCGCTGACGCACTACATTACGGGATGGAGATTGATATTGCTGAGACGACATTTTATTCCATACAATTTCTTTAACTGTGCACCTTTGTACGAGGTCTATTTATCTCACATCTTTATTTATTCAAATAAACGTTAAAATAACTATTTTATTTGCAGAACTATTTTAAAAATTGAAAGAAAGAGAAGTGGGTACCCCGGTTGTGTAAGAATGTTGGTAAAGTTGGTTGTGCATACAACGGTTAAATATTGTATATTGAAATTCTCATATAAAAATATACTTCTAAAGAATATACTATTATATTAAACTTTCTATCCATTTGTAGACGATTCGCTCTATTGAATCTTATTGAAGAGCTTTGAAGATATACAAAGACAGCCACGTCATGAAACTTTTACTGAGGTGTTTTTCTTAAAGGTCACCTTACATTATCGACATGAATATATTTTTGGCTCATAATAAATGCAAATTAGGCTGATTTGTCAATAATTTTTTCTTTGACTGACGTTTCACTAATCTGATATTCATATTATATATTGGATATTTTGTTATATTTAACAATATACCTTAGTATGAAACACTTAAAACAGGTAGTATATACTTATATTTAATAGCATTTGTGGGACTAACGGTTAATCAGCTATTATGTAACTCTCAATATATTTAATTGTATAACAATTTGTGCTGATACTTTTACTGATAAAGACAATCCTTAAAACATAAAATTTTAATTTTTTTTTTTAAATTTAATAATGAACTCACCCTTTACTAGTTAAATTGTGATTTTTCAGAACATTTAATTTATTGATAATTTAAAAATATATATATATCATTTCATTTTGTTAGTAACATATTAACTATGGTTTAATGGATCAAGGAAGGATATGCTCTGAAGCATTATAACTTCATGAAAAAAACTTGATCTTATCATTTAATTGTAAAATTATTTATTTGTTTAGGGCTACTACTATTATAGGCTTAATGTGCTGACACCGCCTAGCAAAATTCATACAAATTTTTTAATTTAAATTCCTCAAATCCGAAAAATATACAATTTTAAAAGAAAAGTTGCCACGTGACAAGGTCGCTTAGTAATCGCTAAATATATCAAATATATATAAACAAATTATTGTTTTTAACTAAGGAAGAAAAACAGAGACACTCTTATAACAAGTTATCCAGTTCAGTTATAGAAAGAGTGCAAAGAATGTCCCTGTCACAATTTAATTACCATTCGGTTTTTTTTTACACCAAAATATTCGAGAACATTTAAAAGAAAACTGTTGATATGAGGGGTTGAGGATGAGTGCAGGAAGGGTAGAATAATTTCGGGAGAGGGACAGGAATAGAAAACGGGCTGGCTGAATGACCATCCAGAACCAAAAAAACATTACCAACCTGTGAAACACTCCTTCCAGAATCTTTTTCCACTAGATCCACAAGTCTTCTGGCTCCAGGACTCGTGCAACGCTGTTCAGCACGTTGTACACTTCCGTGGTAGCGCGAAGTGCCAAACATGCACGATGCATAACACTAATCGAGTCTCACGGTAGCGAGAACTCGATTACACACATATACACAGTATCAGCCCCACACAGCAAGACTTCACAAGACGATCTTATGCGATCAAATGCACCTAATGGTAAAACGCAATCTTGACAATTCAAAGGTTCAATTTTAACTGATACCAAATCCATAGAGGCTATAGAAAGGTCGTGTTCTGGTATATGAGGAGGAGGTATTGCTAATGGATAGGAATTATATCAACGTCGCTTTCATATTGCGCGCACACGGCGACCGCCAATCGTTAGATAGTTATAAAAATCGAACAAAAACAATTATAAGTTACTACTTCAATATTTGCAAAATTACTTTATGGTAATATATTATATAAATAATAATTAAAACCACTATTTATTGATACATCAACATGTTTCAGTACTTATGGTATCCTCTTCAAAAAACAATATATACCTACTAAAATTAAAAATACAAGCATAGATTAAAGAAAAACTATAAAAATATAAGTGGTGGGTAACAAATTAAAAAGGTGACTATTTGCAAAAAGGATTTGGTTATTCATAATATTTAATGCTATAAAAAAAAATCATATTGCTAAATTTTCAAATTTATCTAACTGTAAACCCCTATTTCGTAAAATTTCTAAACCCTTATTAATATTAAAATAATGGTTTGTTTCCAAAAGATGATTGGCGAATTCAGAATCGTTGTTGTTATTTAGACATGTGCTCCTTAATTCTAATAATGAAATAATAAAATATTTTAAATCACGGATGAAATTAATTAACACTTTAAAGATAAAGTTCCACAATCACAACTTGTGTCAGGCTTGTTCTGGAACAGATCGGTAGATAACCGGCAATACCTGGAAACCCACTCAAAGCACCAGCCCGATTCTCGCAACCCTCGGTGAGCTGACGGTAAACAGATGAAAAGTTCTATGGACTTTCCCAACCGCGAACTGTGATCATGTTGACATATTGCAAGGCGAACAAATATAACTGTTAATGTATTCTCTGAAGACAACGACTACTCCCTATATCTCTATACTGTGTGAACACTGAATCTGTCATATGATTGATTAAGCGAGCAGTGATTTAGATCTCCCCCCCGCTTGCCTTCCAATCAGCCAATAGTCACATCCACTCACAACACAATAGGTGATCAATGCATGCAATTTATATTTATTTATTAGACTTTATTAACATATATATATATATATATTTTTTTTTGTTGTAACTGAGGTGAACATAACATATTATAATATAGCATTATAAACTTATTACACCTACATTGCTAATAAGTATTATTATGTATATAGTATTATTATATACCTCTAATATATACAACATTATCATGGCTACTTTGGTAGACTGCCGTTTGTGATAAAATAGCCAATTTAAAAAAATAGAGACATTAAAAAAATGTATTGAATGTGTTGCTAAGTCAAAGTGAATTATTAGTGTATTTTTATTAATATTTTTATTTATTATCTTTGTTTTATTAACCACTAAATTGTGTTTAAATACATCTACCGGTTTCGAAAAATACAATTTTCTTCTTTAGGATGTCATAACTAACTAAACCATATATTATTGTTTCATTGCCAGGATCTATTTTAAAAAAAAATAATTTTTTTTAGTACCTAACTCAAATCATTACTTAATACAAATTTACTCGAATAATTTTTAGGAAAAATTTTTAGAATGGGACTCGTAGTAAATTTAGTTGGTTGTTTATAATTTTTTGATTAGTTTTACACGCTTTATTTATCGCCAACGATTCCAAATTATTTAATTTGTGACCAATACCACAAAGTTAATATTGCTAATTTTAAAAGTATATTTTTATTGAGTTGGAATGTTGGACAGCGATGCTTCTGATTGATCTTTACCCAATTTAGTCATATATTGAGTCCATATTTGCGTAGTTTTTTTCTAAGTAAACGATTTACAGTTAATATTAAGTGTGTATAAACGTAGAAAGAATGTCGTTATTGCTTTTGAAACTTGTGTGTAGATGTCTATTCTTTGTCTTGTGTTGTGACTATAATTTATTGCTAGATGTGAGTAAATATTGTACAAGTCTCAACATGTAAATTTGTCATATATCTAAAACATTATACTCTGTAAATATAAGATCTGATGGATCTCTAAAAGGACGACCATTTGTTACACTAAGAATTGTCCTTTGGGTTATTTTAGCTAACTCTAACTAAAATCGAATTAAGTTAATTTTAGTTGTAGCAGAGTACAAAGTACACAAATCTTAAGAGTCTTGAGTCAGTTATATGTATGTATATCGTATGCCTTTATAAAAGTAAATTAGTTTTATTATGCATTTAGTGTCATGCGTTATGTCTATATGATCTTTCCAATTAAGATGATCATCGATCAGTACTTCCAGATGTCGAATCATTTTGACTCGTTCGTCGTGTTCTCGTTTGTTTTGCTGTCATGTACGATGAGTGTTGGATTTTGATGTGGCAATGTTCTTTCGTTAATTCAAAGACATACATATTTTGATTTTTTTGTGTTAAGTGATAAGAGATTCGTATCAAACCATATTTTTACTTTATTCAACCCTTCCCGTGCACGAGTATTGATCTCTTCCCATGACTTACCCTCAAAGCAAAGCACGGTATCATCCGCGTAAGTGATTATTTTTTCATTATTTAAAGTCGAATTACAAAAGTCGTTAATATATATATACCAGCAATACCAACATTTAATTTTAATTCAGATGATAATACTACTTACATTATTTTTAATGTTTTGTTAATATTGTGATTAAACATAATTACCAAATAAAAATAAAAACGAACTATATTTTAAACAAATTATTGGTATCTATTTATATTATATTGCATAGAAAATATGGGTAATTATAGGGCTTACGACCTGTCTTTGGCTGGCTTAAGTGATCATTTTACATAATGTAACGTTCACCATTCCACCCACAATTAACCTCCATATCTATCCAATTTTTGGAAGTTATATATATGTTAGAATGTAGAAACACTTCGAGTATTTAACTACAATTTCACTGTCGCCATCTATAGTCTGAAATTTGATATTTATTTCCCTGAAACAGCATAGATGTCGCTAATGAGAATCGTATTTTTTAAATATTTTGACAATACCACTGTATGGTGTGAATTCATGTACTTTGAAGGCTAAAAAGAGAAGACAAATTTATGCCTTAAATATGCAGTGCTGGAGACACACAAATCGTGCACAACGAGATGTATAAATGTCTCCATTCCGCAGGAGCTGAATATCAAGGACGGACTCTCAACCTTCAATTTTTTGGAGATCTTGCGAGAAGAGAAGATAGCTTAGCGAATCTTGTTGTGGGCCACGTCGAAAGACGAAGAAGAAGATTCTCCAACAATTGGGCCGACCGAGTGGAAAAGGCAACAGGAACTTCTCTGGTGATAGCCCTAAGATCTGAAAGCGATAATAACGTTCCTATTTTACGATGTAGCTGATGATGATATCTTCATTAGGACTGACACACCAACTTATCCATAAAACAATTACAAAATAATCAACATGGTTGACACAAAGTTTGTTATTTATTTAAATTAATAATAACTACTTATTTCAAATCAACGCAACCCTCACACAGTCATTTTGATTATTAGCATCTTTCTCTCGATCGATGTGTTATTTATATTGTGTGAACTGCTTGTTTGGCTCCACTCATTGCGATCTTGGATCTTGTTCAGTGTGACGCGTAGTGAGGCTCCGGTTTTATCTTGAATTTGTTCCGCCCATCTTATTGAAGATTGACTTCTCGCCCTACATCCTAGTACATTCCCCATGATCACTATTTTTTCCCGGCTAACTCCATATCTTTTAGAAACATGCCTAAGTATGAAAGAATTTATATATTTTTTATTTTTAAGGAGAACTAATTATTATTATGAAGTTACAGTTTTTCAGTATATAGTTCTGTGGTATTTTAATTCAAATTTAATCAATCAAGTAGAATGATGCACAGAAAAAATCAATTTATCGAAAAAATAGTTGCTATCGGGATTCGAACATCGGATTGCCAGACCTCTTCCACTCCGCCAGCAATTCCGGGCGTGTGATCGGCTAATGGAAAAATTGTGGGTGCACACAGGTAGAGACCCATTCTGTTTCTGTTTACTAAGGTGATGCAAACACGTGTGAAAATATATTATGTCCAATTTTCTTTGATAGATTGATGATTTCTGTACATCTTTCAAAGCGATTTATCTAAATTTGTGTAATCATCCATTTTAAAAACTTAATACAACTGCAACTGATACGTTATTGACTGAACGTGCAAGCATCGTTATTGAGAAGAATAATTAAATAAAGCCACCCGTCTTATGAATAAACCGTCGGGAAGCATTATAATACTTTGGTCTAGCTGTTCAAGAGCTCGGATAAAGAACCATGACTATAGTCAATGCTCTCCGTACGCTCGTTTCTATTCATCTTCAACTTACACAGACTCCATTCAGCCGATATTGCGCTTTCCGTACAGCCCCGACTAAACAGAACGTCACGGAGTTGAGATGCAAGCAGCAATAATTGTTGCATTATGTATTCACGAGCTACTCGAGTATCCGGCGCTCAGAACCCCAGAGGGGACGGGGGACGCTCCGCCAGGACGTAATCAACAATGATAAACACGGAATCGGCCAGAATGCGTTTCTCGTCTCTGTAACGTAGTGCTGCAACCGTTTCGTCATTGTGTGCTCCTGGTAATGGATCCTTCTATATGTAACGACATTTTAATGGTGTGTCGTGCTCGCAGTGCCGTTTAATGCAAAAGTGAATGGACCCAGTGAATTTCACTATAAACTCTAATGTTTGGCATTTGTCTCCTAAACTATTTCATGTATCGCATGTAACTTGCACATATTAATAACATCTATATATCAGTGGCGGTTGATGACTTTTTGTAGAAGGGATACTGGAAAACAAGTTTATACCTAATATCAAATATAACATATAATCGAAGGATATTCAATGTTTCAATAATTCGGCATCAAGTATTCAAGCCAAACTGTCAATAATGCGTCACACAAACAAATATCTCAAAACAACTCGCTCGTTTCGTAATATGTATGCTATTTTGTGCATTATACGCATAAGCATTAAAGTTGATTTTTGTACGTCGGATGCTGTTAACGAATACATATACAGTATTCGAAGGTACAGGCGGAACTAAATGCGCATGCGTGAAAGTCGAATACTTTCAAACTTTGTGGATACGGAACGAATGATAGAATCCACTGTTACTGGTAAGTATATGTATTTCGACTCGCACCGTACGCGCGCCGTGTCATAGTGTGTGTTATGACTGGTCTCTAAAAGACAGGATGAATTTATTTGCAGTAGTGCTGTTTTCGGCTAGAAACAAAAAGTCTTTTGCTTTTTGACTCTAGAACACAAGGGATGCAGAGCATCTAAAGCATGTATGAAGCGACCGCACCTGCTATATATATTTATATGTACGTATGTCAGTTATTACAAATAAGTAGACATTACCTACAAATATTGTGTTATGAGTTAAATACCGAACTAAAACCTTAAATCACGTCAATTTTTCGGGTCATTAAGTTATTATTTTATCCACAATATAAGTAAGCTCAGAGTTTTTTTTTCTAAGATCCCGAATTTTTTAACACTTTAATAAGAAATTAAAAATTGCATTATTGTTATATTCTCATTACATATATTATTAATTCAGTATTAAATAGTTAATATTGTAAAAACAAATAAAAAAAATCGTTAATTGCGTAAAAAGTGTATGAGTTCATGTAGCAGCATTTAACAGAGTCTTCTACAGAGTTATTAATGGATAATAATCCAATGTTAAAAAATATAACTTGTGATAGATACCTCTAAAGTGAACGTCAAAATCTAGATATTTTATTTTGACAGTCCATTTGAATCCACCGTTAAATATTATAATGATATAGAAAAGAAAACAAATTATTATAAACAATAAATATTTTTATTAAATTTCATTTCGACTAATTACAAAACTAATATTTATGCAGCTTAATAATATTAGAATATAATAGCATATTTATATAATTCCATTATTTTAAATTTCTTCAAATTTCATATTAGGTTTTTTAATATATTTGTATCGACAAATAAGTATCGAAGTTGATTAATTTTATATAATAAAAATTGAAAATTTGATCTTTATTGTTACACCTACGTAAAAAACAATTTATTAAAAATCTCAGCGAATTTGTGCACTATTATATCTATATAAAGGGTATATATTTATATGACAAGTCAATGATTATGGTTATGGATTTCTGATCAAAATTTTCTCTTACTCAGTTTATGGAGAAAATATATTAATAATATAATTTCATTTGCTATCAATTCACATCGTTAGTGCTAAATTACTTTAATATATTGCAAGTCGCTAAAGCGTCGACTGGTTTGAAATCCAAGTCAAGTAGAGGTGCTCTAGGATTCCCAGATCCCAAATTGTATATAAAATCTAATATCAGGACGTCTTTTCCTAGGTTAAAGTATTCCCCAAAAAGTTATGGATATTTTGATAATATTAACTGGTCAACTTTTAAATTCGCAGAAATCACAGATGAGCTCGATTTTAAGAAACGTTGAATTCTAAGTCATTAGAATAATATAATTTGCCTCTGCCTTATGTCCTGCACAAAACAACGGCACCCTTCTCGCTCTATCTCAATCTCCCATTTTAAATTATAATAAATGAGTCTGGATCCCGGACAACGCTAGACACAACTGCTAGTATTTAATTTTAATGAATTGTTGAATATTTTGATTAAATTTGTTAATTTATTTCATCAATTAAAGTAGGTACGTGTTATTGGAAGGCCAACTCACAATCCACAATAAGGTAATGAACAATGATAACACAGGTAACCTGAATTTCTCTCGCCTAAGTGTCAGTCAGCTCCCTGCTGTCTCGTTATGAACCTCCGGTAGTAACCCAGAATTCATAGTCCTTAATTAAATAGATGTCTTATTTATTTAAAACTAGCAGGTATTGTTTCGATGATAAAACAGTAAAGAGATCAGTGCATGTCGGATTCTATTGTATATTATTTTTATGAGCTTTCATGCATTTCCCGATATAAAATACATTTTTTAAATTACATAAATCATTGTCGGATAGCTCTAAATGGTAGACAACAAACTTTCAGGTCAACCTCTGCCGCAGCAAGTGTTGTAGAACTGATCAGCCACTGCCGGGAAACCATGTTTAGTAAGCGGGCATTTGCTGCGGTAGCTCAAAGGCAAGCAAATCTCTACTTTCAGTAATTAGAAATAGATCAGCAGTAATTAATTATTTCAAATGCTATTTAAATAATAAAAAAATAATGTATAACATTTAAAAAATGCGCCAGACATAATATTTGAACGAAAATGTCAAATCAACCGTCAATATTGATTGGAAATTAGTCTTAATAAATCAACGAAAAATTAGACGACTTTTCTTATCCGAATACCTTAAAATATATTTCTTTCTTATTTATGTGCGTTTAGAAAATTTTCAGAAAAAAAAAATTAACACCTTCGGTTTCAGAAAAATTTAATGTTGATTTAAATCAAAATACCCTTAGTGGAAAATATTATTTTTGTATGGAATAAAACAAACACATACTATTTTATTAATTTATTGATAAATCTAATTTAAAAAAAATAGTATTTAATTTTAATTTAGTATAATTTATGTACTTACCATCATCATTTTTCCACGTGGATTGTATGCCACACTTATTCATATCTATCGACAAAAAACTCTTCTCTTGTCCATATTACTACATCTCACTTACCGTTACTTTATTTGTCTATATGAATAAATAGCGAAAATGAATATGCTTACTCTTGTGTACTTATTATTATCTAGTTAACCTGCTATGTAATTCGTTTACCAGTGGCTGATAATAGAAATGTTGTCATAATGTGTTTTTAATGCATGCGTACATGGAATACATGTTACATCAATAGTCTTACTATTTTCAAACTAAGCTAAACGCTTGTGCTATGAAAATAGGACTAACTTAACTTTTGTGGAATGAATAAAATGATACATGTAATATATCATTAAGGAGAACGCATACTTATTGTGAAGTTGTAATTATTCAGAACATAGGTCTGTGATGTTTTAAATAATAATTTGATATGTATATATTTATAATTAATATATAAATTAGTATGTAATATATCATTTTATTCATTCCGCGTGGGTTCTTCATGACCGATGATCACGATCTCCATGTACTCCCACCATCTTGACTATACTCCTCCACTTTACTCGGCATTCTTCAGATCTTAGGGCTATCATCAGAGAAGTACATGATGCCTTTTTCACTTGGTCGGTCCAATGAATGGAGGATCTTAATCTTTGTCCTTCGACGTGGCCCAGCATAACAAGTTTACCCTAGCTATTTTTTTATTTATTTGACATTTTTTACAATTTTTTTATATCGTAAATAAAGTATTTTACATTTTTTTTAAAATTACATGGTTTTTCTTTCGCTTACCTCTCCAAAAAAGAGACCAGCTCTTGTACTCGGAGAGGGAGTTACACTACAATAATTTTATATAATACCTTACATATTCTATTCATTGTCCAATTATGTATTTTTGAAGTGTTAATTTAGTTTCTTTTTAAACTTTTTTATATCCTTTATTTGTTTAATTTGTGTAGGGAGCCTATTGAAATTTTTTATCCCTAAATATATAAAGTTTTGCTGATAGTGTCTATTTTCCCTTTTCATAAGATACTCAAAAAATTTATGGATTCATTGACTTAAACGTATTTTTAAAACTACTTCGGATTGATATCTATAAAAATACAGTTCAGATAATTTTGTATCGCAGTTTTTTTATACCATCTAAAAGTTTGCACATTTTATCACTAATGATAATACGATAAAAATAATGATATATGACGCGAGTGTTGACGTTACTAAAAATAAAGAATATGGTGAAAGATTTTACATGATCAAATATACAAGATGCCATTAGAAGCCTCAACAATTGACGAGCACGTGGAAAGGAGAAAGTTGAGTCAGGTCAGAAGACTATGGCGTTCTATTATCAGGGAACCGTTTTGATAGTAAAGTAGTTAGTTATGTATATTATATTTTCTTGCAGTTCAATACTATCAAGTTTTAAAGAATTCAACATATAATAGGACAAGATTATCAGCGCACCAAACGAGATGCTGTCAAATTTCATAAGAAAATATCTTTTTAATTGCTTCCGTTTGCAGAGCTGTTATAATACCCGCACCCCTCCCAAGCAAAAAATTCAATGAGTACAAAACAATGCAATCTCGGAAAAAATAATGTCTTAAATGAAGAAAAAATACTCAGTTTTAGCGCTTGAGGGTCTTTAAAATATCAAGTGCACTGCAATTTAAAAATATGCACTTCGAGATGACGGTTGACTTCTTTATTCTTTTTTTTATTTTATTAATTTTACTTTAAACTGCAAATGTGTAAAATACACCATTGATATTTTTACTACCTACATACATTTCTGTTGAAGTATGTGCTGCTCTGATACGAATGGAATCAAAAGTATTAAAATCTTTAAGAAATATATACTCATTTTATGAAAAATTCTAAAATAAAATATACATATCATATTTTTTCCAAATAATTTCCGTACTATTGATAATTGTGACATACTGGTTGAGGTCTTTGATAATGTTCTTTCATTTTTCTCTGCAGCTCGCAGTTCAGACAGCCATTCCAATGAAGAATCCAGTTCAGATGGCTGTTTTAATGTAGGATAACTAGTAGCGTCTTGTATTAGATCGGTACATTGAATTGGAGCTCGACCCGTTTCTCTCTGTTCTTCTATCTTTCCACTACCACTACCAGGTTCTCCGGATTATTACTTTTCTACGAACGATTGAGGAGTTCAGAAACCAAACCGTCGCTTACCAGTTGATAGAATTGAGGTAAACCTATTTGTAAATACTAATTAAATGTATTAATTATAAAGATATACATATAAAATCAATTTAATCTAAAAATATTGTTATTGCGCTACCAGAATTTGAATCTATATCTCTTTTCCAAGCCGGGGAAGATGCATTACCAACTATGCATTACATTACATTGCTATACATTATTTTTGACGACAAATTTTCGAACCCATATGTTACACTTTTTGAAATGAATACAACTATCGTTCCATTATTTGAAAGCCATCTATATTAAATTTGTCGTCAAAAATACTGTCGCTGTAGCATAGTTGATAATGCATCTTCTCCGGATTGAAAAAGAGTTTCAGGTTCGTATCCCGTTAGCGCAACAACAATATTTTTCGATAAAATTGATTTTATATATATATATATATCTTTATAATTAATACATTAAGTTAGTATTTAAAATATCACAGAACTGTGTTCTGAATAATTTCAACTTCGCAATAGGAATGTGTTCTCTTTAATAAAATACTAATTTTTAACTGATTTTATGATGTTTATATTTATGATATTTTTTTATTTTCATATTTATCTAGAAACAAACCAGCGGATAATTTGATAGTTGTTTTTTCTCCAAAATGGATACTCAAAATAACAATTTAATTTCTAGTTTGTAGATAAATACAATAATATAATTCTGAACCTTCTTTTGTCTTTGTATCACAGTGTGCGCATAAAAAATGTGCCCAATTTTAGGACCAATGCAATGTTATTATTTGTACGCTGGGGAAGAAAATAATAAAACCATTACATTATAGGAGGGCTCGGCTACTGGTAAGGCACATTTGGGACTATTTCATGTATAGTTAGTTCACCGTATTCCGAATGATACCATACCAAAATGATATACATACAAACTCATTCTGTGAGCGACAACGACGGAAACGGAAACGTTCTCCGGACAATGGCGACCTTCGATACCGCCATCTGGTAGAAGAGTACTGTAATTCGTGATAAGCATTACATAATTCGATTAGTTATAATATGTCATTCTATACAAATTATCACGTAAATAATATTTCGGTTAACACGTCCTTAGCGGTGGTGAGTCAGATCTGACCCGGGTGTTTGTAAAAATATGAATTACGCTACTTAATTCGTTTAATGCTGTTTTCTTTCTAGCTAAACTTTTATGAAATACTTTCAAATAATTTGAGATACAAATAAATGTTATCGGACGAGATTCAAATGAGTTATTGATAAAAATGTGAATAAACGCTCAAAAACTGACTCAAGACAGTCGCTTTTATGGGATTGAATCTCAGTACTTACGCCGAAACACATATTGTCAACATTTTGAGCAAATTTTTTTACGGCGGATAGACAAAGGATACCAGCTATGCGTCCATGTATTTTTTTTGACTTATTTTCGTCTGGCAACCCCTAGACAATGCCAGTAATATAACTATTTGAGAGGCGTTGCGCCTACCTGTAAGTTTTATGACACTGCCTGGTCGGGCAATAGTTTAGAAGCAAGTCAGCCATGGAGCAATTGTTATTTATATTTTTGACAATTATATTCTAACAAACAATTTACCGACCGAAATTCACAGAACACAATCAATATTATATTTATTTTGAATATAAGTTATCTATTGTTATACTTATTTTCTAATTATGTCAATTACATTTGCTTCTGCTTATAATCTTGTTGATTGCGTTTTGTATAAAAAGGATGTAATTTTTATGATATATTTATTTCACTTCTATAAATATTTTGTTTAAATTATTTTCATCTGATTTATGTGTAAAAAATACTAATTTATAAAAAATAAATAATACATTTTAATTGTGTATAACCACTGTTACACACCAGCAGATAGTGCAATCGCCAACCAACGAGAAGATTACATGCTCAGTGGATGTTTGTATTTTGACTGTGTAAGGGCGTCTGTTGATGCGTGAGAATACGTACATTATTGTGTTCGACGTGTTTTGTTTTGACCTACCAGGCAGTAAGTGTTAATGATGTTGTAGATTTTTTTTGCCATAAATCGGTCATTGTTATAGTTACGTTTCAGGCCACGTACCAGAGGCCATCATACGTTCTGAAATGATGACAACAACATCTTAATCCATAACCACGTAAAAACCAGTTAATTTATTAATACCTCATACAATATAAAACTGTACTACTAAACTAAACCACTACAAAAACAACAAACCAGTTCAGAAACAATACCACCACTGTTAAATTGTCGAAATCGAGATAATCGGATTGTATTGCCAAAGCTTTTGATAACACATTTCTACATGTTTTCAAGAACGGTTATCAATTATAAAACTATCACTATTGCCAGATAATCATCTTCAAACGTGTCATTCAGTATTTTTTGTCAATTGGACAAAGGCAGTTTTGTTTGTGTGTCTTATCTCAGACATATCATGAACAATCTATTTTGAACCCTTAACCATACCAAAATTGAGACCTTAGTGCGCAATTTACATATTATACGTATATTAAAACAAAGGGTTTGTGGGTTTACCATAAATACACATACTAGTGATCTAAAAGCATAAAATAGATTTAGACACTTATTTATCGACCACATAGAACACAATGGTAATATGTCCAAGATTTGTCCAAATTGAGTTATGAATTCAACTTTGTTCATTTTAAAATATTTTTCCAGATCACACAAGTTGGACATCCAAACGTCGTTATTTTTTTTTCAGTACAAAATACGAATATTAGAGGCCTTTCTAATGATATATGTAGAGTGATAACATATCCAGACTTGTCAAACAAAAAATAAAACACATTCTTATATGAAATATAGATTAGTGGACTGTATCTATTCGTTTTAATGAATAGTTTCTGCGATTTATAGTATAGGTGTGTTACAAAGTGTTACCCTAAATAATTTGCTATTTTCGACATGCCCTATATTATTTATTTATTTCATATCATATATTGTAAGTACATTTCGTATTTTAATATCTGCCTCATGCGCCCATGCCGAGGCAAACATTTTAAATTTTCAATCAACAATCATATTATACATAATTAGTTTATTAACTATAAATTTAGAATAAGTAAGAAGGAAAAAAAAGTGTAATAACAAAATATGAAGCAATTTATTATTATGAGAAATTTATAACCTACTTGAAATTTGTAAGGATAATACGCAGTTTAAATAATACATGCACCGGTTGCTCACTAATTGGTGTTGAGTCTTGACTCTGTATGTGTTCATATTGAAGGGGTGACCATGCTATGAACATACGTTCGGTCTGAGTTTTTTTAGCCAGAATTTAATTGCACCTTTAAACTGTCTGTGTTGCTCAATGTTTTTTATCTATTTAAAGAGAGAATTATACAATTTGGGTCCTACAAAAACATAGGTTTTTTGCCCGTATGTTTGTAAACTGTTCTCCTCTGAGATTCTGGTGTTGTTGGCATTTTCATGGAAACCCAAATGTCCTTATTGATGAATATGTAGTTAATAATCTTTTTA
Source organism: Eubasilissa splendida (assembly GCA_031772225.1). NCBI lineage: Eukaryota > Metazoa > Arthropoda > Insecta > Trichoptera > Phryganeidae > Eubasilissa > Eubasilissa splendida. Next base: position 5,534,676 of record CM062847.1, on the reverse strand, counting down.
TTAAGGATACCATATTCTTATTGTAAAATTATAATTATTCAGAACATAGGTCTGTGATATTTTTAATGTTTTTGATGTTGCCAGTAGCAACAAAAATATTTTTCGATATCTTAAATTGTATATCTTTCAAATTTATACATTTTAATTTATGTTAATAAATAATGCTTTTAGCGTAGTTGATATGTATGTTTGGATTGACTATTTGATTTATTTGATTTGTTACACTAACTTAGTGAAACCGTTAACGATAGGTATTTTGGTAAGTTTATCTTATCTATACAATTCGTTGCTTACCAATCAAAATACCACATCACCTCAGAACATGCGTCTACAATACGTAAATTCTATGCTGATATACGAAGCATAAACATTGACTAATACACAACGAATCATGTCAAAGCTGGCAGTTACCTAAAGAGCCATGGAAAGAGCACTGTTTGGTATCAGTTTAAGAGTCAGAAAAAGCCAGAATTTTGTGAAAAAAATCCAAGGTTGCAGATATTGTACAAATTGTCACGAAACTTAAATAGAACTATGCCGGATACGTATTAATGAACTTTTTATTTTTTAAATAGAGATAAGTTTACGGAATACATGCCATATTAATAATATATAAGGTAAAATAGGACTAAATTGCTGGTCTCCTGGAACAAGGCGCGAACCACCGACTTAACCAACAAGCTTTTATATTTGAATAGTAGATAGTGGACTGAAGAAAAAGCAGTCTGAAAATTAATAATATCCCAATCACTAAATCAAATGAATTACAAAATTACTATAAAAAGACTACATCGATAATAAATACACTACATCGATTTAAAATGATGGACCTTTTTTCGCCCTTAATCTTCCTATGTTTAAATAATAGTAAAATGTATTTATTAACCGCTATATACACGGCATATATAGACAAACATACATACTTAGGTATCTCTTTCGGTCATAAGTCAGATGGATTTGTCGAAAAACAATATTTTTTCAGATTCATAGGTACCATCAGTTGGCTGGAAACAAGTTTAACGCAGATCGAACGTTTTTTTTAAAGTACGCAATTTACGATAAAGGAAAATTTTCATTAGCAATTTATTTATATCGCGTAAATAATAATTTTTCGGCGAGATTTTTCTCCGCGCCGAGTTTTCTTTGCAATTTTTCCGCTCGGATGACTAAAAAATATATAAATATTTATTATATCGGATATTTGGGGTTCCAATGTCGGGAAAATAAATACAAAAACAAACAAGGAAAATAATGTTCACGCAACTTTTACGAGATACTTTGAGGAAATGATTTGAATAACTAGAGGCAAACTATTTACCCCCTCGAACTTCTGATGGGTTCCACGATCTGAGAGCGAATATTACCAACTTAAGCGAAACCGCACGAGTTATGGTAGTTGAATTACCAAACTTACCGACTCTATTAATGGAATATGTTTAAAATATTAAGTTTTAATGTTAATTTGTTAACATTTGGGTCCTCCATAAAGCATAACGTATTGGTCTGAACGCTTGCCTTCACTGGGGAAAATAATTTATTCATTTGTGTTTTCACAACAATTTATTAAAACAGAATAACATTACCAAAACATACTTTAGTTCAGGTATAATCGTCGACATGTGCTTTTGTATTTGAAATGAATATTTATGCTGTCATTTATTTTAAACTTAACTAACTTACTATCACGCTGTTTCTTCGCAGGGGTAGACAGAGATGATCGATTGTCACACTTTTTTGTCCTGACTCAAATTTCGTCCCATCCACTTTCACACATGCTTGTCAGTTGTTAAGGCTTCAAAATCTGGTTTAGGTGCAACGATTATCTTGGCTGTATTTGATGTCAAATACTTAAAAAATTGGTAGTAAAATGTAAGAAAATAAAATATAAATAACTAATACAAATTAAATTAATGAACTAGAAATATATACAAAAAAAGTCTATCTAGCGAAAAAATATTTTGTTGCTACCGGGATTCGAACCTGGACCTCTTCCTATTTAGGGAAACGCGTTTTCTATTTTCGCTTTGGCAATCTTTTATGAAATAATAGATGTATCAATTAGAAAGATTACAGAATATAAGTTCAATATTGGTCGAAAATATTTTTGATTGCTATAGTGAAAATGTTGAGCGCGCATCCCCAAATAGGAAGAGGTCTAGGTTCAAATCCCGGTTGAATTAAGCTAAGTATTTCTTCTGTATATCTTTCTTGTTAATAAATTTTCTTTGTAATAAAATACCACAGAACTTTATTCTGAAAATAAAACTTTACAACAATAATGTGCTCTCCTTAAAATAGAAATAACTAGCTAACTTACTACCAACCCGTTTCCCCGAGGGATAATACAGCACCATACTCTTCTGACCTGTCTTAACTCTCGCCTCTCCGCATTCATGCGATTCTCATACGTACTAGTCAATTGCTGAACCTTCTTATAGGATCTGATTATCTGATCATGTAAAAATTATAAAATCTTCCGCGGACGTCTCTATTTCTGGTGGCATCAATGCTCACGTGATATATTTTTTTTATTGTCTCTTTTAAAAAACAATATTTATATAAAAAATAAGTTTTGTATCTAATTTTTAATACGGAATACAGTTTTGGAGGTTTTCGGTTCATAAAATTCATAAAATTAATATTCCAATAAGACCGGTAGTTTCATACTGTAATGCTGTATTATCAGACCTAATTTTAATGAATCCTAAACCTCCAAAACTGTTTTCCGTATTAAAGATTCATAAGATTGATATTCCAATAATACCGGTGGTTTCATACTGTAGTGCTCCAACTTTTAAATTATGTTCCTTTATTACAAAAACTATAAATAGACTGAATATTTTTAACCAAAGTACACTATAAAAAAATCATTAAAAGATATGTTAAAGGACATGGATCTTTCCAACAATGTTAGTATTGACATCCTGAAGAAGAAAATGGTATTTTTCGAAACCGGTAGATGTATTTAAACCCAATAAGTGGTTAATAAAATAAAGCTAACAAATAAAAATATGAACTTTAACCACAAAGTTAATTTTTAAAATTTCAAAAGTAATTATATTATGTTTAGGAGAACACATTCTTATTGTGAAGTTGTAATTATTCAGAACATAGGTCTGTGATATTTTAAATATGAATTAAATATATTAATATATTTAATTATGGAAAGATTAAATGTATTAATATCAAAAAGGTAACATATAGGTTCGAAAATTGTCGCTAAAAATATTGCCGCTGTAGTTTAGTTGGATAAAGCACCTTCCGGTTAGGAAAGAGATCCATGTTCGAATCCCGGTGGCGCAACAACAATATTTTTCGATAAAATTGATTTTATATGTATATCTTTATAATTAATATATTTAATTCATATTTAATTATATTATGGTTTATCTGATCGTGTCAGATCTTTTACAGACGCTCTCTGTTCCTTCAACACTCGCCTAATGTATTTTCTCTGCCATTCTCTTTTTGGTCATACGTTCCACACGACCAAAGTATCTAAACGACGCTTTCACTCCTAATATGTTAATTTTTTAATCTATAGTATATAGATATTACACACACGCGCCTAAGCGACCAAATTATTATATTTGTTAAAACCCTTCATCATAAAATATCAACGTCATCGTCCTCCGACAAATCGACAGAGTATACTGGTTTCCACCAAGTACTGCTTTAGAAGTTTTTTTTTATATTCACTGTTTCCGAGGTAGGTTTGTAGTACTCCATAATCACATATGTGAAAATAAAACATTTGTTTTTTGACTCGACTCGTTTAATTTACTTGAGACGCGTTTCGCCTTGTACATGCATTATCAATACTACTACAATACTATAATGCCCTTACAAGACAAAACGCGTCTCAAGTAAAGTTTAAACAAGTGTTTTATTTTCACATATAGTATCTAATTAACACTTTTAGATTAAATAAAAAAATTCTTGAATGTGTCATGTTTTGTTTGCTCCTTGCTTGTTTGTTTTCTTTCACTTCTTACATATCTTTAATCTGTATCAAAAAAAATCACTTTGTTCAATTTACTTATTATGTCTACTTGTTTCCTTTTGATTTTTCTGTTTTTTACCATTTCATTTAATTTGTTATCTTCCAACTTGTATTCTAGCTTATGGAACCTTATGGGTACCTATTTCAGTACAGGTACTATATATGCACCTAGCGAGGTAGGAAGCGGCCAACAGGCTTGCATGTAAATTAAATGAATTATAATATTTGTACTAAGGATTTTTATATTGATGCAAGCTATAAAAGGAATGTTATAAAAATAAACGCCGATTATCGGCACTGAATTGAAATATGGTCTAAAATTTGGTGACCATTTACTATTTTTGGAAAACTAAAGTGTTTTTTGTATGTATATTTTCATTAGATTTGGTAAACAGTTAAAATGAAACATACTGCAAGAAAAATATTTCCCAGAAATGGTTCTATTGTTACTCGAGACCTATTGAGACGCCTCGCCACGGAGGTATTGATATGCTAGCCAGATTGGATTTCGCTGGAGAAGGCTGTATTGTGTATTTATTGGAAAGGCATCACACGGGTGAATACCCTCAATGATCAACCTCAATACGAAGGGATGAAGGAATCCATGAATAAATATACTGGCTCATATGAAGATATATTAAATGATATCTTCTGTTATTTGTATGTTTCAGTATGAAAGATTTATCGAGATGTAATCATAATATTATACACAGTACGCGTAAGAAACTCGGATGAGAATATTGGCATTTAATAAGAGATATGATCTTTACATTTATTGAAGACTTTATTGATTCCATTCAAAGAACGTTTTAGTTACGGACGTCATCCGGTCATGGAAATGTCCAATTTAATTTAATAAATTAATAGCATCTCTTCTAAACCATTTTGTACCGGTATACAAGGTGTAAAAGACCTAGTCCACCAATAAAGGTGGATGCCTGACTAAACTACAAGTCGAAAATGTTTAAGGAGTATGTATCAATTCTCTACCGTTACGGTAAATATAATTGTATGAGATTTATACAGAATCTATATCAAACAAAAAATAGTCTGGCCGCTCAAAGTTCACTTTTTATTTTTTGTATTGAATATATAATTTGGAATAAAATAAATAAAACATTTCAATTAATCGTAATAATTGCATAATTAAGTCTTTTTTTTAAAATGCTTGTACCTATATCCGATATGGTTGAGATTATATACATATTATGCAGCTTGAACATTTTAGACTCATATTGCCATATTACTAAAATATTGTTCACTACGTATGTTACATTCATTGTATGGCATATCTTCACAGCTATTAAACGGTATATTTTACAGTGTTGATACAACCAATTGCTCTATACTGGAATGAATCTTGATATTTCACCGTGGTACAGATCTTTTAAAATAATGTATTGATAACCTAAACAAATCTAACCGGAGAAGGTTAAAAAACTTGGAACGGAAACGAAAAGTAAAAAAGGAAAGAGAAATGGTGTGACGCAATGATCGACCCCCCAGATATTCTGAGAAATGCGGAAGCTGCAATGGGCGAGAATATACGAATCCTGCAACATCTACAAAGCCTTCTTACATAAGCCAACAGGATTAAGTCTGAGACATAGATGGGCAAATAATATCAAAACAAACCTAATATACAAGTAGGTAGGCGAAAAATTATCCAAAAAAATCGATCTATAAATGGCTGATTAGTAAACTTACAGGAAATTTTCTACAATATCTGTAACCATAGATTTAGCATTTGATTATATATGTTATGTTTGTATTACTCATTCATTATTATTTTTATATAATTTTGAAGCAGGAATAAAACACACTTTAGCAACAAAATCAGCCTAGTAATAAATTATAAAAAAATCTAATATTACCTACTACGGATATCAGCTTATAATAAAAAACATAAGTTTTTTTTAACACATTATTGTGAAGTTGCAGTTTATTAAGAAATTAATTCTGTGGTATTTTAATACAAATTGAATGTGTCAACTACAAAGATATGTATTCTTATAAATATATTTATCCTAGTAGCAACTAAAATATTTTTTCGATAAAAAGATTTTTTCTGTATACCTTTCTAGTTGATACATATAATTTGAATTAAAAATCATCAGTAATCATTTTATTATATATTTCCTTTCATCATTCAAGGTACTTACCATAGACATTTGAATAATCATTTAAGAGACAGAGTCTAAATAGAGTCTACGTTTGGGGGAAATCTCTCAAAACCCAATGAGCTCAAATAGGGTTATTAGAAATTCAACGATTTAGAAGTTATTTGAACTATTATAATTTTCGAGAAATTTGCAACCTATCTTTACTTAAATGAGCACTGTGCCATAAGTATTATATTTATCATTATGAAATTTGACACACGTATATTGTGATAATGTAGCTACTACAAAATTTACCAGATTTTTGTTCATTAATTAAATAAAAATATATTTTAAGATTTTTGATGATAATCACAAAAGTTCTAATACCTTCTAAATCGTTTAATTTTGAATACATTCATTTGACGCACAATTATCTTCTAAACCTGCCTCTAGGAGTCCATCTGTGTACACAAACGACGCTACCGTTAACCCTTGGTCAGATAAATCTCTGAAGATTGTTACAGATCTAAGCAATTAATTAATTATTAAGATGTCTCACAGATACGAAGCTATTATTTTTATATGAGAAGTATGGAATTCTTGGGCATTACAAGGCTTACGACCTATCATCGGCTGGCTTAAATGATCACTTTACACAATATAACGTTCATCTATTTACCCATGCTACCACATCTATCAATTTTTATTTTTGGAAGTTGTATATATGATATCAGGATGGCACTTATTTATTACCAACTATGCTGTCGTCATCTCTTGATATTTTTGCATATTTGATATTCTTTCTCATATAATAGCATAGATGTCACTGAAGCTGATCTTAATCTTGTATTATTATACACAAAAATATCTTGTTTTCATGGTCGATTCTCTTTCGCGGTGCTTTTAGAATTCACGGATTTGAATTTTTTTTAAATAAAGTATTAAGAACACATTCTTATTGTGAAGTTGTAATTATTCAGAAATTAGGTATGTGATATTTTGAATACTAATTAAATGTATTAATTAGAAAGATATACATATAAAATCAATATTATATAAAAATATTGTTGTTGCTACCGGGATTCGAACCTGGATCTCTTCCAATCCGGGGAACGTGCATTATCAGATTATAATATAACAACACAGTGGATTGACGATAAATTTTATTTGTATATCTTTCTGATTGATACATTTATCTTATATGTTATTTAAAATACCTAAATAATTACAACATCACAATAAAAAATTGTTATCCTTAATAATATATAAGTTGTATCAATGTGTCCAAAATTTAATGAGAATGAATTGTTAGGTCTGGCGTCTCTTATCGGTTTACTCAAAGGTATTTGAGATTCCGTAAAAACAAAGTAGATGGCTTTCAAATAATGGAACGATAGATGTATTAATTTGAAAAATGTAACATATAGGTTCGAAAATTTGTATTTAAAAAATAATGTGTATCTCCATTTTTATTTTATTATTATTTTGTTTACTTTAGCATAAATTATTCACAAGGGTTATAGCACAGAATACAAATATATATTTGATATTTTATCAATCCTGAAGACCCCCGGCATCCCCAACAATGCCGTTCGCAGAGTCTAGAGCAACAGCAATCGATGATAGTTTGCTATTAGTATTTGATCAGTACGGACATGACTCATGATCGTGGAACCAAATAAATAAATGATCGACGCAAAACCTTTATCAGCAGACTTGAATGGGGATTGGCTGCGCAATATTTAATTCATTACCTGATCAAGTGGAGTAGTAGTCCATCAATATATCTTCATATATAATATATTTATGAAGAGACTTACGGTCTAGATCCTAGAAAAATGGAAACTGTAGATGTTTTTCGGTACCATAATAACTATTATTGCATTAACCCTTCCTTAACCATGCAGTAAGACCATACGATACCGAGCCAATCAAACCAGTAATGTAAAATATATTTTTAAGTCATACTAAAAAAACATTTTCACTTAGAAATAACCGGTTAAAAACCAATTAACTAAACCGAGAAATATTTTATAAAAAGTTTAATCCCATGTAAAATTAATAGGTTGGATATTAGCTGCGATATAAAATACCATTTGCATATGATAAAAATATATCACATCAAATGATGAATGCATTATACTTTGAAAATATAGGTAGTATGGAGTAAATAAGTATGCGATTATGTTATTACGAATGTTGCTCGTATGGGTATGTTGATAATTGTGGATCCAAAGGATCTGCAATTATATGAGAGATGGGTGCCCCATATAAATCACACATCGCTCACGTATTCAAAGTAAAGCTCACGAGTGTGTCTTCCACATAATTGAGTGTAATTGTCGCAAGGTATATGGCGTGTTATTGGAGCCCCGGTTTTACGCATCTGTAAAATTGAAGTACATTCAGTGGTGGTCAACAGTACCTAATGATGACTGTGGATGCGATAAACCTCCACAGGAGTATAACGAATGCATATAGAGTTGATAGCATGACTGCGTACGGTTTTCAATCACGGTACGGCAAAGGTTAATTAACATTCATACTTAAAATAAATACTACCGGCTGGCCCATGAGATATAAGTATGGCGCTCGGATATAATTCGAATATTCATGTATTTCCCTTTGAGTTTTTTAATATGTGTGTGTCGCATGTTTCAGCAATCTGGCTCATTTTTCTATATAACTTCATAAAAATGTAGAATTACTTCTGAAAGCGCACGCGAGCGTATTTGTGGATTCAATATTTTTGTAATCATGTATAACGTGTTTGTGGTCTTGTGGTTATGATACTTGCCTAGTGATTTAGTGATCTGGGTTTCGAACCTCGTTCCTGAAGGCCATCAAGTAAGTCCTATTTTCATAGCACAAGCGAATAGCTTAGTTTTAAAATAGTAAGAATACACATGCACCGTGTACGCATCTAATTAAAAAAAATTATCTACATAAATTAAATTATCAACTATTTATTTATAATATTTTGTGTACTCACTAAATAATATCTCAAATCAAGCATTATTGGACGGAGATAAAATTTAGATGGGTGGCTTCACACAATTCATATTATTAATTATTTCATTATTTTGACATTATACTCATATATGGCATGGCGTCTGGATAAATATAAAGGTTTGAAGTTCAATTTAATTATTTAAATATAGTCAATTATTGAACATTAAGCATTTTTCTATCTTATATTTATTATGTAAGTGACGCATAGGAAAACAACACATTTCATTACATTTTTGTTTGTTTGTTTAAATTTCCTGTGAAATGTAGATATGTGACCTTTTTGTCCCCGTGGCACAGTTTTTCAAATTACAGAATATATATTATGTTCCAGGCCGATGTTGTTTTTAAATATCTAAAAAACGAAACACATTTTTTAAATTTTGTTTTTATTAATCGATTATATGATTTATTATAATTATGTATAAAATATAACATCGACCAAGTGGCAACCTCTGGCAGCGGCACAAATTATAACATTCTCGCACACCTTGCGTGTTATTTCAGCAATTTCATTTCGAATATTGTCCTATAGCATCAGAATTTTTTTTCGCTTATTTTCAAGTACCTCTACAGAAAATAGTCGGGAGCCGTCAAATCAGGTGATCGAGGAGACCAGTCGATATCATCACTTGTTGACATTATGCGGCTGGGAAAAATTTCAAGTGTAGCTCAAGCTGTCTGTAAGGTGGGACCGTCCTGTTGAAACCACGTGTGCTGCAGGCCCAATAAACCCAATTCGACAACCTATAAGTTTTCCAACATGTGACAATAGCGATCACCATTAATGGTTACAGCGTTGCCATTATTATTTAGATGAAATGTTTTAATAACTTCAACACGTTGTTGAGGCGTTAGATGTTCTATAATAAATTGTAATTAACTACTCTCTACGACTACTAAATGCAAATTGACTAATACCGGCCAAACAAATTCGTCTGGAACCATTGTCACCCTGTAATAATGTCATAGATACATTGTAATCCTACTATTATGTAAGTAGGTAATTATTTTAAAAAAAAATCATAGAAACCATTACATGTACGCCTTTTGCATTCATTCTAGTGAGGGTTTTAAATACTAATAAATAATATTTAAATGTATTACGGATAGTTTGTATAATTTTCAGAACTGCTGCTCATATCAAATTTAACACAACACAATGCTCTATTAATATAATTTTAATGCCAGAATATATATATTTTGAGCTTAGAAAACCATACCTGCTATCAAATTTTGGTATGTAGCTATATTCGATAATATGTAACAATAAACAAATCTTTTTTTAAAAATACTACACAATTTATAATTATATTAAAATGTTTATAATGTACATTTTTATCACAGACATATCGAGATGAAGTGTTTTGGAAAAGTCGCATTCCATGTTCACACAGCATTGCTCGTAACCTCGAGAATCGTCGTGACAAAAAATACCTTGAATAATTCCACAAATCACTTCTCTCGTGACTCGTTGTGGTTAGGCGATTACGAAATGCCTTAAACCCGCGCTTTGCTGAACCTCGTCCAAGGAGATGAACCGACCTCTTCGTGTTTCTTCATTTGCCACCAATGGCAATCAATCGTAATTTTTCCAGTTTTGAAGGATGTGTGGGTGTGTGATGGGTGATGACGTCACCAATGTGAGCTGTAATAATACTTGGTCTAATGGTGGACTGTCTTTAATCTTAATAAATAATTGTGGTCGACGATTATTTATTCGACGCAATATTGAATGAGTAAAATATACTTGTATTAAATCACATGGTTTGTTCAATAATTTTAGAATTTATTCCCAAGAATAATAAAACTACGTTATAGGTAGTTGAAATACAATACTACGAGGCCAATATTATAAGTAACTACGTTGAATATCCTGTTTCCCTTTATATCAACTGGATCACTCCATATGAAATGGTCCAGAAATTAAATAAATAGTTGATTGACCATTTTCAAAAAATCTCATATATTTTGTACAATCATCCTAACTTGATTGTAGTTCAAAAATTAACATTATTTTAATTTTATTGTTTTTGGTTTTTGCGTGACGTAGCATTAAAATAATAGTTATTTTTAACTACCGACAAGCTAGGGTGATTGCATGAAAATATGAGATTTTTTAAAAATGGTCAAGCAACCAGTGTTGGACCATTTCATATGGAATGACCCAAATGTAAATAATACTTATTTATTATTACCCGACTTGAAATCGAGTTATATTTTTGTATGAACTTAGTTACAAAAGAGTCCACCCCAAAAATTATACAACCTTGTTGCAAATGATGAAAAATGGCAGAAATTTTAAAAATTTAATCCACATTTACCGCGGCCCGGTGTGCTTTATCTGTGCCCGCGCCGCGGCGGCACATTTCTTCAGATATTTTGTCCTTATTACAACCCCATTATGGAAAACATAAAACTTGTATTCCGCCTAATCGTAAAATAATTGCGCCTTATTTTGTTTCAGAGCCCGGCTGTGATTGGTCGAGCACGCACCCTGCATTACCATCTGCGTCACGCGATCAAAAAGTGGCGAAAAGACCGACAAAGTTGCAAAATCGAAGAAATAATAACCTATACCAGTCGTGACGAGCACTTTACAAAAAATTGCTTCCAAACGTACGGCCAAGTTAAATTGTGAAACTGCTAACTACGCTGGAAAATTTGCGGTTCATTTCGTGTAAATTAATTGCATGACCGGAATATTAAAACATTTTGTAAGACCTTAAAATGGTATTTTCTGTGTGAGTGTTTGTTCTTGTAAGGTTTCCCAGCTAACGGTTTTCAAATAAATTACCCTGCAATTTAATTAAAATGGAAAACGGGGAATTCGGTGTGACATAAAAGTCGAAGGAGGCATTTCTGACAGTTATTGCTGCGAGTAAACTACCCCCGTAGGCGATTGCTAATTGTTCAATTTGCTAAATATTTAGGGACGCAGAAATGTATATTGCGGTACAAGAAATTAAAAAACCGACGAAAAAGTGACGGAACGCTTGCGACAGAATTCATCATGAGGACGATGGAGCTTCCTGTCAGATTAGCTGGTCTTCTTCTCATAGCTACCTGTTTCAACCCCTGCTGCCTTGGTAAGTAATTAATCCATTAACTTATTCATTTTTTAGTCCATTAAGATATTGCTGAAAAAACATACATTTTTAATTATTTAAAGAAATTGAAATGCCTATACGTAATATTCTTAGAATTTTCAAATTAAACAAAAGGTTTGTGCCTCAAAAACACTACTAACCTGCTGGTCTTCTGAAACGTGATTCAAACTCTTGACAATCACCAGACTTCATCTTCTCCACTAAATCAACAATCACGTAAATTATGACAACAAAATCAGTCGTCAAATCGATTACACAACATTCGTAAATCACAATCAATAAACTCAAAGTTACTTTTTTTGCTATATGCTTATATTTTTGTTGCTTACGGGATAAATTAAGTTTGTGTTAAAAATATCACAAAATTATGTTTTGAAAAACTTCACAATAATAATATGTTGTCCTTAAAAATGTGAATATATTATTTGTTAATAGATTTTAACAATATATGGGGTTTCACCATTTAAATATTTTGAAAATAGAGGGTGTTACATGACGTCACAAATTGAATACAAACGATGTGACACAAATGGCGTGAGTTAACTGGAATAATTGGAGATTTCCCATTCAATTTTAAATCAAATATATAACACGGTGGTCCGATCAGTCATGTTCTGTGGTCTCTGACACGAAAGGTGGAGTAACTTTTCCATACAAAGACGCTGGCCATTAGACGTCACCAGATTGAATAGGTTTAGAAATAAGACTCTGAGGAACAATCAAGGATGATGACTGACTTTACTGGTTTGAAGGTATCCAAAATTTCAGTATGGTCGGGACACACGGGAGAGATGTTTGACTCAACATAGACCTAATAACTTTTAAAAGTGTTCAACGTCAATTTTTGTACTGACTATACGAGAGTGCTTGAAATATATTAATACTATTTAAATAAATCAATTAAATAGATGTATAGAAAAAATCTGTTTATCGAAAACATATTTGGTTCTGGTAGCACGACATTATAAATAAAAAAAAATCTTTTTGATTAATTTCTTTCTAATTGATTAACTTCATTTGTATTAAAAATTCAATGGAACTATATTTTGAAATTGTAACTTCACAACGAAAATATGTTTTTATTAAATATTGGTTTTATATGATTTTCAAATCTAGCCAAATCGTTAAAAAAATCTTCTTAATATGTTTATTAAATTAGTCCTATAAGAATAATTTTCAATAATGGAAAAATCGTCACAGGTTGCAAATAGCACCAAAGCCATTTCAACCAATTTGAGGATGATCGGAGAGACCGCATCTTCGTTTTACATCGCCAAAAAATAGTGAATTTATCTTAATTCTTTAAATGTCCCATTTTCTTACTTTGTCAAAAAGTGGATTTGACCAAATTTAGAAAATACTGTGAATAAAATACAACTGGAACTGGAACTAGTATTTCAGAAAATTCACAATATCAATCATCCTTATTACAAATGTAGATGTTTCAATGATTCGATACTTGCACCCAGCTGCCGTAAGTTAGCTTATCTGATTTACATTAAATGAAGAAATAATTACTTTTATTAGTTTGGGCATACTGCTGATGAAAGGTTAGTTTAGTTAAATTGTGTAGATTTAGGGTGAACGTGATTAACATAAGAAGATTACTACTAGATTAAGAACAATTTAAGCTTTAAATATAAGAATTGAAAGAAAATAAATAACATTGAGCAAGAGTTTTAGGTATATATCGATAGAAATACTACTTATTGCATATATGATGTTACTACCATAAAAGTTAAATTTTTGCACTTTTTTAGATCTTGGCCAGGAGACCTCGAAACAGACCTCAGTTAAAAAGTTTATATGTATAACGAATTTTATGGACACGATTACTCGCGTTGTTCAGATTTCAGATCAAGCTTTTGACTTGAACTTTCCAAAAATTGATCTTGCAAATATCTCAGATAAGTCCGTTAGCCAGCATGCCTGCGATCTTTCGTTAAAATGGTGGTAATTTCGTGAAAATTATTATAAAAGCAATGTGTAACTACAGGTTATCATAAAACGAGAAATATCCTGTCTTTTAACACAGACAAAATCTAGCTAGTTTTACAGCCATTACCGGAAGGGACTTTTCAGAATATATATTCGTGCTCTAAATACTGAATAAAACAGATTTCCGATTACAGATTAAATATAAAGTCATATATCATATAAACGTGTTTGGTAATAACAGCACGTACACGACACGAATCGATCCAAACAACGAGGCATACAAATTAAATTAAAGTTTTATTTGTAAAGAAACAAATCTAATATGAAAACAATGCTCATAAAACTCACTAAAAACATTAGTGTTCAATTTTTCTAATGCGACTGAAATCGGTTAAATTTTTTTGGTAAAATTGATTCTCTATGATTTTCAAGGTTTGCAAGTATTATAAATATCAGATAAACTCCTTGGATTTTAATTTTTTATGCAATAAAAAATAACTGTTAATATACAGTGCATATCAATATTTACTCAACCAAAGTTTCATTACATCTCATATTTTTTTATTCAAGATAAGATTTTCTTACGAATCTTGAAAAAAGGTTTTGTTCATCATCACCTCAATATAAGAAAGTTATACACATATTATTTTAATTTTAAATATTTAGCTGCTACCGGGATGAACCTCTTCCTATCCGGGAAAAGCGCGTTACCATTTTCGCTATAGCAATCGAATACGTATTCGACAATTTATTATTCAATTTTTAAAAGCAATCAACTATATATTGCGATGAATCCCAAATACAATACATTTTAAATACGCTAGGATAGTAGCTAATTTTTTTTCAATAAATAGATTTTTTTTGGTATATATTATCTTTTCAGTTGATTCATTTGATTTGTATTAAAAATACCACAGAACTATGTACTGAAAATGCAACTTCACGGCAAAAATGTGTTCTCCTTAAAAAAAAATTATAATACAAAATAATACCACGTAATAGAACACACACATTTAAGTCGACTCCAAATATATACTTGCAGCGATTTGTAACACGTCTGTTCAAGCAAATACATGCATTCAGAGTACCGCACAGGGCGAGACTGAAGTATTTCCTTTAGTTCATACACGTTATGATCCAGATATTGTAAAAAAATATGCGAAATACATGCGCAGCTTTATTTATCCTTTTTAATTGGTTCTAGTTAACACATTAACATGATTATTATTTATACGTAGATGTACATATTTAGTACATAATATAGGTAGATGAGAATCAGGCCTATTCTCAAAATTGCAATATTGAAATGAAGGTGATTGTTACACCAACCCTCAAAAATAGACAGATAGTTTTGACAGATTATGGTACGTTTATCTCCCTCACTCCCTCACTCTCTCTCTCCCTCTCTCTCATTCAAATATAACACTATTTTTGAGGGTTGGTGTAACAATCACTTTCATTTCAATATTGCAATTTTGAGAATAGGCCTGAATATTTTTGTTTTAAAAATAAATTAGAATTATTTTATAGCGTTGTTTTTTCAATTGATTAATATTTCTAGTTTAGATTGATAATAATTGTATCATACATATATCTAGTGTTAGATATAATGGATGAACCTCTCTCCACAGACTTGGGGTAAGTTAAGGAAACAGTGAATATTATTTTATTTGGATTTATTTCGCAGAAATTTTAGTCAAATACAGCGATTTGATTATATAGAGAGGACGCCCCTGCTGTTTTGCCTTTGAGGATGTAACGCGATACCTTGTCCATATGTGTATCTAAAATAACAATGTAATAAAGTTGGCTTGTTTAGTTTACAATAATGAGTAGAACGAGTCCACATTTTCAGGGTAGGTAATTACTGTGTGAGGTGCTGCGGTTAATAATGCCAACAGTTCGCGAAGGCTTTGTGACAATGTCACACACAAATACGTCAGAATACCCGCACCTCATAAATCTGACACAACACAGAATAACACCGCTGGAGTTATCATTTACGCGGGCGTGTTCGCTTCATTTAACATTTTCGTAATAACTTTATGTGCGCAGGTAGCTACCGCATGTCAAATTATACATGCTTACTGAATATAATGTATATTTTAGGACAACATTTGTTTATTATCCAAATATATTTCTAGACAATCACGATTAGCGACACTTGCCAGCACACACAACTTAAAATGGTGAAGTAAAGATGAAAGTCGAATGAGTGTAGTGTAAATAATAATAAATAGGAAAATCATTAATAAAAAAAAATTCAAATTAAATTTATATTGAGCTGAATACAGAGTGGACAAAAATAAATCATTAAGGAAAACATATTCTTATTGTGAAGTTGTAATTATTCAGAATATAGATCTGTGATATTTTAAATACTAATTAAATGTATTAATTAGAAAGATATACATATAAAATCAATTTATTGAGAAAAAAAAAAAATTATCAATTTGAAAGTGCAACACATAAGTTCTAAAATTTGTCGTCAACGTACTGTGATTGTGTAGCATTAGCGGTTAATGCATTTCCTCGGATAGGAAGAGATTCAGGTTCGAATCCCAGTAGCAACAATAATATATTTTTCATAAATTGAATTTATATGTATATCTTTCTAATTAATAGATTTACTTCGTATTTAAAAATAAATCAGTTTGGATTAATTTGTGCACCTGTGAGCACCGACACAGCGGCGCATGCATTGCACCGCGGAGTGGGCGATTGCTTCCCCCTCCGGGTGACCCTTTATTTCTTCACCGAGCTACATACTTCACTCATAATACTCCACCTTACTCTTAATTTGTAGGCGCGTAATATTATAAAATTGTATTGAAGAATGAAGTGTTTTCATGTAAGTTTTATTCACACCTCGTCATTATTTTAATCATTTTATTTCTAACTCTAAACACCAAGTTGAACACTAAAATATTTGAAGACAAATGATCGTCCAAATTCAGATAGCGGATCATCATTGCTATCATTTTATAATCTCATAAACCTATCAAATTCGAGTCTTTAAATTTTATATTTAAATCCAGACGTGATGCTGGAGGAGAACGACGAAGAATACGAAAATATTATTAAAGTGTATAATATTCTTAAGCTAGCTGTTACTTCCTACGTATTTTAATAGATAAAAATATTGAGTTTTGAGACAACATGGCGCATTCTATTCAGGTTAAGATAAAATACAAATGTAACGAAATAAAAAAAAATCCGTGTATTTATCAGTAAAATGATAAACGATGTAAAAATAACCTACCACCATCTATGCTTTGTATCAACCAATCATAGACTGAAAGAAGTATGATATATGAAATATATTTAGTGCCATGAGTTTGCAAGATTCACACAAACATATTTACGCACATGCGTCTAACTTGAGCGACGGAGCGACAGGGAGACTAAAAAGTTAACACACGAAGCATGATGTGTTTCTTTTCTGAGGAAACAATTGTACTAATGTTAATATTATTAAGTAAACAGTGACACACATAAAAGTTTTATTGATGCATTTATTGTAAGTGTCATCATAAAAAAATATTAGCAGAATTTATTAGAAAAATAGATGCAAATTAAAATGAGTACGAACATCATCCAAGAGGAAGAGATAGGCTAAGACTGCCATTCAGGAAGAAAGCTAAATCTCAGTAGTCAATGATTTATAATGCGATGAATATTTTCAATTAAATGTCAGCTGATAGATGATGTAAGAAAGGAGGAGAAACTATATTCTAAATTAAACTAAGCAAATATGTGCAAGATGAGTTATAGTAAAAAGAGAAATTTTAATAATGTTTATATTAGAGTATATATACAGGGTAGAATGGGATAAAATGTGATATAGTTGCATCAAAATTAGTTTAACTATACCAACAATAGCTTAAATAGTTTACTAATTTACTTACTTACCTATTTACCTATATTACGTTTTATTTTGACAATTACCGATCGCCATATTTGATTATTAATTTTCCCATTGTTTATATTTGGTTTTTTCAAATTGTTGCCCAGAAAGACAAAAATCACCGCAGAAAATCATATTCTGATCAAAAATCTGCGAATTGAAAAACGTTAGGGTGCTAGAAAAATGATCAAAGAGTTTCAAAACAATACCTGGGGTATAGCTAGACATTACAGCATAACTGGACATTACGGCAGGACGGAGCTCCATCTCACACAGCCATAAATACAATCAACTTTCTTCGTCGTGAGAATGTTAATTTCATCAAGCCAGGCATGTGTATATATACTTTTGTATGCACTTTATTAAGAATAAATAAATAAAATAATATTGTAGTTGACCTTTAATCATTGCATTTTTATCAACAATTTTGACGTGAATGCGCCCTTTAAATAGATTAGAGGTACGGAGTGCATGTTAACCCTTCCCTAGCCGTGCTGTAACATAGGTCTACCGCCCCAAATAAACCTGCATATTTTCGTAAATACATAAAAAACTAATATTTTAACTTGCCCTAAAAATTATTTACGCTTAGAATAGACTAGTAATATGTAGGATTCACTTTATAACCAATTATGTAAAAGTATTTTTTTTTAATTAGTGTCACAGTGAAAAGAATAACAAACATACGAATATAATTATGTATCTTTCTCACTAATTAAATGAAGAATAATAAGAAGGAATGTCGTATTGCATATAACTTGAATACATCATATTTATACTTTTAAAATAAGCAATGTTATCTTTGTGGTTAAGATTCATATTTTTATTTTTTATCTTTGTTTAATTAACCACTAAAATGAGTTTAAATACATCTACCGGTTTCGAAAAATACCATTTTCTTCTTCAGGATGTCATAACTAACTAAAACATATATTGTTTCTTTGACAGAATCTACTTTTAAAAATCAATTAAATTAATTAATTAAATTTAATGATTTGAGTTAGGTACTAAAAAAAAAAAAAAATTTTCTTTTAAAAATAGATTTTTAAAAATAGATTCTGTCAAAGAAACAATATATTTTTTAGTTAGTTATGACATCCTGAAGAAGAAAATGGTATTTTTAGAAACCGGTAGATGTATTTAAACTCATTTTAGTGGTTAATTAAACAAAGATAAAAAATAAAAATACATCATATTTATGTACTACGAATTTATTTTCACTTTTAACGCTCGATATTTAAGGAAATGTATTGTATTAAGTATTTTAAAGCTATTTAAGCTCGTTAAAGTATTTTTTTTCATTAAAAATGCTAAAAAAATCATAAATACTTAACGGTAACACGAGTTGACAGCATGGGTGCTTACGAATATTTTCTATCATGGTATGGTAAATGTTAAGAAATATGACCGTCATGAGGTGAGATATTAAATGCTTGTATCTCAGAAAAGTTAATAGTATCAAAAGATTGAGGACAGGTATAAGATCTATGTATATTAAATCAATCATATCTACTCCCCAATATCAGGTGAAATCTCTGGTATTCTTTACAGCACTATGGAATGGAAACATGGATACTAAGAAAGAAGTTAAGGAATATGTTGAATGCTTTACATGTGTGCTATGTACCGCAAGGTGCAACACGCACGAGGAGGCGAATTCTTACATACTTTGGACATGTTGCCAGAAGAAAAATTGAGAGTCTCGTGATCACAGGGACAGTTGAGAGAAAGCGAAGAGGGGTAGGTCTCTTACAAGATGGATAAATCAAATAAAGAAATGAACAGGGTCAAGTCTTCAAGCCTGAAATAAATTGACTCATATGCCACGACGCTCAACTTTAAACACAAGATAAAGAAGAAAATGTACATTTATGAAGTAAGTAACATACGGAGTAATTAAAAAGAATTTTAAAAGATTTTTTTTTTTTACTTTTTACTACATCTAGGGAATGTCTATATAACATCCTTTATTACAACAAGAATGTGAACAATTTATTAAAGCACACCTGAAAAATAGATTTCACGCTCGTGTTCGCTAACATCCAAGGACGCCACGTCGCCGTTAACATTAGAATTCTCGTAAAAACTTATTTTTAGTGTTTTCAAATTTGGAACGTTACATTTTATGTGTTGCCGCCATACACAGTTTCACGAGGGCCGACCGTTTACGGCCTGCATTATTAACGCGCCCTGAGGGTAGGGCTGGAGTATAAATTACTCTTATGTAAATAAACAAAACCCTTACTTGCTCCCTTGAGTTTTTCCATCCCTACGTACCTAATAAACTGCAAGATAACTTTCACAGTGAACAAAGTTCGTTTAATTTCGCAAAGAAATGCGTTTTTATTTCTTCACAATGGCGACAACATTTATCAAATTTTTAAATCAAAGAATTTGGTGATAAATTTGTTTAATACTAAATAACTAAGAGTCGATAATAAATACGCCTAAAATAATAATAATAATGTGTTTATTCCAGCGTGATCAGGTTTTTTTTTGCCATAAAGATAATACATATTATGTTATACATTAAAGTTACGAAATAAATATAATGCTATGAAAAAGAAACAGAAAACCAAGAAAAATATTAATAAATAAAAATTTTAAAAAGTAAAAAGTTCATACATATATACACACAAAATATAAATATTACATGTATAACTACTTCAGTCACGGCCATTGTTGTATATGTAGCTATTCTGTAGGCGTTGCCATTCTCTGGTTAGGGAACCTATGAAAATGTGATAACCTTGGCCTGACCGATGTTAGAGCATTTCGTCTCCTGACAAACCTCAAACCGGTAGCGCCAGTTGTAATCTTCTTTGTTCTCGGGTTGTCGGATTTATCTCTTGACAAATCCGTATAGTGCTAGTAGTGGTGGGTCGGCAATTTAACTCTTTGTCATGTGACAATTAGCCGTTTAATAAATATCCGAGATATAATAATATATGATACAGGTTAATGTATTCACGTCGGAGTAGTGAGAGCGTGCTCTGACAAGCACGGTTGCCTTATAAGTCATTCTCCGCGCACACACACACACATACCTATCTCTTCCCATGTTGCGCTAAAGCTGTTAGACACACACACATACAAACACTCTGATATTACAGAAAATTTCATTTTTAGGCATATCTTTGTCAGTTTTAAAATATGAATTTTGACGTAAATGCTCTATACGCCCTATACTTTGTTTAATAAAAAAAGCGTCTCAATATTTATTAAAATATGATGAGGATGACTGAATAGATGGGTGTAGAAGATTGAGAAGATCAAACATATATGAGAAGGAAATAAGATAGAGAGAATTGGAGATGATGACTGCCAAAGTCTTATTTGCCGTAGAGATATTAGACGATAGAGAAATAATGGAGTATTGGATGAATCCCAAAATGGAGGAAGAATGTTATTTCTCTGTTAGAAATGTTAGTCATCTTCAAGCTAGATTAAGTTACGACATAATAAGATTCTCGGACAATAGATAAAAAAAACTGAAGATAAAGAATTGACAATTTTTGGAGGGACCCATATTTACCAGTAGAGAGATACAAGGTTATGGTAATGAATGCATGAATTCCAAGCTCTGCTGAGGCATCGAGTCGTTAGCTACCAGTCGTCAATTGTGTAAGAAGTCTGCAGTCTAATAATATCTTGTTAATCATGGCTTCTTCATGAATCCATTGGACCGATATTTTAGATGGGTCGCGTACATGATAACAAAATACGTTTCAAATAGTAATTCCTATTTAAAATATTTTTATTTTGGTAAAATATTAAGTTCATATGAATCACAAGGAATTGCCTTGTTATCTGAATTAAATAAATAAAAATATCGTTAGTCGTTATAAAATTCCAGAATTGTTATACCTAAGTGAGTTATAATATGTAAGTAACTTAAAGATAAGTTGCCATATTAGCGTTAGACAAAATCG
Organism: Eubasilissa splendida; assembly: GCA_031772225.1. Taxonomy (NCBI): domain Eukaryota; kingdom Metazoa; phylum Arthropoda; class Insecta; order Trichoptera; family Phryganeidae; genus Eubasilissa; species Eubasilissa splendida. The sequence continues at coordinate 5,512,675 of CM062847.1, read as the reverse complement.
ATTTGACTTTTTTTTTGTTGGTGATTTATTTAGTTATTTACCGTTAATGCGTGTTTTTAGAAAATTTATTTGTAATATGTTTGTTTGCTAGAAACATACTTCGAATTGTGATTACTCTACACGCGACAAGCAACTTTTGCAGAGTGTCAGGAAAGTTTCGAAGTGTATAGAGACCATCGCTATATTGATGGACTTCAACATTAACCTACGTCAACATTGACCTCGAAGTTAATATTCTTGATGTAGGTATGAAAATGGTTTAAATAAATCAGTCTAAATACATGTTATCATTTGTTAATTGACAGTTAGCAAGTATATAGGAGTAAGTCGATTTCTGTTATTTTTTCAAGGTATTTTATTATTATTTCAGATCACATTATATTATCAAAATTATAATTTTTAATGAAAACATATATTTGTTGTGAAGTTTCAAATTCAGAGTATAAAGGTGCACCGTTAGAATCCAGACAAAATTGTATTTGAAGTTCTCGCTATATTTGAATTCAGCGTTAGGCACTAGTTGGCGCTAAAATTAGTTAAATATATCAGTAAGACTTTCATAACCTCAAAATAGCCGAGCTTGTCAACCCAAGCATGGAGTACGATAGAAGAGCGGTGATTATAGAAATCTTTTGTGCCGGAATAACTCCCACCGAAATTATTAAATTTTTCAAGTACCCAAGATCGATTGTATATGACTGTAACACAATTCTAAGGATTTTCCTGCAGTGGGCAAGACCAAGTTTCCGGCCGAAATACACATCCTGAGCGTCGTCTCAAGTGAGGGTGATGTCATGCCGCCGCACTTCTTCCGGAAGGGCGAAACGGTCACGAAGGAGGTTTATTTAGAGGTTCTGCGGACAGCGGTAAAGCCGTGAATGAAGACTGTGGACTCTGGGAGACTGTTTATCTATCAACAAGATGGAACATCCGCTCATACGAGCCATTTTGTGCAAAATTGGCTCTCTGACAACCTTGACATGTTTTGGAAGAATTTTTGGCCTTCTAACAGTCCCGACCTAAATCCTTTAGACTACTAAGTATGGGACGTAGTCGAGAGACAATCCAGTGAGTCTAGGCACCCTAAAGTCAACTCCCTCTGGGCCGCTATCGAGGCAGAGTTCGTGGTCATGAACCGCGATCAATTGAAAATAGCGAGCTCGCGCTTTAGAACGAGGATCAAGGAAGTGATAGAGGTACAGGGTGGCTATATAAAATGAAAGTTCCCAGCAAGGAACTATTATATGAGATATAACAGTGTTTTTTGGTATCTTTGTATATTGGCTTAAATATACAACTTTTTGCAATAACGTTTTTTTTGTCCGGATTCTAATGGCGCACCGTTTAGTTCTGTGACATTTTTTAATAAAAATTAAATTAATCAATTAGAAAGATATACAGATACTATTTTTCGAATAGAAAAAGTTCCGGGCTCGTACATCGGTAATAATAAAAAGATTTTTTTGATAAATTGATTTTTTCTGTATATCAAATTTATTAATTTAATTTGTGTTACATTTTTAAAATTATATAATTTATATTTATAGTTAATATCTTAGATTGGTACCCTAATGTCTTATTTTTTTTTTAAATTAATGATATAATGACACATAACAATAGAGTAGAATAAAAGTACTGTATACAAGGGTTGCAATATAAATGAAAGATGGGATCCTTCTGTTGAAATCAAATGCCGTATTGAGTAAACTCGTGCATCCTTTATCCTCACGAAAAATATGTTCTATAGTCATGATTTCCACCTCAGAATGCAAATGGTCAAATGATATGTATTCTCGGTATTATTTTGCGGAAAGGAAGCATGGATGCTGACCGAAGAAATGATAAGACGACTTGAAACATTTAAGATATGGAACAACAAGTAAAGCCCAAAATAAACAGGATATATTCAGTCACGTGTTACATCTCGCTACGTCCGATGAACGGATGAAGCAACATAAGTAATTAAAATAAAACAAAATAAAATTCTATAAAATTAATCAATTATTTGTAATTTAGTGGAAAATCATCATATAGCCATATCTTTGCTCACAAGTTTGATGATATCAAAAGGATCTAGAAAGAAGTTGGATGCGAAATAAAAAGTATTTAAAATATCATCATTGTTATAGGAATCAAAAATAAATATTCTTTCCTCGATCAAGGTATTCCGTCAGATAATTTCGGTTTACATTTTAATAAAAAAATACGTATCACAAACTTCTAATCATTACTAATTTTCAAACTAAGCTCCTGTGCCCCAAATAATAGTAAACATCTTGCTGGTTTTTTCGGTCGAAAAATAAATACCCTTGTGCTAGGCGTGCTTTACCCAAAACAAATGGAAAAACTTTTTTAAAAAGAAAATAATACATATTTTAATTGTAGTAACTCCTATCTAAAAAAAAACATAAAACCCTTTTAAGCTCTCTACTGTGCCCTTAGAATATTTGTTAAGGCAATACAACATTCTGAGTTTGAGACCAGACGGTAAATGTGTATTATATTTATATCTATAGTTTTGATAAATAGATATGTCGTGCTAATGTAACACAACATACTTTCCAAATAGCAGGATGAGAGGTAGTTCAAGAAGCAATTTATCACGAACACTGATGACAGTGGGCAGGAAATTTGAAGACGCATACAACTCCTAAAGTTGCTCTGAACCAACTGTAGAGAATGTGGAAAGACAGTGACATGAAGCAAGCAACTAAAGTTATGTTATTAAGGAGAGCAGATTCTTATTGTGAAATTGTATTTATTTATAACATAGGTATGTGGTATTTTAAATACTAATTAAATGTATTAATTAAAAAGATACATATAAAATCAATTTTATGGAAAAATATTATTGTTGCTACCGGGATTCGAATCTGGATCTCTTTCCAATCCGGGGAAGGTGCATTAACCAACTACGCTACAGCAGACAGTACTTTTGATGACAAATTTTTGAACCTATACGTAACACTTTTCAAATTAATACATGTACCATTCCATTATTTGAAAGCCATCTACTTTGTTTTTGCGGAATCTCAAATACCTTTGAGTAAACCGATAGCAGATGCCAGTATTAATAATTAAATTTTGAACACATTGAAACAACTTATATATTATTAAGGAAAACATATTCTTATTATAAAGTTGAGATTATTCAGAACAAAGGTCTGTGATATTTTAAATACTAATTAAATGTATTAATTAGAAATAATGGAACGATAAATGTATAAATTTGAAAAGCGTAACATGTAGGTTCGAAAATTTTTAGTATCTTTCTTAATACCTTCCCAGGATTGGAAAGAGATCCAGGTTCGAATTCCGGTAGCACAAAAACAATATTTTTCGATAAAATTGATTCTAAATGTATATCTTTCTAATTAATATATTTAATTAGTATTTAAAGTTATGTTGGTTCGCACTTTTATCTTTCCAATCTGGATATTCCGCAATAGCGACAAACGTAAAATATATACCTTCGAAATGTATTGCTGCATCTAGTGGACAACACATTGCACGAATGTTTCAATCCTGAAATAAATTTAGCCACAGCAAGCCCTATCGACAATAGTGAAGAAAATAGTTTTCCAATTATTTGGCAACATTATGCCTCAAAATAACAGTCTAGAAAAGTAGATTATCCTAAACACAAATTTGGGCCGAAAAAGAGCTGTAAAAGTGCCACAACGGTAAATAAATAAGACCGGGACTTATGGAGATGCATTACTAATGGAGTATTATTCAAATGGAGCAATATTCGAATATGTCCAAGAACACACAATTACTGAATTTTTATCTACAAAGGCACTGTTATTTAACAAATATCAGATATTTGATACAGACAAAAGTATTTTGTTTATGTTGCTATATCACTTTATATAAATATAACGTTCACCAATTCTCACCCCTCCGTCTCCACATTTATCAAAATTTTAAAAATTGTACATATGTTAATATTTGGACTCGCTTCGAGTACCTACCACTACACCATCGCTATCAATGGACCAAATTTTATAATTTTATAATATTTACTAATTAAAACGATTACAAATATATAAAGATAAACTTCAGTCAACAACAGATTTAAAAATGCTTCTTAGTATATTTTTTCTCTTCGTCAGTTTCTCTTTGCAGGAACCAGTAGTAATCTGCCATCATACTAGCATTCCATTTCCCTTGAAAACGGTGTTCTATAATAGTCATATCTTGATGGAATCTTACCCGATTCGTCCTTAACTGCTCCCTGATTTTCCGGAGAGAAATCAACATGCAAAATGAGAAAATGAATCTTAAGTGACATTCTTGAACCCATTTTCCGGTAATAGTCTAATAGCTGTTTTACTAAATCAGCATAGTTAGGGTATATATTATTCTCTAAAAAGCTTTTTACAACAACTCTAAATAACTTCCAGGCAGCTAACTAAGCATGTCCAGTAATATTAAGCGTGTTTCTAGCCCAATAAAAATATCTTCTTTCAGCATGGCTTCTGAAATTTTTGATGAAGTGAAGAAGTAGCAATTTGTTACATGATCTCTTGATTCCTTCCATACCAAATGACATAGTTCTTCCTTTTTCATGTAGCCAATGAGTTAGGATTACCTTGCAAGATGTGCAGCAAAAATGAGGAGCCCATGGTTTGTCTTGTTCACCAACATGGCACCCCAAGTAGTGAAAATGTGCAGTTTTAATCTTTGGAGTTATATTATTTCTCTGTTTATCAAATACATATGTTCCATGTATGTAACAAAAACTGTTAACCGCGATCTTGCAGTGTCTTGAGCTACTCTCAAACATTTTACCGATTTTACGTATTATTTTGATGGTTTCTAGTGCACACTAAAGTTCCACTAAAACTGACAACCGACCACAAGACATCAGTCAGCTAACAGCAGTATTGCCGAGATTACTGTGATAATACATTGTTGCCAATGTAAAAGTTGTTTCAAATACAAATAAAATAGTAACGTAACAGAAAAATCTGACGTGTTAGATTTTTTTTGTTATCGAATTTGAATTCACCTCTGCAAAATGCATAAATATCAGATATTTTCATACAAGTTACAAAATAAGTTTAAAATTGTTGGTCAGTGTAATGTTCCAAACCCCTATCCTATATATACGTAAAGAATACGTAAATCCTGCGCCGAATAGGATCTACCGAACGAATTGCGCGATCTCCGAGTCGCGCGTCCCGCGGATTGGATTACGACGATTCCGGTCGTAAATCGGAATCGCCGAAGGGGTTTAGGGGGGGAAGGGTAAAGGAAGGAAGGAAGGAAATCTGTATTTAACGGATAAGGGTCTATGATGGATAGGGATTTCAGTCGAAGGAACAGTGATCTCGGGGAATCGGAAGGACTGCTTGCCTTACCTTGTGTATGACACGCCTCTGTCACTCCGCAGTCGCAGCCGAGATCACACAAACGTCACGCGGGCGGATTTTCGCTTCGAATCGAAAACGGCGATATTACAAACTTCACCCGCGGCACACAAAACAACAATCAACAATATGATTGTGCACACAATTTATAGGATAGCCAAACATACAGTGCTGGTGCACCGGAGTTGAATAAATCCACACCGCTAATGCTCCCGCGATGTCTAGATCGAACAAATTTCGTTCTAGTTGACGTCTGCTGACGTCAAGGTCACTTTTTACACTGGGGAGACAGCATGAGGAAAGGTCGAGGAATTTGACTGTAAAATGTGTCAATAACACGGGTCGTGGCCGATTCGTAAGACGCGGTAAAAAAATGTTTTACGAATCCGGAACAATATATATACTTCATATCATGTCTATTCATTTACTAGTCTGTGATTTCTAACGTATTTAAAAATTAAAAGAGGGTCTGTGCGTATTAAGAGAAGATACTCCAATATTGATAGTAATTTCCAATCTTATTCCAATACCCTGAGTCCAGCTAATCGCGTTTGCCCCACCGGGATAACTTGTACGACCCCCTCCCTGCGGACATGAAGTTGTGTTGCGCTAAATTAGTTTCTAGAAAGTTCCTGAGATAAGATCCCATCACAGCTGCTGCATCGGATCACAGTTTTTTTCTCTCCTCGTTCTCCGGCAGTTCGATAGCACGTTTTGTCGACTTTCTTTGCTGACAGTTTTATCTGGTTAAACGTTTCAAAAGTTTGGCTGACATTATTTGTAAGTGGATCAAAGTAATCTACTTTAACTATGTAGTCGAATGGAGCGGAACCTTTATAGTTATACTTAACAGTAATAATTGATTGAATACATATGGATATATATTAAAAAACCAATTTAATTTTTTAATCTTGATTAAAATGTTACTTTGCATTCACTCCTGATTTGTTCATTCTTTTTTCGTAATATACTATCACAAAAGGATTTTCTCGTAGACCAGTAAATTAATAAACATTAAATAAAATGTACATATTGGAGAGGGGTTTAGAACATTAGTTGCGAGACGAGGGGCATTCTACACACATTCTTTGTAGAAATATAAATTCGATAGTTTAAGACACATCTATGCAACACTAAAAGTATTTACTCTTCAAAAATTTAATATTTATGTAAACATGACGTATTTTTTACATTAATACATATTATAAAGTAAGCGTTTAAATTGTTTGTTGAGTTTTTTTAATAGAGTCATATATTTAAGATAAGTCACGGAGCTATTTGATTACGTACGTGGTACCAAAGTGTTCACCTGGGTGACATCAAATTGAAAATATTTATATAATAAAATTGCGTTAGTTCATATCTATATATTTGGTAGTCTGTGGATTTTCTATATTTCTTAATATTATTTAGCTCTGCGTGAAATTTTTTCACAAATTTAAACTCGTGCCCGCATAATTAAGCAAACATAATTTTATTAATATTGTAAAATGGTTATGTACAAAAATTACAATTTAATTTGACGTTCGGCACGCGATTTTTAACTCGTTATTTTTAAAATCACGAAAGTTCTAGAATTTGTTATTTCCAAAAATGTATATAAAAAAAATCGAATTTCATTGTTCCGAGATTTCAATTATTTAATAACTTTATTGTCACAGACCTGAATAGTAAAGAGATAGAAAATTGAATAGGGGGTGTTAACTTGATATCGCAGCTGTCTACAGAATATTCGTCAACAAAAACAGGACGCCTGTCTTACATACTTCATATCCTGATCTATATATGACATAGAGTAGCCATGACAAGGTTCATTAATAATAAGTAAGAAATTGCTACTTTTATATTATACTTTATACTTCTTATTAATTAAATAGATTTTCAGAAGGTTTTTTTTACATATCTATGTAAGAGTTCCTATAACGACACATTCTATCATTCTACATCTATGCCATATGTTAAGAATCAAAATTAGAAAAGCACCTGTGGAAGGTTAATAAGAATCGTTAGTTTTTACAGATTGCTAATTCGAATAGTTAGAGTAGACTATTTATATATTATAACGAATTTTACATTCATTCTGACGGATTTTACATGTAAGATCTATTTCGAAACTATAGAAACGGAAAAAAATATTTCTGTCTGTTTTCTCGATTTTTAAAAATAAAATTCTTCACTATTTAGTGAATATGGACACAAACGTGGTCTGAAATGCTATGATTAAAACCCACGGCTTATAATCCAAAAAAAAATAATTATCTGCCAGCCACTAAGTGTGACGTATACGCTACAAACACGAATTAGACACAGCATTGTTTAATTTATGGGCTGGTTAAACGAATGAGTTGGAACGACCAGCTATTAGTATTTGATGCTAAATCTATCGGCCGAAAGATATGGGACGTTCATGCAGTTGGTATCACGAACTGTAAAACAGATCGGAGAGGCAAAGATTATTTGAGGAGGCCAAGGCCTACAACGGGCTACTGCGCTATTAATGACGATGATAACGAAAACCATAAAAACATACGAGTAACTCTAAACTTAACATAAAAGCATGTTTTATTTTTAATATTTAAAGCTAACACTTTACGATTCATTTTAATAAATAGTTTTATAACTTTGTTTTATGAACCGCTGATAATTATTTATATTCAACTCGTTTCGGAAAAATACCCTTTCCTTCATCAGGATGAAAAAACTAACTAAAATAATTTGTCAAAGTGTTCGTATGTTTTCAAATTTAATTTCAAATAATACATTAAAATAATAAATCTAATATCTAACTAAAATTGTTACGACGTAGTATGTTTTAGACTATAACAATAAATTGTCATTGCTTTTAAAAACATCCGAGTCAAATCGTGAGTCTGAAAATATTAATCATTGTCTTATTGTCAACAGTGACAATAAGACAATATCTCTATTCTCAAAATTACCTATATAGAAGTAGAAGTAGGTCACTTTAATTTATTGTTTTCATATTGATCAATACTTCACCAGTCTTCTTGCGTACTCGCCTCTAATGAGAAAATTTTGAAAATAAACAGTTAAAATAAGACAGCGCATATAAATTAAATGTAGAGTTGGTTGTTTACTGAGATAATTTTATTTCATTTCAGTGTATTTGATTTCTATTAAAATAGAAATGTATAAATTTTAAGAGCATTTATGAACCTACCAAAAAGGTTCTAAAACAAGTTTATATAATATTCATATTTAGAATATTCATTTTCCAGGTGATGAATTATATATGCGTTACCCAAAAATATTAAGCTCCATGGAATATTCTACAGAATGACAATTTATTGAAAACCATTTAAATTTTCTGAATACTTTGGATGAATGGAAATAATAACTTGTGAATTAGTAGCGATTTCCTGTAGACCATTTATATTACACTTATGCGTCAAGGCAATGCATTCAAATTCCTGAGCTCCAGAATATCGGTTGAGTTCCTTAAAATGTGCCAGCTTGCTGCTATGGGTAGAGCAGTTTCTTTTTATCTCAGATTGGTTACCTCAAAAGTATTTTAATCATTGATACAATTACTTTTAAAATTAGCAATATTAACTTTGTGGTTAAAATTCATATTTTTATTTATTATCTTTGTTTTATTAACCACTTAATTGAGTTTAAATACATCTACCGGTTTCGAAAATACCATTTTCTTCTTCATGATGTCATAACTAACTAAAACATATATTATTGTTTCTTTACCAGAATCTATTTTTTTTAAATTTATATAATTTACTAGGAAGTCGGGGTAAGAATAAGTAGTTCTGAATGATATATAATTTTAATGTGTGAAATTTTACGTATACATTTCAAATATTATATATACTTGGTGATATCGTAGATAACCTTTACATGAAAATTACAACATTAATATATAACGGTAGCATGTAATATTGTATTCGAAATATTCATACGACGAGTATAACAAATACATATGTATATCAAAGTCATGTAAAGAAGGAACCAATACACTATCTGGCCATGTGATGGTTCGGTAAGTAATCAATTTGTAATATAACTAAAGATACCATTTAATGGGATAATTTCTATGATTTAGAAGGTTGGTAAATATTCATTAGCAAAAAGAAAAAAAAATACTAAACTCTCCACAAACAAACAAATTCGTACTGAGATTATGGAAATTTAAAAGGCTTTAGGAGGTACCTTTTGTAGGTAATAAATGATTAGAACAAGTAGATGAGTTTGTGTATTTGGGAAGTATGTATGATAGAAACGGAAAGACAGAGAAAGGTATCAAAAGGAGAGTGACTGCAGGGAATAAAGTGAACGGCGCTTTGAATGGAATTATAGCTAAAAGAAACTTGTCAACTGAGGCAAGACTGGCGGTGCTCAATGTAGTCCTGGTACCGATACTGATGTATGGAAATGAGACCTGGAGCTAGTAGAAGAGGAACAAAAGTAGACTGAATGCAGTGGAAATGAGATCACTTAGGCGTATGTGTGACAAATCTATTTATGAAACAGTAAATAATGAAGAAATAAGGAAATAATGTAAAACCAATTTTAGTATAGTGAGTAAGATTAAGAAAGGATCACTTAGGTGGTTTGGTCATATGGAACGAATGAATTAAGAGAGAATGATAAGAAATATATATGATGCAAGTGTTGATGGCACAAGAAATAGAGGACGTCCGCGGAAGACTTGAACCAAACGTAAACCAGATAATGAAGGATGGTTCTGTTAGAAGCCTCAACAATCAGCGAGCTTGTATGAGAAGATGTATGAATGTGGATGAGGCGAGAATTGTATGTCAGGACAGAGGAGTGTGGCGCTCTATCCTCTCTGCCTACTCCCGCGGCGAAACGGAGTGATGATAAGTAAGTAAGTAGGTGGTGCATAACAATAATTACTTATTCATAAATATTCAAATATGATGCACTGGTATATTAACATTATTTGAAATACAGTAAAATCTTATGAATAATTGTTGTATAAATTAGGTTGCCTCTAGAAATGGCCGAGGAACAAGATATTATGTAGTTTTTAATACTACAGTATATATTCATCACATAATGTTATAGTCACTTCATGATACATAAAGGAATTCAAGTGGTTTCAATGAGAAGCGAAATTTATATTTGTACTGTTTGATCGAAAATTGAAGGAATGTTTGCTATATTGTAATTAATTTGTTGATCAACATCGAAGCACTGGTTAAATATTATTTAGATTAAATTTCACGTCGCCTTTTATTTAAGTTGCACTAATATCTCGATTTACCTATCCAGACAGAACCTTCCATACGATGCGGGTAGACTGCTTCGGCAGAAAGATACGTTCAATAATCCGAGAGGAATATTTTGATACAAACTCGGCGGAGTGATGGTACTGTAATCATCTCTTAACCCGTGGCTCGAATAATTTTTTTATTTTCTACGTATCATTTTTACAGCGTGTTCCAAACTGATTATTCTATTTATTAATTCATATTTCATTCTCTCATTCCTTTATCATATTTGTTTTTATTTTTAAACGTCGCATCTTGTAAGAAAGAATTTCTTCATAATATTGTTATACAAGTGTCTTACATAATATAATATTTTTAAATTAACTAGGTTTTAATATTCATCAAATGTACTGATATTATTAGCATATACCTTTATTACTATTATGTACATTAGTTGTAGATATAAATTGACCAATCAACTTAGATGATTTCAATACTCTGGGCTCTATTGACAAAAAACCCCAAAAACATATTAAGGTTGATTAAAAAAAATTAACGCGAGTGCATTAATAAAACTACCTTATGTAATACTATATTCAGTAGGATCTACTTCACAGAAGACATACAAATTTCCTAAGAACTAATCTAAGGTGGCTGAAATAAATCTCTATTTCTCTCTCTATTTCTATGTATAAAAAAGAGTATCTATCAAAACGCACTACAGATATTTTTATTTTCTTTGAGACCCCTAATTGCACAGAGTCGCTACCGTGCGAACAGAGAGTTGATTAAAATTTGAATCATACCTGCTTTTTTTTATTGCTTGACTTGTATGATTCATAATGTCAAAAAAATGTCCCTGTTATTGAAAAATTGAAGTAGGATTCTGTTACATTTAAATAATAAGCTTAGTGAGATAAATGTCACAGATGTAATGAGTATTGTTTATGAGACAGATTATCTATTGTGATATGATGACGAAAATACTCTGATGAGGAGTATATTATAACCTATCCTAGATTGAAAGAAAACAGGAAAAATGGTCTCCCTGTAGCGATAATAATACGATAGATGCAACGACCATAGTAGTTGGTAACGATGAAATCCGAGCTCAACAGGTCGAATAATGTTTTATACGAATTATGGTACTTGGTGATAAATCAGCACATCTTATTAATTAATATTGTCCGATGGATTCACCAAATTCACGTGATTAGTAATTAATTGAAACACTGAGTATACATTTCCCCGGCAATATAGTAAGAGCGGTTGACGCTTATGAGAGAAGTGTCATATCAACTCTAGTACTTGAAATGAAATTGGGAGACATTGGGGAGAGGACATTCGATGGCGGACCATGCTTACTGAGAAGTAATATGGAGTAATAGAGATGCATTTACTCGCAAGAGGGAGACGGAGGGTAATTGAATTATCCCTGAACTATTTTTAAAAGTGACCATAATAGACTTTGACCCTATCACATGGAAACGAGCGAAAGAGGGATAACGGCTATTCTTAAATATGATAAGAAAAGAAACAAAATAAATTAAGCAGGGTTCGCCGCATATTTACAGTGAATTTAGTAAAATTAAACCATCATAGTTATATACGTATGTTTTCTGATACGCTTTGATCGACAAATAATGTCTCACTACACGGTAGACCGCAACAAACCTTGATATCAACCATAGAATTAAAACAGCATTATGGAATTTTACGTGATAGTAGGATTTCACAAAATACTAAAGAAAAATTTATAAAACAGAGGTTTAGTCAACTATGTTCTACGGGTTAGAGTGTTGGGCGAGCACAAAGATATAAACGGATAAGAGAGAAACCGAAATGAGATGAAACTGCTGAGATGAGCTGGTGGAATCACAAGATTGGACAAAACTCATGGACTCAGATAGTATAGATATGTGATGCAAAGAGAGGAAGATCGCATGATTCATAAAACCTTAATAATCTAGACCGATATATTACTCTCGCTTCGATTTCACTCAACAATGCAACGCATGCAATATTTTACAAAATCTTCAAAGCTTTTTTCAAATATATTTTAAAGTTAGAACAGTTACATAGTTCGACTGTTTCATAGTTAATAAAACCTTGTGGCTCTCCTTCATAGTAACATTTTTTATCCTTTATTATATTAAACATTTGCTCATTATTAACTGATATAGGTTGGCTCCGGTATCATTATACCATCGACATACCTGTACAATATTTGACATAAGAATCAGCCAGAGGGAAGCTATAGAAGTCATGCACTCCCAAAGGGTGGGGGGGGTATCCGTCACATTTATGTGTTGAAGTTGCAGAAGTTAGAAGGTACGTGGGAAAGCCAGCGAAATGCTCCGTCAAGTCTCCCTATCCATAGTTCTTCTTTGCATCGTCCATCCCAGCAACCCCTAGCGGGAGACCTACACCCTAATAAATACCAGGAAAAGTCCGAGATTCCTTTAATTACTTAATGTTTTATGTCAGTAGCGATATTAAATATTTACATGTGGAAATAAATACAGGTATGCATCACAACAAAGCGGAGCAATTTTTAAAAGCAGCTGACTCCAGTTGAACAGGATAAAACGAGGACAAAGAAGTCGAAGAATTATGTATGCGTGTGTGAATTATGGGCAAAGATATTTAAATCGATGAATTCTGAGCGATACCATTTTTAATATTAAATATAATAAGTAATATAAAAAAAATTTAAAGACGGTGACATCAAACAGACCCAAAGCGTATATGGTTCACACTATTCTTCTTCCAACAGTCTGCAACAGCGACGAGTGTAAAATGGATTCCTTCGAAATGTACTGCTAGAGAAGGATGTCGATACCTTAATCTTCAAAGCAGCTAACTCCATTTTTTTTTAAATGTTTAGGAGCAACAAAAAACTGTTTAGTTTTGTAATTAAACGGATTACAAAAATTCAAAAATACACTTTGGTAGATTGTTTATGCAGAAATAGGGTGGCTGAGAAATTTAATTGATATTTTGAGTTAACTGAATTTCTTTACCAAAATTGTAAAAAAATATTGGGAGGTAGCTGATTTTCCATGATAATGTAGTGCAGCCATTATGATTTCCGCGGACGTCTTCTATTTCTGGTGCCATCAATACTTGTATCACGTAATTATTTAAGGTTTTAGCAAGAATCAATATAAGGTTTTTCATCATGTAGTACTAATTATTATTTTAAAACACATGATTTCACGTATTTTAAAATTGGTGGGAATTTTTGACTTTTAGTGTACCATAGAATAATAAAAGAGCATAATAATGGTATCAGATGAATAAAGAAAAATAAGTATTCTAAACATAAAACTTAAATATCTCTGACGTGTAATGTAACATTTAGATGATATTATATTGCAGGGTAATATTTCTAAATATATAATGTTTATTGCCTTTAAAAATGGAAAAATAGATATATCAATTAGAAAGATAACAGAATATAAGTTCTAAATATTTAAAAAATGTATTTATGTAGGATTGTGCTGCATTTTATATTGGTAATACAGGTCAAAATTTAAGATATAATATAAGAGTAAAGGAGCATTTGATATGTTTGAACAATAGTAGGATTTCAGAATTTCTAATCATTTGATCAAAAACAAAATGGTTATGGTTTTGATAAAAAATTGGGATTGTCAATTTTACATGTAAATGATGTTGGTCATAAATTAAATAATTTGGAATCGTTTGAGATAAATAAAGCGTGTATCGTAATCAAAAAATTATAAACTACCAACTTAATTTAACTACAAATTCTATTCTAAATAAAAATAGATTCTGTTAAAGAAACAATAACATATGTTTTTGATATATTTTTTCGAAATCGGTAGATGTATTTAAACTCAATAAGTGGTTAATAAAATAAAGTTAACAAATAAAAATCATAAAATGTATTTGATTGCTTAAGCTAATTGGTGAACGCACTTCCCCGAAAAGAAAGAGGACCAGGTTCGAATCCCGGTAGCAGTAAAATATATTTTAGATAAATAGATATTTTTCTGCATATCTTTCTAGTTGATTAATTTAATTGGTATTAATACCGCATACGTTCTGAAAATTCAACTACTTAACAAAATTATGTTATTCTTAAAAATATTTCTGAAAATCGGGGCGAACCTGAGGCAATGGTTTGGCAAGAATACTGTAGAGCATTTCCGGGCCACAGTAAACAAAGTGACGATAGCCAACGTCTGTTAAACGGATAAGGCTCGAGAATAAGAGGATATGACGTGAAGGAGGACATAAGAAGGACATAAGAAGGAAATAAAAAGGTAATAATAAGTAAAGACAGTACGCAGCCACATTGAAAGACTATTATTTTTCTCGAGAAATCTAGGCATGAGCTGTGGCTGGGACCCACATCTCCGCCACTTATACCTTTGAGTTCGCTTTTCTTTTCCAAAAGGAAATGGCTGTGAGAAAAACACGCGGTGGGGAAATCGATATGTAGGATCCCCATAGGAACGTTATCCACGTCGCATTCAAACGTACACTGCTTATCGCATTTCCCGAGAAAAGCTAGAGAAAAGCATCGCCGTGGAATGTATCGATACTTTATTTTATTCGAGTGACAGACGAGGGTTTACGATATTGATAACGTTGTTTATCGGCGCCATTTTCTTCTGAAATGGTGGGGAAAGCGATACTGTTTTACTTGTGCCCTGTATATTAATAATTGAGTGCGTGCAAAGTTTCCTGCTGACTAAAGGTCGAGGGTTAGATTTTCACTTAAGGAAGCAATAAGTTCGACCTATTTTGTGAATCGCCTAAGCCTAGCAGAAAATAGTAAAAAAACTTTAATTTTAGCATATGTAGTACGAACCTTGATAATCATATAACTAACATCGTTATTAACAGTCGTTTTCTATTCACCGATGGATGAATGTCTCCCACTGTTTTCTGTCCACTGATATTCGTTGCCAGAGTTTGAAGATGTATAATACAAATACAAATATAATGTATGAGTTATATAAATGTATACATTCAATAACATAATACAACAATAGAGTTATTGACATTTATATAAAACATGATCAAGATCTATAATAATACAATATGAAATTTAATAGCAAAATAATATTTTATAAAAAATTATTTAATAAAAAAAACAGAAAACAAATTTAAAATGTGACTGTTTGTAAAAAGGATTTGGTTATTCATAATTTTTTTTTTATATATAGTTTTTTTTTTGCATATAATTTATTTAAATTTATGTTCACAGTAGTTCCTAATTAGTTACCCACCACTTATATTTTTAAATTGTTGTTTTTATCTATGCTTGCATTTTTTATTTTAGTGTAAGTATACATTGCTTCCTGAAGAAGATGTCATTATTTTAACGTTCACTTATTTGATTTAGAAATAGTCATAATAAGTAAAATACTTCAGTTGGATAATACTTAAGTGGATCAAAAATTACAAGATTACAAAAATAATTAGGGTTTTTAAAAATAAGTATAACAGTGCATTGAGGAATATTAAAATAATCTAGAGGATGTTTCCAGGTTTTAACAGCCATTCAAAATCTTCTGTGTATCATTTTTGACAATCAATCAAGGGTCCACCATCAGCGAGATCAACCTTGAAAATCAACCCTGCACAAAAGTCCTAAATATTGGCTTGAGAGGTTAGTAATACACGGTACAATAGCCATGGAAACTCTACACAAAAATCTATATGAAGTAGTGGGAATGACATGACAAAGATTTACAGAGAACTGCAAAGGAATGACGATTGCTTTTTGATGATGATGATGATGATGGTATTGACTAACTTTTTAATGAGAGCACACGAATACAAATATCGATTCAATCGTTCAAACCTGTACCAATGCCAAAACACCACTTAATATAAACAAAAATCCTGATATTAGAAGAAGATACTGTTTGTTGCTTCAAAAGTAACAAGCGTTCATGTAAAAGGAAATGAAAAATCGAGGAAAGATTGTAACAGTATCAAGCTAACTGATTTAACTATTTTATCTTTGCTTAAAAAAAGTCGTGAGTGTAATAATTATTAGAAAGTCAGAATATATTATATATATCATTTAAATACTAGACAATTATTTTTGTTAAGACTTAATATCGTTTCCTATAAATTTCTACATTTATCTTTTCTCTTTTTAAGTTTTGTCTTATTACACATTTTTAAGAACAACGCAAAGGATGATTTATTCGTGAAACTTTGCGTTTACTCGTACTTTATAATGATGTTATTTCACATTTACTGTGACGCAAAATATGATTTTATTATAAACTTTCGCAGATGGTGATAAAAAGATGCTGGGGAAGGTTTTAGAATTTTCCGCGAGCTTCCGCGGACTTAGTTTTCCTGGCTTAGTGCTGCTGGCTTAGTTCTCAGAAACGCTCTTTTTATCGGCCATGACTTATGGCTTAACTTTGTCCTGCAGGTGAAATACCTCATTGTTGTTTACTGACTCGCTGAGTATTACTGAAAACTGTCTCGAACAAACATACATGTCATGGTTCATTTTACACTTCGAATCGTAAATCATTACTTTTGTGTAAAAGTTAAAAATATATAAAATGTAATATTTTTGAGACATATTTCTTATGTTTTAAACGTATTTTAAACAACCATTTAATAATAAAGCCTACAGCTGTATCTCAGAGCAAATAAAATATTTATAACAAATTAGATGTCGTAGGTATATATGAATATGTTTCCATTGAAAACCTAGAAATTTAAGCTTTTACCAATAAAGCTATAGTGATATCATATAATATTTGATTCCTTACTTATATTAGCGAGATGTATATTTTTTTCTGTTGAAAGAGGGATCTAATTTATTTAAATTTTTGATAAATTTTCTTCTGAAAAATCGTAACATTTCAAGTACAAATTTGATTTTATTACTTTTAATTAATAAGATACTAAGTCGTGATTGAATGAGTAGTATTATGAAGATGATTGCATGAATGATAATATTATACTTCAACGCCTATTCATATGAATTCAAAACTAATCCCAACTAAGTATTTTAAATACGTTTCACATTCATATTATTGAGCAAATTTGGTGTATTTCGTGTATACAAGAATAAAAAAATCCTTGATTTTCAAATCTTTTAAATAATCAATAATATAATTTATTTTCGATCTATAAATTATATTCGATAATTAAATCGATAATATAAATTATTTTCAATTTAATAATATTATGTATAATCAAACAGAGGGTCTTCCTATGGGAGCACCCACAAGTCCACTAATAGCAGATATTTTTGTAGATAATTTGGAGAGGAATATTTTTGATTGTGATTCTCCTTTGTTAAAAATATGTTTTGTTGTGGAAAAGGTATGTGGATTATATATTATGTATTTGGTCAGGTTCACGACGTCTACTAACTACATTTTTAAATTTCATTAATTTATTTTATAATAAAATACAGTTTACATTAGAAATGGAAAATATTAACATTGATTAAAAATAATAATAAAATTGAATTCAAAATTTTTAGAAAACCAACTATTACAAATATAATTGAATACATATACAAATACATGTACAATACATATACATATACAAATACACAATGAATCTAATCATCTATTATCACACAAATATTCAGGGTTCCACTCCATGACACATCGTTTAGTCAATATTCCTATATCAACATCCAATTTCAATATTGAATTGAATACAATTAAAAAAATAACAGTTAATAACGGGTATAATACAGATTTGATAGACACTATTTTAAAAAATAAATTAAAAGAATGTAATAAACAATTTTTATATTAATCACAGATAAAACATAATGATAATAATGATTATTGGCGTAGAATTTTATACATAAATAACTTTTCGAATCAAATATCTAAATACCTACCACGAAACATTAGACCGGCATTTTATACAAATAATAGTATAGGAAATTTACTCATAAATTCTAAAGACAAAGATGATAAATTTAACAATTCTGGTGTCTATAAACTACTTAGTTGCAAGAATTGTGCTGCATTTTATATTGGTAAAACGGGTAGAAATTTTAATATAAGAGTAAGGGAGCGTTTGAGATGTTTGAACAATAGTAGGTTTTTAGAATTTGTTAGAAAATGGTCATGATTTTGATAAAAAATTGGGATTGTCAATTTTGCATATAAACGGTGTTGGTCACAAATTAAATAATTTGGAATCGTTGGAGATAAATAAAGCTTGTAAAACTCATCAAATATTATAAACAACCAACTAAATTTAACTATGAGTCCCATTCTAAAATTTTTTCCTAAAAGTTATTCGAGTAAATTTGTATTAAGTAACAATTTGAGTTAGGCACTAAATTATTTTTTTAAATAATTGTTTTTTTTTTTAAAAAATAAATTCTGGTAAAGAAACAATAATATATGTTTTAGTTAGTTATGACATCCTGAAGAAGAAAATGGTATTTTTCGAAATCGGTAGATGTATTTAAACTCAATTAAGTGGTTAATAAAACAAAGATAATAAATAAAAATATATATAGAGTATGTTCTCCTTAAAAAAAGAAAAGATTGGATATAATTTAAAAATTTTATATCCTTATACTGTTATTTAAGAGTGACCCTTATTCCTGAAAAAATAAGAAAAGGCTACTCGGATGGTGTGAACGTGTGATTCAAAGGGAGGCAGATTCATAACCCTATGTATCAAGACAGCTATGGATAACTTCAGTCGAAGGGGGACAAAAAAACTGATAATACAAAAATTAAACAGATTAAATGGCATACTCAATTATATTTACTATATCAAAGCAGCATCAAAAACATAACATGTACTTATAATACTGATAAAAATACGTCAACAGAACTGCATACGTTCTTGAACCTGTGAAGTTTTTAGTTCGGCGAATTAATACAATATTATATAGTTTGTATTGTAAACGTTAACATAAAAAAGTCGTAAAAATTATTTATTATCAGATTTACTATTTTTTATATTAAGAGCATTATATCGCTCAATATTCTACTACACGATATTTTAATTACATTAAGTAAACTCATTAAATGTAAATTAACAATGATTTTATATTCTAAACATGTTTCGGATATAAAGTCACGCAAATGATGATTTGAAAAGCAACCGACGAGCAAATTTTTTTTTTTTTTATGTACATATTATCAATATGTTGTTAATAATTTGACAGAATATTTTTTTTATGGTTACGACATTAAAAAATAACTGTTAAAAATTAAAATAAAAGTTATATTGCAAAATTTAATGATATATTTTAAACTATAGCACAAAAGTACAGAGATCAATGAAATCTATTCATGTGAGATGCGACAATCCTTGGCGTTAAAAGTGTTGGTTTATGACGGAAGCGTATTACACGTTCGAATGGCTATTATCGGTGAATAATATATTTTCGTTGAACTGAGCCTGTGTTATGAAAAATATATCTATATTATTGTTATTCAACGAGATCTCATTGTAGTAATGTAGCATTATATGTAGGAGAGAGAAACACTCAAAATGCTATTAATTAAAAATTCGGGTTTGAGATCTCAATGTACAATTTGTAATTATTTTTGACCGGGGAAGAGTCCTGCGGTGGTCCTGCTCACGCCCCACAGACATAGCCATGTAACAAATAACCTGACAGCCGTATAGTGCCGAAACGCAGATAGCATATGTCAGTACATCATGTCGGACGAGTCCTAGGAGCTAGCCACCCACTTCTCCGCAGACCATTCCTTCGACTATACTTTAAGCAAGCCGCTCCAGTTTTCGACTTTATTCGCGTAATTAACTTTGTACTCTGTAATCTGCAAATTATAAATCGTCCCGCAATAAACGCCAACTTACAACTTACGCAACAGGTTCTGTTTTATTTAAATACCTTGCTCTAGATGCAGCATAAATACTCACACGAACATTCATACACACTGTGAAATGCACCCACACGTATGAAATATTGAAAGAGTTAGGGCCTTCAGTCTCACCATGCACAAAACCTTCTGATACTAATCGCATAACCTACAAACATCGGTCACCCCGTCCGAATGAATCGACAACTCAGATTACGCATATCGATCACAATTCATTACACAAACATAAACCACCAAATCCATAAAATCTCAATGAATAGAATATATTTGTGCGAGCATTGAAGGGTGTCCAGTTACATTATTAATTATTTTGCAATTGTGCTAGTCATAATACACAAGGTTGTTAATGCGGGCTTAGCACGAAATTAAAATATTGAATACGTTAAATTAAGTTTTAATGTATTGAAAATTGCTATGTATATACACGTAGATATCTGTGTAGGTATATAGGCACATGATATATTGCGCAGTAATTTCCTGTCCGTGATAGTCATCACACTGCGTTGTTTTATTTCAATAGCATTAGGTTAGACCACCATTAGTTGATGAACCTTGGAAAATACGACGCATAATTTGACAGAATTACAGCATGCGATGGTTAAATTCCACTTATAACATAATTGTACGGAATTTTATTTTAAAATATAATAATATGTTTATTCAGCAGGCACAAATTTGTCGTGAAAACGGAATAATGTATTATTTGAATCAATTAGAAGGATTCGCAAAAAAAAAATCGTCAAACGAAAAAATATTTTAAAGATGACACATTATTAATTGTGAAGTTGTAATTTTTTCAGAACATAGTTCTGTGATATTTTGATACAATTTAAATACATAACTTATAAAGATATACATATTTTTTCAGTAAATTGATTCTATCTGTATGTATATTTTTCTAATTGGTGCATTTAATTTCTATTGAAAAAATATTTGGTTGTTACCAGGATTTGAACCTGGAATATTTCCTTAACGGCAAACTTGGTTACCAATTTCGCTATGTTAACCATTCAAGATTATGAAAAATTTAAGACATACCTATATGTAATCTTCTGTAAATAATAATCTTTTATTCCATTTTTAATTCCTATCGACGATGCCATGATAAATCAATTCATCTAATTTGTTTAAAATATCATAGGACTATCTATATTCTAAAATTGCAACTTTAAATTAATAGTGTGTTTTTATTTAAAAAAAAAACATTTTTATATACTCTTACTTTTCACCATCACCGTTAATAGGATCAAATACTATAAGTTACCTTTAACATGCTAGCTAGTATTTTGCCGACTTAGCTATTTTCTCATTTGACTGTGGAATTAATTTATCGTACAAGTATCTAATGCATTGATTTATATTATTAATACATTCTTGACATCAAATTTAAATACTTATATTTAATTCTATATAAGAAACAATCACTCCTATTGATCCTCGAAACAAGCCAATATTTAAAAAAACCTTAAGATATTTATAAATGGTTATTTTCACATATTATTTGTATCACTTATCTGTCACGTGGGACCGGGGTTCGGTTTTTCTCTAGGGATATTTAATGTTTAAATTTTGCTCAGATTTTATCAAGAAAACACTTTATTTATTGTCACGTGTATTACACTAGTTTTTTTTCCGAATTAGAACAGATAGTTCTTTATCTATAAAGCAGGTAATACAATATAAAAAAATCGGATAAATTAAATGTGATTAAAATAAAGGTAAGAGTGAGAGAGAAAAAAATATAATTCAATAAAAATATTACAAAACTTTTAGCTTCTATCATATCTTAACTTAAAAGGTTTGGAGCATGTTTTTTGTTCCTCTTTCGTACAGCTAGAACTTTTATTTTGCCGTAAAAAAGTAACCCTATAGTTAAAGCTTTCTAGGCTTACATTAGGGCTATTGTATATATTTTTAATGCATTATTTTCAATACGGTACATGTTTTGGGTATCATTCAAACTTTTTTTTATTACTTCTACGAAAGCAAATGAGTAGCTATGATTTTAGTTAAGACACGATTCACCCCACGTATTATAAGTATAAGCCAAGCTTTGATATAAGTTTTTAGTATTTTAAACGAGAGATGAACAGCAATTACAATATTAAAATCAAGATACGCTCTTGATTAGAAATTAATTACATTTTTTAATATATTTTTTTGGTATAGAATGCAGAAGGCGTCACCTCTAATAGTATCTAAAACATAATTAATTTAATGTTTTTATTTGTTTATGGTGAAATCTACAAAAAACGTTAAAACACATAAGCTATCTAAATTAATAAAAAGCCTACAGATCTACCGATTTTTGTGTCATATTTCTACATTAAATAAACAAAATACAATATACTACGAATGGCAGCTCGATCCACGTTAAACTCTGCACTATCATTTACGTGAGATGAAAGTTCCATCCCTATACAAACACCCCTAAACTCATCCACTTCGGTCTCTCATGACTGAGGATTGTGGTCTCCGTGAACTTCGCCCCTCTTGACTGTGCTTCTTATCTTTTCTCGGTATCTCTCAGTCTGCAGTCTCGCGGGCAGTCACCAAAGTGCACGTAGCCTTTCCCACTTGGTCTGTTCAACGAGTGGGAGATCTTTCTCTTTTTTTCTCGTCCCACCACAACAAGCATCCCCAAGTTATCTTCTATTTTTCTGAGACAAATGGTTAAGAGGCATTTGTGTAGTCGATTAGACTGCAAAAAACTACACATTTATTTAATCATACATTAAATAGTTAATGATCCCATAAACATGTCAATATTGGTTCATGATATGATTCGGAAAAGAGCTTCATATAATATAAACATATTAATTTATTGTGTAAGGTTTCTATTCTAAAGTTAATTTTAAAAATTCTGAAAGAGCTAACTTTTAAAAATCATTTATGGTAAAGGAATATTTTTCCTGCGTCAATAGAGCCTTCTGACCGAAGCCTTGCCCGTATCCGCTAATAGAGGTACGTGAGGACTGATGAATTGAAGGCTGCCGAACATAAACGATCTAATGCAGATTTATTTCCCATCCGGTCTTAGATCAGGGGTACGTTTACAGCCTGACTTTGGGGCGCACCAGGGGTGGATTAAACCCTTAAAACTTCATCACGTACGATTTAGAAATTCACTTCTTACATTGAGAATTTTAAACGTCTTTAAAATAATAAATGTATTCAAAATAATATTATGAGACTCTTTTATTGTGTTTTTTTTTGCAATTTCAATTTGAAGTTAAGGACGATATGTCATGCAGGCATACAAGTTAACTATTATATATTATTATAAGTGTTAGTTATGTTAGTATTGAGTTACTTTGGAATAGATGAACATTACTTTGTTTTATATTATGTAATCAATTTCAACATGATCATTACTAGGAGTATCAGTAGTATCAATATAGTCACCCGTGTGAGCGGTTTATTTCCTTGCTAATTGTTGTTTTAACATTTTTATTACAAATTCAATTAATCAACAAGAAATATATACAGAAAAATATCTATCTATGTAAAAAATAAAGATAAAATAAAAATGTAGATCTTTCAAGTTGATTAATTTAATTTGTATTAAAAACCGCAGAATTGTGTTCTAAATACGAAACTTCATAACAAAAGTATGTTTTCCTTAACACATTTAAATATTTTTTTAATAAGAACACACTATTATTGTGAAGTTTCGGTTTTTCAGAATATAGTACTGTGGTTTTTTTTAATTTAAATTAAATACAGAAAATATTTATTTATCAAAAAATAATTTCAGTTGGTACCGGGATTCGAATCGAATTATATTACATCTTTACGATAATATTATTTTTTCTGAATATCTTTCTAGTTGATTCATCTAATTTGTATTATTTATGAAATGATGTCTTACTCTTTTGTAATCGAAAAAAAAACTCCTACAAATACTCGTCTTCACTAATTATTGTCACATGATACTAGTTTATTAATAGTGTTATTTAAAAATATTTTCATTAGATATATTGATTATTGATTATTGTTTCTCTTCTCAAATAATTTGAATAGATATTTGTATTATAACTATATCAAATTTTTTATTTATTTATATTTAATATTCAATCATTGGATTTTACATCCAGCTAGCGCAAGAAAACTTAATAATAAAATAATCATATTCAAAAGCTATATCCAAAATAAAATTAACAAAACCAATAATTATAAATGTATATTATTCAAAACCACTATTTTAATAGAAAAAGTATTTAAAATCACCGATAATAATACATTTGAAACACAATATTGAAAAACTTTTAGTAATATGAAAATAAAACTTATTTAATTAACACCTCAAAACAAAGAACATAATATTATGTTCGAAACAATCAATCATCGTAACATTTATATCATTCTACGCCTACCTCATTCATTACCAACATATTTATTAACAGGTTTTAAACATAACTTATTAATATTTAATAGAAATAGAAAACAAACAAGCCGAGCTATCAATTACCACGAGAAAGAAGCGAACGGCACATACGTATGTTAAAATCCAATAAAGTTTCTAAGAAATTACATAAATGTTCTAAGTATACTACAATTACATTTTCATATAATAATGGTATACATTACATAATAGTATTGAATTGGTTTATAAATATAATTTTATTTATATAAATTAAAGCGACGCGAATGACGACACAAATAATAATGCTTCAAAATGTATAAGGACTAGACATTTCACTGTACACATTATGTACATGCAAACCTAGCAGTACATTCAGTACATTGCCGAACAGAATTTCGAAACAGTGACAATTGCAAAACCATAACAGCTATCGGCAAAGATGTTTTACTCTATAAAATAAAGTAAGTAGTACTTACACAAATATTATGTTACCTAACACTGGGATAGAATGACAAATATTTCTAACCTGACATAAATATTTTATTTTGTAAATTGAGTTGAAGCACTTTGTTTTATTCCACTATATTTTATTATATTTAACGTTAGAACGTTTTCGGGAACATATTCCCATTATCAATAATGCAATTCAACTAAAATTCAAAATATTGTTAGAAAGTAACTAAGGGTGTGCCTGGAGTTAACGGAGGTGGGGGTGGGGGTGGAGTTAAAATGTATAAGAAAGGGGATATAATAAGCGATATTTTAATGTTAATTATTTTCTTATTGTTATTCTTATTATTATAATTAATAATCATAGAATTCCACGAAGTTTCACCAAAAAACATTTGAACAATTATAAATATTTTGTTATTCCATATCTACAAATATGTTTGTAAACTCAATACGATGGCGATGCATAAGTATGGACGATTTTATTACAAAAGACAAAACATAAAATATAAGATTTCGTTACGTATATTAAATTGATTATATATATGTGTGTATTTTAAAAATTATTTAACACACATGTTCATAAAAAAAAGATTTCTTGGAATGAGTTTCATTAATTTTACAGTTGATTCGCATTACAGAGTCAGTGGCAGATGCGGAGTATTATCGTTTTATGAATGGGTCACGAATACTTTGTGGCGCGATGAGTACGATAGTATTTAAATAACGATTCTAATGGAAACTACGCTGATAAATTGTACCCAACAGCGATTAGTTTTTCTGACGCGGTAAACGTTTTATAAATCTACCTCGGGATAATAAATCCCACAAAGACAGTTGTATTTCACTGCGCGCCTAAGCCCCTGAGACCACCCTGATCAAACCACGTGTAAATTGAGTTGGAATCCAAACAAATTCCCCGTTTTCCTTTCAGAGGTGTCCGTGGAGGCTTTTTGTTTGTTCCTGCGTACGTCTGCACGTATTTTAATAAAAGAAGTTCCCCTTTTCACACAAACCACCGCTCTATTTGATATGTGGTCGGCGTGTCTACATAATTTATTTGTCGTCATAAAGGTTGACTCGATTTTGTAAAATAAATCTCCGGCCGTTTTATCCGACAAAACCTTTTTATCGGCGATCTTGAACATTGGATGTTTCTACAATTTGAAAAGGGAAAAATATCAAATGATGTAACCCATAAAAAGATTCGTGTCACCTTTAATCGCCTTTAATCTGACTTCAAATAAAAATAAATTAAATAGGATATATTATTAAATATTACGTATGGTATGTATGTACAATTTTGCGGCATTTTGTGATTCTCGCGAAGATATTCATAATTTAATGTTTCTTAATTAAATGTTCACTAATTGATTTTATTTTTAAATTTACTCATGGATTATGGCAAATGGTCATTAGAGGGATGTTCAAGAGGAGATGATTTTAAAAGGAACCATTTAATCATTCGAGTATTTCATTTTTTATTCAACTTTTTGTTCAGAACGGTATATAATACCAATGTACATCCAAAACTATTCACATTTTTATTGATATAATCAGCATAATGTTTTTATTGTACTTCATGCCTGTATAAATAATGTCGCTATCTGATCATCCCCTGTTTGACAACTTGACCGCTTACAAAATGGTCACTGTGTTTCTCTTTCATTTCGTCGTCTCTCGCATTTAAAAAAATCACATTTTACATCACAAGTATTTTTAATATCGAAATAATGTTAACCAACAATCGTCCACAGGATCATAAAGTTATGTTATATTAGTTTAAAAAGCTTAAAATACTATTGAAAATAAATATAAATGTATTTTCTTGTATATCACTTTATTTAAATTATAATAATTAAACAACTTTCTATCATGCAACACTGATCAAATCGCTGTATTTTCTCCAGTATATATATATATAATATTACCTTGTTTAATTAATGAAATAATTAGCAATATTGAATATGTCCAAGAACACACAATTACTGAATTTTCACCTTCAAAGGCACTGTTATTAAGCAAACAATAGATATCTCATAGAGACGAAGCCATTTTTTATAATATTTTAATGAAATGATATGAAAGTATGTGTAATTACAGTTAACGTTATATTTGTATAAAGTGATCACTTAATCCAGCCGAAGACAGATCGTAAGCCCTGTATTACCTCTATGAGATTATATATTATTTGCTTAATTAAATAATTCTCTTAGTGAAGCACGCACTCACATTTTAAATACAAAAGTATTAAATCTTTAACGTCAAATATCTCAGTTTGTATTGATTGTGGCTTAACTTATTATTGTAGAACATCCATATGGTCTGACAGTCGCACACCACTGGCATGTCTGAGTTAATTTATCAAAATACTGTTTCCGTTTGACGTGCAAACTATTGGATCAAATCGCTGAGTGTTCTCCAGTATATATTGAAAGGCCCAGAAGTCGCGAACTAGTTTATTATTTATTATTTTTGAGAAAAAAACAGTGTAACAATAATAACTAATAATTGCATAATATATAAAAATAACACCAGTGAAGTTTCTTCGGAATTAGATAACTAGTACATCAGAAACTAAAAAATTGTATACTCAAACAATCTGATAAACAAAAAGATATTTACATTACAATAAACCTACACACAATAAACTTAAAATAAAACATCTTAAAAAATAACTGAAAAAAGAAACAAAATAGTGTTTTCAAACTGAACATACAAAGTGGAAAGGATAAGGAGGGAAAGGAAATGGGATGCAATATATACAATTTATGTTAATTTTTATTGAACAGTTGGCGTAGTTTCATTTTAAAAGGAAGTAATTTATCGTTGAAAATATATAAGTTATTAGAAGAATTTACGGCATTATATGTTGACGTAGAGCGGATCATAAAACATACATTTTTTATGTAATTAGTTCTGCCAAAATTTGGGTAAAAAAGATTATTTGATCGTGTTGGGTGTGTGGGATAGTTTAAAGTTAATCTAAAAAATAGAGCGAGTCAACTAAGTTATTTAAAATTTTATAGAGGTAGGATAAATCTTGTGTGGTGTTTCTTCTATTTAAAAGGGAGGGGATTTTATGGAAACGCTCACTTTTCGAATGATATTTAATGTCTATGTGGGCACACAAATATACTTTATAATTTATTTACCCTATAATTTCTAAAATATTAATTAAAACACAAAAATGACGTTTGGACTTTTTTCATTAATCAATAAAATTCGAAAATTCTGGGCCACCCTATATTTAATATTACATTGTTTAATTAATTAAGTAATTCTCTCAGTGAAGCACGCATTGAAATTTTTAAATATAAATGTATCAACGTCAAATATCTCGAGTTGATTATGACTTAACACATGGTTGCAAAACACCATCCATTTGATCTGATAGTCACACACCAGTGACTAGTTAAGGTAACTTATCCAAATGCTGTTTCCGTTTTTTCACGTAAACCATATTATCTAATCACTTTTAGGCTAACTCCACATTGATAGAACGTCAAAGTGCTTCAGTGAATTCCATCTCCAGATTTTTTGTTAAAGAAATCGCCGCGGAAAGGGACAAGACGCGAGATTTTCTAACACTCGCTTTGTTTGTCGAGATAAATCCCCGTTACACTATTATTTGCATTATCTTTTTACGTAGCAAAGCTCTATTCAACAAAAGTGGGTGTTTTCTCTAGAATAAGCCTCCAGTGCTCGCCCCCGCGCCCCGCTCACACTCGAGACACCCTTTTAGAGATTTTTCACCCCTTACTTGTTTTCTACCCTTATCAAAGCCCATCTCTCACCACCCTGAGAATTTTTTCAGAAAACTTTCTTTTAATTCCATTGCAGGAACAAAAATAAGAAACATACCTTTAATTAATAATGGATACCTGCTCTTAATTATTCAGGTGTAACGCGGAACATTTCTGTGTTTCAGTTTTCAAAGAGAAAGTTATAAATGCTAATGATAAGTACGTGAAATTTTTATATTCAAATTAGCAAGGACCTCTGTCTAAATATATACATTAAATTTTGTTTTCCGATTTATAAGAATTTTCGCTCCTAAATTTTTAAATTTTTAATAAATTCACAATTTTATTTTTAAATAACATGATATGAAAACATAATGAAATCAGATAAATCATATTATAAAAATATACACAAAAAAATCTATCGAAAGCATAGATAGATAGATGTCTTCTAAATTTAAAAACATATGTTGTTGAAATTAGACGATATTTTATGTATTAAATTAATCAATTAGAAACGTATACAGATTTTTTCTATGTTCTAAAAATGCAACTTCACAACAAAAATATATTATCTTTAAAATTAAATATATATTTTATGGGGTCATCATAGCTTAATTGGTAAAACTGTTTGCCTGAGTGCTTGATGTCACGCACGGTTAGCGCGCAGTTTAAGGCATACTATCCCACGCTAGTTTGGTGTTGTTCCGAAAGATGTCACCTCGTGTCTGCTCACCATTATTATATAAAATTGCGACCACCCCTGTAACAATACTGTATTTCATCTTGGGTTACAATCATATAAAATAAATAAAAACAGACAATTTATTAGTGATCTTACCTGCAACAACACTGTGTATCATTGAAGATGGCCTACGCTTGGTCTATCTATCAACATTTGTAAAAACCGATATACAGTGTTGTTGCGGAGGAGTCTCAATTATTCATCGTTCTGTTGATTTCTTCTATATCCATAATACTTGACGTGCTTGTTGTTACAATACTCTAGATAGATATTTATACAATACTCTAGATAAATAAGTGATCTAGTGATTGGGGGATCGATCCTCGTTTCAGAAGGCCATCAAATCCTATCTTCATAGCACAAGCGTTTAGCTTAGTTTGAAAATAGTAAAAATATTAATGTGAAAAAACTCCAAACTACTGGTTTCAGTGAATTCAGTGAATATTATATATTCATTTTCAATCTTTTCATTTCTATAGCTATATTTTTAATTTTACCTGTTTCAAATATTGCTTTAGACATTTAAAATCACAATTTTTATACTTCGACCATTTAAGGTCTGCCAGAAATATGATAATTAATAATTATACTATAAAAAAAAAATTGTGATTTTTTATTGTCTGCCGCTGATCCTGCGTCGCCCGCGGACGTCTGATTTTAAGTCTTTCCAATCACCAATCTTCAACTTTAGGACAGTACTAGTAGATTCCGTTACCCATTATCAGAGATTTGTAATCAGAGTAACCTTCTCCTAGTCGGGCTGCCTTCCAAGGCTCACGAGGTCTATCTCCCTGTCTGTTGGTCTGCTAGAGATATTTTATTTCTCCCCTCCTCACCGTTTCTGGCTAGCATTTTCCGATCTGCCATCTAGGGACGCGCTCACTAGAGATTAGACTCCCCCGAGAGTTTACGTATAATTTAATTAAAATTAACTTGTCTAGTTAATAACATTTTATTATTATCTATATGCCCTAGGTTTACAATGATACACAGAATATAAAATATATAAACGCTCCATATTACTTTTAAGTAAGATTAACCTCAATATGCTTATAATAATAATAATACATTTATTAGGTTCACCTTTTACATGTATTATGTACTTACATTGATAAATAATGTCTAACGTATTACTCTTACAAATTTATATTCATTAAGTATACATTTTCACCTAGTTAATTCAGACAAATGTACAGAGGGTATGCATATAAAATTTGGCAAAGTAAATACAACATATCAGTAAGAAAGTAAGACATATATTTGGGTACCCTGCCTGCTACACTAGTAATATACTGTATTATAGCAGACATGCCTACACAATTGGAAGTGTACTTCCCCGGATTGGAAATAGGATATGGATAATAGGATGTATATATTTATAATTAATACATTAAATTAGTATTTAATTAAATATGAATTAAATATATTAATTATAAAGATATACATATAAAATCAATTTTATCGAAAAATATTGTTGTTGCGCTACCGGGATTCGAACCTGGATCTCTTCCCTAACCGGGGGAGGTGCTTTATCCAACTAAGCTACAGCGGAATTATTTTTAGCGACAATTTTTCGACCCTATATGTTACCTTTTTGAAATTAATACATTTAATCGTTCCATCATTTGACAGAGCCATCTACCTTATTTTTACAGAATCTCAAAATACCTTTAAGTAAATCTGATAGTAGACGCCAGAATTATCAATTCATTTTTATTAAATTTTGGACACATTGATACAATTTTATTATTTTTTAGGAGAACACATTCTTATTGTGAAGTTGTAATTATTCAGAACATAGGTCTATGTTCAGACCTATGTTCTGAATAATTACAACTTCACAATAAGAATGTGTTCTCCTAAAAAATAGTATTTAATTAAATATATATATATACTATTGTATTTAAAGGAAAACCATAAAAAATGTAAAAATATTTGAACACTAAAAATATACAAAATGTATATATGATATTTATACAAAGTAAATGAATTTTATAGATAAAGTTGTGCATAGACGGTCATGAAGGATATACGTATAATGTATTAATTGAAACAATTATCTACTTACAATACATAGTGACCCAGTTTTAAAATTTATTACAATAGAATTGGACTTGTTTTTTCTCTATTTAAAAAGTATATCTTCAAAAAGCATATATTACTAAAGTAATAAATACATCACATTCATTACCTACTTAGATAATGGAACTAATTTACATGTCATCTAAGATGAGGATCTATCACTTCTATCTGATCTATAACTATCGTCTTACTGGTAGACCAAATAACGTATATATTTATTATGATGTATATTTATACTGGTCCATTAAGAAAACCAAATTCCTATCAATTGTAAATTGATTGTGCACGACCCAGAATCAATATTTCTGCCAATACCAGTGTACCTAAGACCGCACAATCAGATCAGCATGGCCCCCTGTATTTTGAAGAGAACGTCTTCGCGCAATTTGGTCACGACATCGTTCTCTACCCTTCTTATATTTTACTGCGGGTCATTTTTCCCTCTGTCAGCACTTTGGGGATGGAGGACCCTTACGGGATTTGGGTGACGGACCGAAGACATACGGCTTCGCCTGAAACAAAAGTGTCCAAACTTTTTTGACGTCAGGTCATTTGAACTTTAGCAGTGTGTGAATGGACAGAGAAGTGTCTCAAATATTTCAGTTTACGGATATCCCCTAAACTATATGTTGAGGATATTTGCATAGAATATTATTTTTTGAAAAGAATTATTGCATAGCAGATTGTAGTATATTATATCAGTTAGATTTCACAATAGTAATATTTCGTATATTTACAATAGTAAAAATTGTCTACCTGTGTTGTCATATTTCTTTATAAAACACATTATTTTCAAATAAAAGACAATTCTTCTTTATTATCATTGTTAAAATTGTGTGCTGTATAAGAGTAGAGGGGGTTATAAAAGAATCTCGGAAAGTATATTAAGTGACTGTCTCTGTCTCCTGGGAGTCTCAGAAAAGTAAGAAAAGTGACTTTCGGTCGAGTTATGTGTCTGAAACATAAAAAAATATTACTTGAAAATGAAATATTTTTTTTTGCATTGAATAGTTTCTCTGCGCTGATGACAAATTGATTTTTTCTTACAATAATTAATTCCTTCACCACCGAAATGAGATATCTTGGAAGAATATCAGGAATAACGGGTAACCCGCGGCATGGAACCACTATATTTACACTTATAAAAATCTCAATTAAGATGACTTGGACACGTCTTTCAAATGCCAAAGGTACGATTATCAAAGCGTATCTTTTTTACAACTCCGGAATAAAAGCAGCCGGTGCTCCCCGGTCGCCCCAGACTATGTTGAAATAAACAGCAAGAATCCATAATAATACGTTTCACCATCTATTTCTATGACTATGTACGTCTTGTATGTAGTGTCATTATGGTTGTGTAGTGCTTGATAAAACGACCAGGTCTGTAAAAACGAACATGTTTTTAATTTCGCTTATTTATTCAATTACAGCACGTAAATACACATTCAACTTGAAATTATGTGTACATTGTCTTTATTACGATTAAGAAAAAAAAAAATATTTTAGCGAAATCGTATATTGAAATCTGTCATTTTTTCTTCTGTAAGGTAGAGGAGAAATATTACCATAAAAATTGTCTATGCACGATTCATATATGTAATTTTTGTTCATTTTGACAGATAACTTACAAAGATGGAATCATTTTAATTACATCATCATTTTATTTACGTATGATTTATTTTGGGAAAAGCCTTATCATTGAAATATAAATTATATTGAGACTCTGACCGGCCACAATAGCCGCCGTAAGGCCTAGTGACTTTATGAATACACATTCGGTTTTGATTGGCCATTAAGTACTGAAACAAGAAAGAACCTAGTCGAAACTTTAGACCCTAGACTCTCCTATAGCGCACATCCACAAATGAGGTTTTCATGGTAATCTAATTATTGTGAGATCATCGAGACAATTTTTGAAACATGCTGTTATATACTTCCAAAAGATTAATTGGAGATAACTAGTCCACTGTGTATACAATATGCCTTGGAAATTAGAGCACTGCCCCTTACCGCAATGGTTGTGTTTGACATATATTTATTTTTTATAGCGCTTCACTTCCGCTAGTTGTTTGTTGTTAAAACTTTAAACGACAGATTGCTGACCATTATTATTTCATTCGTTCATTAGATCATTTTAATATTGTATTACGACTAAAGTCCGATCAAAGCTTTAGCTTTGGCCACCTTCGGCCAAAAAATATACCTTCGGCTTCGGTTAAAATCTGCCGAAGGTTTGGCCGAAGCTGAAGCTTTGTATTTAACTGCCAAAAAGTGCATAAACTATTAGGAATGAAATAATATTCAATTCATCATTTATGAAAAACTGCAATTTATTTATTTAATGGATATATTTACAATTAATATCAACACCATAACGCATAAAACTAAGTAACAGTGTAGAATTTGCATTGTTATGTTCTAAGATTTCCAAGTACAATTGAACCTTCGGCTTACGCTTTGGTCGAAGGTTATGGCAAGAGCCAAACAATCAGCTTCGGCCAAACACTGACCTTCGATAGGACACTAATTACGGCGTGAATATTGTCGGTAATTTGTACATCTCCGTTTGTCAACATTTCAGAATAAATATTAAAATCGTATGTATCAAGTTCTAGGCAAAGTTCGTGCGTTGGACTCGAGATTCACTATCAAATATTGATTTGTCCTATTAAACTCAAGCAGTGATCTCAGAGTTTTTCTCGAGATCAAAATCTCAACAAATATACACGATTCTCAGCACTATCTTAACTAAATCTGTGAAATTTTTTTCATCAAGTATCAATCCATGGACATGGTCCTCTAGGATAAGGGGACAATGATTTTTTTATTCCACCCAATATAAATATTTCACTTTGTATGGAGAAATTCTCCCAAATTATAACTTGAAAATTAATGAGTCCTAAGTCACGGTGATGTTCTTATCGGATTTATTAAAATAAATGTAATTACATATTTAAATATTGAATAAAAACAAATAACAACAAGACCTATTGTAAAATAACATATTTTCTGTTCACAACATGTATGAAAAGAATTCATTAAATAAATCAAAATAGAGGGGGAGAGAAATTACGTATTATGTATTTAATTTGACTATTTTTTTTTAGTTTTATACTTTTTTTATTAAGCTTCTAGTACTAGGAAAAATGAAACACCCTTAATTGATCCCCCGTGATGATATTTATTTATACTACTCTTTCCCGGAATCGGTTTGAGAGTTGTTTACTCTTGTTTCGATTTGTCAATATTACTTTTTTTTATTACATTCAGTTATTTACATCTTAATTCTATCATAGGTTAGCTCCGGTATGTACCAGAGTCATATCAAATAGTGGTGGTAATCAAACTTTCGACTCCTTAATTAATAACAAGGTGCGCGGTGCCAAGGAGGAGACCATTGACCGAAAGCTTTGATCGAATGAAGTATTTACTGACATTGAAAAATGAGAATGTAGGAGTGCGTAAAAAATATCTTCTGGATAACAAGTTATATGTTTTGACAACGTTTTAATAAAGATTCTTATTTTCGATATAAAATATTGTTGGCGCTGCAAAATTTATAATTTTGTAATATTAAAAAAATACTATATTCTTGTCTCATAAAAATATTAAATAAATATGCATGCATCGAATCGTTATAATGTAATGTAAACAATGATTTTATTAAGAAAAATACATTCTTATTGTGAAGTTGTAAATATAATTAAGGTACTGTTTGCTGTAGCATAGTTGGATAATGCACCGTCCCCGGATTGTAAAGAGATCCAGGTTCGAATCCCGGTCGCAACAATAATATTTTTTTCGTTGATATTGATTACATATGGATATTTTTCTAATTAATTCATTTGATTAGTATTTAAAAATATATCACAGATCTATGTTCTGAATAATTACAACTTTACAAAAGAATGCGTTCTCCTTAATAACATATAAGTTTTATCAATGTGTCCAAAATCAAACTTTCGACTTCTTAATGTGTGTGCGCGGTGCCAAGGAGAAGACCTTTAACAATGTATTTTTTGCTTGTAAATACATTGCGGATCACAATTTTTTTACAGTGATCTCGTCAATAGAAAATTTCTACCCTCGGCTAACACGTGTCATTCTTTTTTCCTCAACTCACCACATTTGATTTATATAAGATCTACATTTTTTAACGATAATAGTATCAACTTGTATGTTATAATATCATTGTACTTATTCTTTAAAATGTAGTTTTTACTTGATTAATGGCACAAATCACTCTAGAAGGGTATATTTACTAAATATAAGAAGAAGAAATATAACTAGGTAAGTCCCATACCACTACATGTACCTAACAAGTATTCAAGGTGCAAATTTATTTATTATTTTAAGCTACTGTTTAAAACCCACTCCAAGAGGTGGTTTATTCTGAACTGAAACTTCTTACATTAAACATAACAAACGCTTTTTAATGACCAACGTTTTGAAACGTCTAAAAAATTGTTTGACCTTTTAACTTTTAAAAACGATCGTTATAAAATATATATGTTATAATAAGTGTCCTCTATCGGATTTTACTCAAAAGTATTTGAGATTCTCCGTAAAATAAAGTGGATAGCTTATAAACGGAATAATAGATGTAACAATTTGAAAAAAGAACTGTAACATGTAGGTTCAAAAGTTTGTCGTTATCGTACTAGGTTGACACGGTGTAATAGTCAGGGCTTTTCCCTGGATAGAAAGAGTTCTTGATTCGAATCCCGGTGGAAACAAAAATATTTTTTTGATAAATTGATTAAATCTTTCTAATTGATACATTTAATTTTAATTAAAATACCACAGAATAATGTTATGAAAGAATTGGATCTTCAAAATAATGTGTTTTCCTTAAAAATTACTGTTAATTTAAAAAGTTACATGAATAAGTGACAGCATTACAGTATTCCATTTTTTTTAAATTTCTGACAATAGACTTATTTATTTATTATTTTGAAAATTGTAT
Source organism: Eubasilissa splendida (assembly GCA_031772225.1). NCBI lineage: Eukaryota > Metazoa > Arthropoda > Insecta > Trichoptera > Phryganeidae > Eubasilissa > Eubasilissa splendida. The sequence goes on along the minus strand of CM062847.1, from coordinate 5,475,890 downwards.
CTTCAAAACAAAAAGTCTAACATATCCACATTTCAAAGAAAAATGACACTTCACTTTGTTGAGATGTTTCAATATCACTTAGAACTCGTGTATGAGAGTAATTATCATAATTACTACACCAGTATGTTATAATTACGAACACATCTCAAATAATAAATGTTGTGCAAATTAAATAAACTACATAAAAGTATATTCAAGTTGCTACAGAGATTCGAACGTGGACCATTTCCTTTCCAAGAAAATGCGTTATACAATACAAAAATGACTTCTTTTTAAAAATTTATGTCATGTCTAAACGTGATCTATTAATAACTTCAATAATATTTTAAAACGCCATTTTCACGAAACTGTCTTCATAAATTTCATCACATTTTGGAAAGCTTTGATCGAAAGAACTCTAATATACTGACATTGAAAAATGAGAATGTAGGGGTGCGTAAAAAATATTTTTCGGATAACAAGTTATATGTTTTGACAACGTTTTAATAAAGATTTTTATTTTCGATATAAAATATTGTTGGCGCTGCAAAATTTATAATGTAGTAATATTTAAAAAATACTATATTCTTGTCTCATAAAAATATTAAATAAATATGCATGCATCGAATCGTTTTAATATAATAGAAACTATGATTTTATTAAGGATTACAACTTCACAATAAGCATATTCATATTCATGTCTGCTGTAGCATAGTTGGATAATGCACCATCCCCGGATTGTTAAGAGATCCAGTTTCGAATCCCGGTAGCAACAATAATATATTTTTCTATAAAATTGATTATATATGTATATCTTTCTAATTAATAAATTTAATTAGTATTTTAAAAAATATCACAGATCTATGTTCTGAATAATTACAACCTCACATTAAGAATGTGTTTTCCTTAATAACATATAAGTTTTATCAATGTGTCCAAAATGTAATAAAGGTGAATTGTTAATTTTGGCATCTGCTATCGATTTACTCAAAGGTATTTTAGATTCTGTAAAAACAAAATAGACGACTTTTAAATAATGGAACGGTTGATGTATTAATTTGAAAAATGTAACGTATGGGTTCGAAAATTCGTCAACAAAGGTAGTATATGCTGTAGTATAGTTGGATAATGCACCTTCCCCGGATTGAAAAGAGATCCAGGTCTGAATCCAGGTAGCAACAACAATATATTTTTCGATACAATTAATTATATATGTTTATCTTTCTAATTAACACATTTAATTAGTATTTAAAAAAAACTATGATTTTAGATATGTGATCATTTTATTCTGAATATTGGTGCATTTTTTAAAAATAAAAATATTTCTATTATCAAAAACCTTTAAATGCGATATATACGTATATATAAAACTGCTGTACTGTACGTTGGTAATTATATTAATTTTTGTTTTTCAGGCCCGTCCTAGGAAGGGTTTAAAAAATACTTATAAATATATAGGTACGTAAAAATCCAATATCTACGAAGGAGAAATTTCAATGCACATTCTTCGATCATGAACATATCTCGACCCGATAACTCACATTCATATCAGATTTCTATCAAACTTATCAGAAATATTGACTTCTTATTTTAAAATAAATCCAAGAGAATGAAGTTAAATTCACTCACACACAGATCCGATTCTTTCGGCCAGTGCTGGAAAGAATTTAAAAAAAATCAATTGTAAAATAAATAAAAATTCACATGTTCAGACAAACATGTGATTACAACCCATGTTATATCAGTGAACCATTAAAGTTTCACGAGTTACTCAGAAAAATATAATTATTTTCATAGGCTCACTTTTAATACTTGGAAAACTTACAGAATAATATTATGTCTGCACGCAAAAATGTAATTTCGATAAAGTAGTACAAAAAATATTGATAAATGTCTTAACCTTGGTACTTGAAAGAAATCTATAATAAATACTGGTTGAAAGGTCATGTTTGTATCACATGTAAAGCTTCCTTAATGTACTCAATAATGATACAACACACACTTCAATTTTACGATTTCAGAAGGTAATTTTCAAAAGTGGTCCAAATTATTTTTTTACTGGCAATGAATCCTAGATTTCAACTCTCTTGACAGTACTTGTCATTGTGTGATTTTCAATTCTAGCTAAATCTAATGTCGATTTCTTCAAAGAACCTCCTAATTATTGGACAAATTTTTCATAATGGCTGAATCCAGACGGATTTATTTTCAAACAGCATCAAATCCATTTCAATCAATCACGTCATTGCAAAAGCAGCCATCTTGCTAAATTTTATACACTATACATTAATTATTTATACATTAATTAATTTTACATCTTTCTTACTTCGTCAAGATGAAAAAAAAAAATTCCATTCATTAGTAGCCAGAACTTTATCATGTGTATATTCATTGAAAATATTTTTTATTTTTTTTAAAACGTCAATTCGTATGTGACATTCAGAAGTATGAGAAATAATAATTAAGTTCGTAGAATATTTTATGTTCACGTTATGTGGCAGCACTATCAGCAACGAGCTGATCATGGTATAACAGTGAAATTTTTATCGAAGGATAAACCATCGATGCTGCATACAACAAGTGAGGTGTGATCGGCCTGAATTGTGAACAAAAGCTGAATATTATATCAGAACCTTTGTTGTGATTTGTGATCCGGTCTGGCCTAAATCAAGAAAGTCATGAATGATGATACGAGCGGGGGTGGAACTGTTTACGACGCGTGCTCTAAACAGCATCACAAAAAGACATTGATGTTGTTTCCAGCAATGAAAAAACCTTGGACCAAGCGCATTACTCGAGGATAGGACTATTTTGTAGGGGACCGTGAATCAGATGACGAATATATTTAATACTATAAAAAAGTCTGCGAACTTATTTGTCAGTCCTTGTATCACTCAATAAGAACCCTGCTAATCTAGAACACCACGAAATGTTGTCACAAAGACCCACAAATATATTTGGTTATTTTGTCTGCGTGTTTCGTACTCTCTTATTTGGTAACTCATTTTAAACCTTCTGGAGTAGATACTCGGTAGAAACAAATTGATAAGTCAACAAATACTTTACAAACTTTTTCTTTGAAAGTATGATAGATGCTACCCCTATAAAATCAGTACACAATTTTATGAACGTACTGTTACTTTGATTACTTTGAATATATTATTTTGTTTTGGAATAACCAATTTTATCAGCTTGGGAATTTTATAAGGGAATTCAATACTTTAAAATATATCTTGTGATTTTTTTTGCTTCAGTCCATTTTGAGCGCTGGCACTTGTGCTCTGAAAATACGACTAATTCAGTGGTTTCCTGGATCGAAGCTGATTCCACCCATTTGATCATTAGAAAAGTGTATTACCGTTAGACTAAGCAAGGACGTCAATTAAAGCATATCTAATATAAAATAATATTTGTAACTTCAATAAGCTTTTTATTAAAGCAGCATAAATTCTTCATGACACGGGCTTAGTTTAAAAGAGAAATTGTTTTACACGTTATTGATATTATTTTAATCGTGCAATACACGTAGCGCCTAATTCTAAAACCCCCTTAAATTAAATTTGGATAATTTGAATTAAATATGCAGATTTGTATAATAGATTTTTTTGTCAGCTACATGGAGAACACATTGATATAGCATGTTCACAATCAAGATTAGTTCTAAAATACCCAAAAGCAGACCAGTATAAATTGTTGTAAAGAAAAAAAAAAATTAATTACAGGATTGTTTCTTTAAAAAATTCTAATGTACAAATAAACATTTTGTACATTTGATTTCAAACTATACATTTTCATTCATAACTCAAAAATACATAAAGTCGTTTTAGGGGGTTTTGAAATTAGACGCTTACATGTTTACCTTGAGTTTGAACTATTTCGCTCTCGCGCGTCACAAATTTTGATACCGCTTATCATAGAACCCATGCGCTTTATTCCTGAGCGATGGCTATCTTGTTTATTATCCTCAATTGTTAATTTTCGACCACAAAAAATGTAATCTGTAACATTTCATTATTTTCTATAGTTAATCTTAGTATTTTTTCTAACACTTTATTAAAAAAATATTCGAAATATTCGATTTATATCTTTAAATTGTACTTAATTATTACCATCCTGTTGACAATCTGTATCATTAAAAAAAATAAAGAAAACCTGGAAAATTAAATACTCATTTTTAAACCACTTATTTATTTGTAATATTTGAATATGTCCAATAACACATAATTACTTGATTTTCACATACAAAGGCACTATTATTAATCAAATAATAAATATCTCATAGAGACTAAGCAATTTTTTATATTTTAATGGAAAACATATCGAGGTATCGGTAATTACAGGGCTTACGACCTGTCTTTGGCTGGCTTAAGTGAACACTTTATATAAATATAACGTTCACCGTTCTCACTTATCAATCTCTATATCTATCAAATTTAAAATCTAAAAATTCGTGTATATTATCCTATAATTACCCATACTTCCATATATTTTCCATTAAAATATTTTAAAAAGGTTCGTCCCTTTGAGATATCCATTATTTGTTTAATAACAGCACCAGTTATTTATTTAAATTGAAACGATCTTGTCTTAAATTTGGAAGAAAATTCAATTTGTGTAAAATGGAAGATTCCATTCTAATAATTAAATTAAGTTTCTTGTTAAAAACATCCTGAGTCTCTTTCGAAGGTAAAACACGGTATACAAAAAAATGACATTATTTATATTTATACACCAAGCCTTACTATTTTTAGTTTTGTTTTCTCTATTAGATATTTATCACTATTTATTCTTCAGCATTTATCAGTAGCTCTTCATTGCTGATTACAGTACCTAGTCCCCCAAGTATCGCCAATATTCTGTCTTCAGCTCTTTTCATCCATCTGTCGCCCTCTACTCTTTTGATGTTCTTCTTACCACTTTTTCTACCAGTGGGAAGGTTCTGCTTTAGAACCTTATTTACCCACTATCTAATCATCATCACCATCATCATTATCTGTCATAATCTCTTCAACGAATTTTTACGAGTTTAAATTTGATTTCTTAGAGATTTTCCAAGCTCTTAGATATATAGCCTTTTTCATTATTTCCAAATGACATTGATAGTGAGGGTCCACGTCAAATTTGGTACACTAAGACTGCGTACTGATTGTAGGCTTTATTCAATAGATATTGTGGCATTTTAGTTTTCAGGACATATGCTAGCTTTCCAAATTAGTTTTCAATTAAATCTCTATTTAGTTTACCCGTTTGGAATGCATTCATCCCCGATCCATTATTCTGTTCAAACCTCCTCTGACCCATTCTTCTATCCATCTCTTCTTCGATCTATTCAACTGTCCTTTCATTTCTCGATCCATTACTGTGACCATCCCTTCTACGTTTTCATTCAAAATATCATTGTCTTCGACATTATAATATTTTGCTTTGTAGGAAAGGTTTTTCTAATCTTATACGTAGATAAAAATGTTTTATGCGATTATTAAGGGTCTGTTTGGCACATTTCCGTCTCAAAGAACGCTGTTTTATTAATATATATGGAAAAAAATATCTACTATTCAATTTTGGTATATTTTATTATTTCTGTAATCTTTGATCCTTACGTGTTTTTTTTGCAATATTGTTAACACTTTATCAAAACCTGAACTTGACCAGACATTGTACTTCATTGTAAAAAATGAGTATAATTAATTATGAGTAAATATTGCGTGATTATAGTTCACAGGATAGGAAAGAAGGAAATAAGGAAATAAAATTGATTACAAGTAAATAAAGTATAAATATTGCACGTGTGTTATGTATATAGTTAATAGGAAATTAAAAAAAAATTAAAATACATTATAACTTTAATTTGTTAGAAAAATTCACAAAATGAATATTATGTTCCAGGCCGATTTTGTTTGACCACCATTTTGGTTTGACAAATATTTGTCATTTATATCTATTTTTAGTAGATAGTAGTTGATTACAATTTATTATAGAGTATCATAATGCTCCAAAAACCTGTTAAAGTTATTAAAACATTTTATCTAAATAATTAATGGTGGAAAACTTTTTGGTGGCCAAATTGGATGAATTGGGCCTACAGCATATGTGGTTTCAACAGGATGGTGCCACCACAGTTCGAGCCATGCTTGAAATTTTTCCCAGCCACATAATATCAAAAAGTGGTGATATCTACTGACCTCCTCGATCACTTGATTTGATGGCACCCGACCATTTTCTGTAGGGGCACTTGAAAGAAAAGGTCAACGCCTATAAGCCAACAACAATTCTGATGCTGCAGAAATTTGAAATGAAATTTTATGAAAAATATGGTTAAATATGCCGTTACCAGAGGCGTTTACTTGGCTAACGGCATATTATTTACATAATTCTAATAAACCATATAATTGATAAGTAAAAACCAGGTTAAAAATTATGTTAAGTTTACTAGTTATTTAAAATATTCACCCTGTAGGTATGTATTATTTTTGAAATTCAAATTATGTGGTAGGTACCTACCGATACGTAAAAGTAAAAAGACATATCGCACATCCATAGAAAAGTGAGCACGTAAGTCAAGTTTTTTTGATTTTCGTTACATTTCTAAATCGTGATGTGATCCCTCGCGAAAACCGTATTAAATATAATTCTCCCCTTCTCCGCGAGCAGCTGCTAATTTGCGGTCCTTTTGATACGACCGCATATTCATTATTCTTCGCAGTAAATAGCAGCATTAGTGATTCCTTCGGAATAATAATAAGTAATACCGTTCTATTAAATAGTTATGAAGTTCTATCTAAATAAAATCTATCAATTAAATCAATATATGATAATAAATTTATCAATTAAAAAATATTAGTTCCGTTATTAAACTTTAAAAAATGTTTATTATTGTTTTCGCTCTCCCGTATTTTTTTTTATGATTTTCGACACTTTTTATGCGAATATTTTGATTTTCGAAGATTTGAATTTCTAAAAAGTTTCAAAACGCATGTTAGACGTTTAAGGGTACTAAATAGATATGTATTCACCGAGCGCGTGGAGTCAGTATATTGAAATAAGCCGTACATAACTATATATATTGAAAAATAAATCAAAATTAAATATATATCTGACCGAATATTACATTATTATTCTAGTTAAGCACAGCTTATTTCAAAGTACTGACTGCATGACTGTAGTTACCATGGCTACAAGTTAAACGTTTTTGTTTGATCACATTTTTTTGTGAGAGTACTCTAGTAAAAAAGGTTTGTGGGGGAAGCTAAGAATTAATTAATTAAAAGAAATTACGCCTTATCGTGGTGGTGCATTAAGGGGGGCGTCCATCAAATTCCACAACCATTCGTCCGAATTTCAGGCTGTAGAAGATAATCTTATTTACATCATCAGTAGGATATTTAGTGTTTCTCATTAGCCTTATTTATGGTGATGCTTTGCCATCTAAATCGTCTAGAGAAAAAAAGCATCGTACACGAAAGCAGTGATAAAATGTATTAGATTGAGCGCAACCCTTATTCCTACCCGACATCAGCTGTCTACTTTCCCACACACTTCAAAAATTTCATTAGGCAAAATAAATCGTAATAATAATGTTGACGCAAGTCGAGTACCTCCTCCCTGTGCATTTTTTCCTTCCAATATAAAGCTTAATTTATACCTGTCCCGTTCTGGTCAACTAATGACTTAGGGATTTCGCCGACGTGGGAACAGATTGCCTTCCGACACCGAACCGTCAAGATCTGTGTTATTTTTTTACATCCGAAAGTGGCGCCGTGCGTAACGCTAGGACCACGAAGAGGTGGTGCTCGAAATAGTTCCGGAAATGAAGTGATATCTCGGTTCTTCACTAAAAAGGTACGAGTTAACTGGAGGTGAAAACTTAACGTCCAATCCACGATCGAGAGCAAGATAGGCCATCTATTTGCCAATATTCCTCTCCTGAATCCAATTCGGGTTACGTCAACTAATCATTATTGTAATCGATACAGTCCACGGGATCTTATGCCACCAGATAATTTATAATATTGGTTCACTTTATTTAAAAATAATCCAAACTATTGTTATTTTTCGTTATTTTTTCTTGTATGACAAGATACTGTGCCTCACAAGTCTCAGGGTGTCTCGTGATACGTCCAAAGTATGTTTAGTTTTCTTTTCTTTATTTTGTGTATTTTATTTAACTTTATTTATTATACTGTAATATGTATATATATATATTGTAAGAGTGATTTCTTTATCTTTTTTTACTTTAATTCATGATTAGACTATCAATCAATTTTTTATATATTATATAGACACACATTTCGAAATTTCGTCAATACTGCCTCAGTGAGGGTCCAATTAGGTCTGATAAAATATAACGCTGTACCAATATCATTAAAAGTAACAGATAAAAGTCGTGACTATAAAGAAAATATTATTTTATTATATTTTAATGACTGACATAACAATAAAACCGCACCAATATCACTCCAACTTACAGGTCAAGGTCGTGATGACAAATAACGTTTTACATATGCAATAAACGAACAGATTAAGTGAATATTCACCTTTCATTCCTTATTTTTATTTTATCTCTTTACAAGACCAGAGTTGAGTGGTGAGTGGAAGATGCTCTTAAACCTTTCTGAATCCCAGATAAACATCCGAAACAATATTATTCAGTTTTTGTAATCACAGGAAATCGCACAGATATTTTAGCAGCCGAGCTGAAGATGGCTATAAAGCGAGAAAGTGCGGGTTCCTTGTGTCCGAAGACGTAACTAAATATTGCAAACAATTTCACCCAGCCCGCGGCTGGAGGTCGCACCCTTCTCGGATAAGGTATTCAAATTCAATTCACTCCACCCTCTGAACACCCGCTACCTGCTTCACGATAACTCGCCGTACAAGGATTTATATTCTGTCATAAACTTGCTGAATACCTCCGACTTTAACCGCGCGAATGTTAACGGCGGCTTGGGCGAGATAACAGTAGCTCGGCCAAGATAACGCCAAAGGTCCAAGATACACCATTTTTAGTCGTGTAATAATTTACCACGTATCAAGGATAGTCGGCGTTTTTTATTTCATTTTTTGTGTTAAAATTACAGTCACAGTTAAAAATATATATTCTGTTTTTAATGAAAACACATTTTTGTTGTGAAGTTGCCATTTCAGAATATGGTACTTTTAATACAAATTAAATTAATCTATTAGAAAGATATACGGAAAAAATAATTATGATTGCTGTCGGGATTCAAACCTGAACGGAAAAATGCATTACCTAGATAGGAAACGTTGTTTTGTTCTAGGTATTACAATTTTCTACTTAACTACTTACTTTTAATTATAATACCGTAATGAAAATAATATATAACTTTTATACGTATGACTATCAACTATCAACATACCTATATGAAGAAGAGAGATGTGAGGAGAGAGAAAAGATATGGAAAGTTGTAGAACGTGAATGTGTGTGTTTTATGGTTTTTAATTATAGGCATCATTTGCATCGTTTTATAACAGAATAAAATAACAAAAACTTAATCAAGCATCACGCCTTTGTAGAAGTAAGCAGAGATGATAAAGCATCTACTTATACAAAGGGATTCTGTATTCTCGTATTTTTCAATTCCCTGGACTCGAGAGTCAATCAAGCCCCGGGAATTCTTGGCAATCGAGACCGAGAATTGTATTCAATTAAAAAACATATGTTTTTTAATAAATATTCATATATATTATGTATATTATGAATATTATCCATATTAAATCGTATAAAATTTTTTTAATTAAATGGTTATTAGTAGTTTTTAAAAATGAAATTATGCATACATTTATAAATTGATTATAAAAATTACAAAATACTAACATTTTTTATTAAGTATTCAAAAAAAAAAATTGATACTGAAATACATCGGTAGACATAAAATATATGTTTGATCAAAATCAGTGACAAACTGAAGTCCCCTAATAACCTTTTTCAAATAATTTCATCTCATCTAAATTTTGTTTCGTCAAAAGATGACACGATTTTATTTTACATTTTACAAGAAGACATAATCCCCTGTTTGAATATACCGACAAAACTATTCCCTTCAAAATCTTTATAGCTGACCATATACAAGAATTCACACACGTGCACCGCTCGCCGCTTGCCGCTAAGCCTGCTGTACCGCAATGGTCTGCAAACTAAAATATATTTTCAATAAATTGATATTTTTCTTTTTTTTATTATTTTTATTTTCTAGTTGATCAATTAATTTAAATAACTTAATTTGTTTAAATTGAATCATATCAAGAATAATTAGTCTCGGGTTATTTTTTTTTTTAATTCCCAGGAATTTAAGCAAAACAGCGTGACAGAAAAAAAACATGGGATTCCCGGGAATTTATTCCCGGGTTGTCTCGACACAGAATCTAAATCTCATACCTCATTCACTTTTGTACATATGCTAGGGGATACTCGTTGAATGTAGAAGCTTCTAACAGAGCAGTCCTTCAATACCTGATAGCGCCAGGTTTTACGTAAACTTTACCTAATTAATTGTATCTCCTAATTTATTAAACACTTACTTTATATATGAATTATATGTCTAAATTTTTATTATTTAATTTTATATAAACTTACGAACCTTACAACTTGGTTGAAAAATCAAATGCGGACGTTTTAATTTTAAAAAGTTTAGTTAGTTTAATTTTACAATCCGATGATGCCTACACATATTGGTGTGAGTTTTTTTATTTTTTCTTTGATACAGAACTATTATTATTATATTATGATATTTCACGAAACTCTATAGCGAAATATTTTCAACATAACTTAACCATTACGCCGTTTCTCCGCGGGGGTAGGCAGAAAGGATATACTGTCCTGACACACAATTCTCGCCTCATCCATATACATCTTTATTTGCGTCATATATCTTTCTTACCATTCTCTCCTCATTATAATAAATAATATCAAGAATAAAGTCAATCATTTAATGTCGATGGTGGTGTGAGAAATATAATTTGCTCTATGATGGAAATATGAGTAAAAAAGGAAGGTACTTACTATTCGTCTACCATATGCTGGTTCATTTGTTTACTCCTTCTCCACCACAAGAACAAGCGTTTGAGCGGGGTGTATACAAACGCTCGCGTAAAGGATTATTTTTCTATATTAGCGGGATTAAAGTAAAGATTGATTATAAGCGTTAGCGTTAGTTAGTCCGTATAAAGTTCCAAGCGCACACTGAACTTGCTGCAGTTGGAGAGACTGTTAATTATTGCGACATCTTTTTTCTCCCCTGTACTTAAGGATAATTTAGAAAAAAAAGGGATGGAGATATGCACATTAAAATTTGATTAAATAGCGAACTGGAGGTATGCATGAGTGAGTCAAACATCAAAAAACTTAATAGATATTTAATTACAATATTTTGAGTATGTTCAAATCTTTATAGGAACTAATTACTGGGTTTTGTTCCCTGAGGGATTGTCATCAAGATTAAGATGTCTCACAGAGACTCTGACTGACTGTCTCTGACGTATTCTAGTATATGTTAATAATTCTAACGAATTTCATAACACATAAAGGATATTGTCCCTACTTCAAAAAATAAGTCTCAGCTTCAGCGACATCTATACTATTACACGAGAAAGAATATCAAAGATGCAAAAATATCAATAGATGGCGACAGCATAGTTGGTAATAAATAAGTGAAATGTTCCATCCTGATATCATATATATACAACTTCCAAAAATTTGATAGATGTGGTAGCATGGGTAAATAGGTGAACGTTACATTGTGTAAAGTGATCACTTAAGCCAGCCGATGACAGCTCGTAAGCCCTGTAATGCCCAAGACTTCCATACTTCTCATATAAAAAAAATATAATTGCTGTGAGACATCTTAATTAATTTAAACGGCGCTAACACTCTATAATTTACTATTTCATATACGTACCGATTACTTAAATGCCTTCGATAGCTGGTTCCAAGGTTTCCGATTGACAATATGGGCACATATGATATATGATCACTGCACTAACCTTTTTATTGTACATGCTGTCTTTCTGGTCCGATGTTGTTGTTCCTTTGGCTGGGTAGATTTCGACCGACTGAAGTGCACACTCCCGACGGTCCGTTTATTTGGACCTCTGGACTGGTCGAACCATGGGATGTAATTGATCCGCCTGTCGTTTATCGTCTTCTTTATTCTTCAAAAAAAAGGCGGCAATACTCAAACACACACATGCACAATATCATAAACCAGGAAACCCAGTGGTGTCAATCGGAGTAACGAGGCGCGTAAATACGCACTTCACTACAATATTTTGATATAATTGAAATTGTAACTTTATATAATATGTATTGTTTTTTTATGTTGGCAAAAATAAGACACTTAATACAAATAGTAAAATACATTAATGAATAGATTTATAATATTGAAATGTTTTGCTGAGCGGAACTGATATGAGAGCACCAGCTTCTAATAAAACATTATTTGCCATAATGATTATTAGATAAAAATTCCACGCAGCGCCATGTCGATATGAAAGAAAGTAATATATGATATAAATTCAACTCTGTCAAATCTATTGTGAATTATTTTGTGGGGTGATATCATATCTGTTGAAATATCCTTATTCTCAAGGGGTATTGATTTATTTATAGTTTGCGGCTTCCAGTGGGGTGTAGAAGTGTGTATTTTGACGGTAATTGAGTTGTTTATGAAATATATTTTGAATGTGACCTTTGTGTACATTGTTTGGAGATCATACGTATGTATGTTTGTAATATGACCTCTTAACTATATTGGAGATACATTTAAGACTTGTGATGTTGCTTAAACATATATATTTTAAAATTTTTGGCGTTAAAATTAATAGTTTGGTAATATAAACCAAAAATCTGGGTGTAGCTGAACAAAACAATTTTTTAATGAAACATAAAACAATTTATTTATTTTTCTTGTTAGATTTTAGAATGTCAGATTTTTCTTTTAAAATCTATTACATCTTAAAGAACGGTTAAGTAAATTAATTCAATTTTCTGATTTATATTAGCATTATTTACAAAAAGTGAAGAAATTATTAGCAAAAAATTAGTAGGAATATAAAAATAATTGTAGTACAAATTAAATGTATCAACTAGAAAAATATATCAAAAAATCAATTTATAGAAAAACTATACCAATAGGGAAAAATGCGTTACAAAACTGTAACTTCACTGGTCGCTAAAGCACGTGTGTGAAACATCTGTGTATGATAGAGAAAATAATGAATAAATTAGACAGTGGGTACAAAATATGGTTGGTTTTGCTCCATTCACACTGTGGATCCTATTGTCTTCCCTATCTTTCAATATTTTTTTTAGCAGTAGATAGATAGGCAGTAGATAGTTTAGCAGTAGATAGGCAAAGGCTGAACAAATGATGATAACATTAAATTAAATTCGAGCTGTAATGCTAATAATATAAGTAAAAAAGTATGCCCTCGAGGCGAAATTTATATAAAAATGTCGCTGTCCAAATAATATACTACCACTAGGCAATTATCTTAACCACAGGATTAACAGCCACGTTATTGAGGAGAATATTTCCGAAGTATGTTTGGAGAATGAAATGATTTAGTGTTAAATGTGTTGATAAGATACGTTGAATTATTAGAAGGTTGTAAGTGTCCAAGTCCCCCCAAATAAATTTACACCGGGCGCTTAAGGGCGCACTTTCAAAAATAATTAATATTTTTGCGACTTTTACGAAAATGTAGATTTGTATTATTCATTTATATCATAAGTTAAACACTAGATTAGACTTTTTTTTTAAATATTACTTAAATAGAACCTTTACACTTATGTTAAACGAAATGTTATATGCCATAATTAAGAAAATACAAGTATTATAAGAAAGACGGCGACCATTAAGTTTATTTTCCGCATGCCACAAAATTGTCCAAATATAGAAAGTTCTCACATATATAAAATATATTTTCTTATAATCTTTAAGCCAAAATTATGGAGATAAGCCTGCATTGAAACAAATTAACAAAATTTTACTAAATACAAATTATTAAAAATAATTTATTATATTTATTTACATGCTTTGAGACTTTAGCTTATATTTAAAATCGAGCGTTATATAAAAAAACATAATAAACTCTTACTAAATAATATTTATGTCGACCCTATTAATATGCGTCATTTATTGTTTTTCAATCGGCGATTTTAAATAAAATAACACATAAATTATTTTTGAAAGGGAAGCTGTTTGTTTAAATTATAACATATATAATGGAGTGTGTGGCTAGAGCAAAATGATCAATGAAAGACTACTTACAATAGATCGATGTTTATTGATGTCTGAAACACAGCTACAGATACAAGCGTGAGTATTAAATGTTCTATAACGCGATGCGTTGATTAATGAACTCGTCTGGAAGGCTGTCGCGATAGAAATAAAGGGCTGGGCCCGGCTCTCCGGGTGGTTGCGGACGCGTTGAATGGTCTGTTTTTTGGTCGGCACCGGCATGATTTTAAGGTTGAGAGCCCCATTTTGTACCTAGGTATTCGCGACGTGCGTTCAGGTTTTGAAGGTGATAGACCACATCATATGCAACTATTCTACGTTTGAGAGTTTTCTTGAATTATTCGTTGATTTTACTTCTTCATTGGTAGGCGGTCAACACAAGAGATCTTTAAATATATGGCATATATTTCTTTATTATTCATATTTACTACTCAATTTCAATAAATCTCAACAGCGTTTACAATTTTTTTTCTATTCCGTAATGATTCTCAATCACTCTAAAATGATTTACTAAAATCTATTTCCTAATTACTCTCAATCAGCCTAAAGCTGTTTACAATAACGAAAATCACAAAATGGAAAAAATCAGCAAGTCACAATTCATAACACGGTTAATGACGTCGTCGGATTTCATTCGATTTCTCGGAAAGCTTTTTTCTTTAAAACAATGGCGGCATTTATTGATTCACCCCACTTTTATAGTCAACAATGAGCGGCAGATCCTCGTCGCTGTTGGAACAGAAAAACAAATATGTCGAAGTGGAAATTGACATTCATGAAATCACATTATGTCTGGTGAGATAAGAGGGGGAAGCATTGATTGTTCTTCCCTTGCTTGATGGAAAAGTTAGAGATGAAATAGTTCCATTTCAGACATTGATATTTGTTCACCCTTTTACAATCGTTTTTATTTTACTCTTTGGTTAATTGTATTATGCTCACCTAGGTTTTGACGAAATAAAAAAATCGGATTTTGGTTGAATTCAAAAAAATATAAAATTATTTTTTGTTCAATACTAATAAACAGCTTATTTAATAAAATAAATTAACAATTTTTCACAAAAATTTTTCTTAAGGATTAATTTGAATACGTCAATATAACCAATTTACCCTATAACACTTTCATATGCATTGTGGTCATTTGCTAATTATATAAGTTTAAGAAGTCCCGTGTGTATACGTTATATTCTCTAGACTACCCATCGTCCCAATTAGTATATATGTCAAATAACGGTAATAAATTATAACTACTTCAATTTACCTTCGTAAAAATATCGATAATTTAACAGAAAAACTAAATACATACCGCACTCGACAGAATAAACATCAACACTGATCCACCAGTTTTCGGGCATCTCTTTGATGCATCCGCCATCTTTTATCTGTTTAAGTGCCAACCGAGTGCATCAGTTATTTTCATGAATACGCTATCTCTCTACATCGCTTTCTAAGAACGATCCCTTTGAAAGACCCATTCGTTGTTCTGCGATTACTCATTATTCAGACATTAGTCTCTGATTGTAACAATATTTTATTTTTATATATTTATAATTCTGAATTCGATATGAAATTTTCGAAATTATATTTATGAGAACGGATTTCGTAAGCAATCCCTATGTTCATCTTATATAGAGAATTATATTTTGTAAACATATGTATGCAATTTTCTCATCTGATCTGCAGTGTATATCTGATCTTTCTAATACATCATCAGGGCTGATGTGTTGTGTGACTGTTGGTGTTGTGGTTAAGTACTGGCTTACAGTACCGTGTCGAAAACAGGTATTGTATGAAATGAATAGTGTTGTGTTACGCGTGAGTTCTATCTACTGTCGAATCATTATGTGTGCAAACTTTTCGACTTCGATATCACATCTACCCTGATGAACCCTGCAATGGAACCCGAAACGTCGGCTAGAAAGGTCAGATATATACGGTAGATAAGCCCAGAAAACTGTACATAGAAGATTCTGAACAGCCGTGAAAAACATTAAATTGCAGAAGTGAAAAGGAAATAGGGAATTTAATGGCTCAACAATAAACAGATAGTAGCAAAATAAACAGAATATTAAGAAAAAAAATTTAAACCCATGTGTATGGAGTACCTTTATAAGTATAATAATGTCACGGTATATGTGTAGCCAGAACAGGTGAAGAAATACAAATAAAAACTTACAGTTGATGTTGTTCATTCAAGATAAAGGGTTATCCAATAAATGTGATAGAAGAATTTCATATAAAAATAGTAGCCATGTTTATTAACATCTTGACAGCTGTCATTGTTATTTTTATTCAGTACAGTCTTCCATTTTATCATGGAGCGTTTCACATTGGAACAACGTTTACAAATTATTAAAACTTATTATCAAAAAGCGAAACGATCAATTAATTGAAAACAACATCCAACGATTCAAATCATTTCCAGAAATAAACCTGTAAATTAGCCACATAGATCATATGATATCTCAGATATATAAAGTCTATTATTTAGCTGATAAACCAATAATAATTAAAAAAACTACATAACTCGTGTTGTTGATGAAATAAAACCAGATCTATGTGAAAGAATGGCTGAAAATTAAATCCAAAGATTGCATTGTATCAAACGTAGTCGTGGTGCACATTTGAATGAAATTATATAATACTATTAATGGCATCGAATGATCTTTCATATAAAAAAGGATCATTAATATTTTACTTGTTTTTTTTTAATTTACTTTCATTTTAAAGTTCTATCACACTTTTTTGGTAACCCTATAGGTGTACAAGTCATTCATTCAAAAATGTTGCACAATTACAGCTAAATAGACACAGTAAGGTCGAGAAGTGTCTGCTGGTTGGTGGTTCTGGTCAAGTATATGAGTGGAAGCTAGAACATAACAAATAGAGACAGAGACTAAAAGCCTTTGAAGTGTGGAGTTGGATGAAAATTAATGGAATTTACGGATATAAAATGAAATGGCGACAAAAGAAAGAAATAGAAAAAAATAGATTTATCCGCATAACGATAGAAAACAAATGCATATTTGTGTAGAAAAAGAAGACGATGGCCGAGGAAAATATTAATAAGCCAGTTCCTGGAGTGGAACAAATACAGAAGTTATAGAGAAGCAAAAAAATTTTTTTTTAAACTTTTCTTTTTTTTCTCAAACACACCGACGCGAATGACGTATTATGTCGACTTTAGCTTTAGCTTTCATATTACTCGACTTTGGGATGATAACGAAAGGTGTTTAAATTTGCTAACTGTAATGATGGAAGGTAATGCGTATCGCGTGGATTGTGATAAGGACTTTATCAGAAAGTTGAGATGCGAGTCGAGTCAACATTTGTAGAAATGTCGCTGAACCTGTACTGATTATTATATGATAGGATGACAGACAGCAATGGCAGAAGAGGTAATATAATAGAAACGAATATCACCGAATATATTATTGTTAAATTGCAAGATTAATTGAGGTAAACATATTGAAATGACGTGGTGCTATGCTATTAATGCTGCAAACGGAACCAGTGAGGAAGTAATCGGTTCGCGTACCTCTAGCTGCGTTCGTAGATCGCCAGTGTTCATAGTGATCGGTTCTGTTTCACACCACAAACGTAATAACGTAGTAAAATTACAGTATTGACGTACTCCATGGTTTTATTTTATGGCTTGTTTATGGTGATATATTAAAATGGTTATTCTCTTCAAAATACTTTAATTTAAAAAATGAATACAGTCAAATTGATATGGTTGAATAAATATTTCTCTAGAACTCTAAAATTTTAAATTTAACGTTCGGCTATCGCCAAACAAAAGGTGGAAGAAAAATGTTATTTTTGCAAAATTTTCATTCCCTATTTTCAATGAGCGATCTACCGGTTTATCGATGTCGCGAAACGAGGGGTTTGTTTTATGCCCGATGAGATTGCTCGAAAATTAGATTTGAAAGACGGAAACTTTTGACGGGCGTCGCCGTAAATTATTATCAAAACTATCGCGACGCCGCGTTCCGGCGCCTTTTTTGCTTTGAATACAAGTTTAATGATCAATCAGTTACTCGTGATTTTATGGCATCAAAAAATAATCTCTTGTCGCCTAACGGTATTTGTTCGATAGCCCTTTTTACAGCGGCATCAGTTTTGTTGTCGGAATTGAAAAGAAAGTTGAAAATTCAATTTGATAGCTCTGAATAAAGTTGGCTTATTAAATTTAATCTTGAAGGTTGAATTTACAGTTGCTTGGTTAATACAGTACATAGAAAAAGAGTATGGAATAAATTAAGGGTATTTTGGTGGTAAAGATAAGGAGATCTATCGAAAAAATATCTTTTTTTTAATTCAAAAG
This sequence comes from Eubasilissa splendida, assembly GCA_031772225.1. Taxonomy (NCBI): domain Eukaryota; kingdom Metazoa; phylum Arthropoda; class Insecta; order Trichoptera; family Phryganeidae; genus Eubasilissa; species Eubasilissa splendida. The sequence goes on along the minus strand of CM062847.1, from coordinate 5,457,323 downwards.
ATTATATACGATATAATCATGACTTATTATATTGCAAAATAGTACCTATATATATATAATAAAGCTCATCAAAGTGTCAATATAAAAATTTTAGATAAAACAATGATCAATGATGAAGAATCAATCGAAAGACAACAACATCAAAAAAAAAAATTACATGCATTTATATGCAATTCATAAAATATTGAGTTTTTTAATATGTGACCATTCAATTATATTATGGCAAATACCACAGAGGTCTTTCTTCTACGAAAATAAAACATCACGGACGTGGGGTATCTCGAGATGAGCATTATGAACACAAGAGATTCTGTGTCGAGACAACGAGGGAATAAATTCCCGGGAATTCCATGGACTCTTAATTTTTCTTTACATTATTCATTTTCAACAAGTTGAGTTAATTATAATGTCCATTTGACATACGTTTGACAAACCCGGCGACAAACGGTACATGTATAAGTATATTTTTGAGAAAATATAGTTTCCATAGTGTCATATGCATAAAGGAGAAATTAGTAACTAAAAATATTTTTGAAGTAAATGTTTTTATCGGTTTGTTCAAACAGGAGAATATGTTTAAACGTGATCTTTTATCTTTAGGTTAAATTCATTTTTTGAAACAATGTTTTTATGGGATGAAATTAATTGAAAAACTTCAATTAACTATGTTAAAATACATACATTATTGTCTTCCGATATGTTCTTGATTATATGTATGTATTTTTATTATTTAAATTATTCGTGTTTTGTAATTTTTACAGGTGAAAGTTTTTTGTATTCAGTATGTAGGTATGTAAAATTTTTAAAAACTACTGCCATATTATGAAATAATAAATATTACATAAAAACAGTTTTTACTGGCTTACAAAATTAATATTAAAGTATTTTTTTTACACAGATAATGTGATACATATGAATATTAATTAAAATATATATTTTTTTATTAAAATAAAATTCATGGTCTAGATTACCGGGAATTCCCGGAAATTGAAAAAAGTCGGGAATACAGAATCCCTAATCCCTAACGCATCGTGTCAGGCAGTGAGATGGCAAAGAAGCCTGACGGACCAGCGTGCAGCGGGTGACTTTAACCAGCCGGGATCTCCGACCACGCCGTGATTTAGGATGTACATTCACGCAACTAATGAAATTATACGCCTAGCAACAAGTAATATTATATAGCTTAGTATAAAACTATCAAACCGGTTAATGCCTAAGTAATTAATGTATTAACGGATATCGCCTCCACTCTCATCATCACAGTGAAGCTGAACGCACCCAGTAACGCGATACTTGCAATGCAACTCCAACTAGTCATAAAAACGTTGAGTACCGACGGCATATACTAATACAAACGGGTCCAACTGCACTCGGATGGACCTGACATTCAGCTATTGATTTTTTTTTGAGCAACAGTTTTAGAAGCCACCTTCAATCTTACTTTGCGCACTTAGCATTAACCTCCACCTTTAGCTGTAGTAAATTCAGTGCACCCGTAAGTAAACAGAAGTAATACAAGCTACAATACACTTCACGATACAAAAGAACACGAGGGTATTTCGGTGAATATTGGGGCATCGAATACCCTCATTAAAAATACATCATCTTCAAACCTTTTAATTCTGGAATCAACTTAAATTTATGGTTCAATTATTAAAAATATTATTTTATATTTTTTTTCATTTCGGTTTCTTATATTTTATTAACCCATACACTAATTCATGAAACGAAATTAATTTATAAGACGTTATGTATGTAAAAATGAAACGGAAAGAAAATCACTAGAATTCCTTGATTACTTAGAATATACCAACAAACAAAAAAAAAATTTGATGTGTTTTTATTTTTAACGTAAAGAACATTGTATTATATAATTCACATGAAATATTCTGTTTTACCTCTGTTTTATTTTGCCAAGGTTTTATTTTTTTAAATTATAAAAAATGATAAAGTGGGCGTATTTTAAATATCATCAGAAAACATATTTTATCGACGTTGTTTTCGGTAACAAAAATATATTGTAAATATTATGTATGTATTTTATTTAAACAGAGATGCGTACAACGAATACACGTCACTTAAATATTCTTATTATTTCATAAGAAAGTTATGCAAATAAGAAAATATAACTAACTTGGTGATCTCCCGGTACTATGTTTAAATCCAATTTTTTTTAAGCAAGAGTAACACGGGTACATTCACAAAAACATAAATATGCAGAAATATAAAATAATACGGTTATGAGTTCGTAATTTCACGATTCGTCACCGGCAATGTTTTTGATGCTAACACGATAATACTATTTTGTCTTTAAAAACCGTTACGACCGACGGTTCAATAGTTAAGCGGGAGGATGGGAAGGGAGCTGTATATCCAAAAGGGAGTCCTAAATTAATTAAAGTTTATAATTTTTATGTTTTGACTGATTCTTGTTTTGAGGGGTGAGAATTGGTGAACGTTATATATATATATTGTGACATTATAAATGGGGGTCACGCACAAAATTGCCTCGTCACTTATTTTTGTCAAGCACATTGACATTTCACAATTAGTTACCCTCAAGTTGGTATCACATTCGATGTTTACTCAGCTTATAAAAACGGTTGCGATCTATTGGCTCATTTTAAAACCATCGCCAAAGCTGTCAGACTAAAATGTAGCTGTGTGTGATTCACTATACCCAGAGGGTGAGTATCTTTTATTGTTCTATCACTAGTGCATAATCTACTATTAACTTGTTAATCTAATCGCATGGTTAATGACCTTTACAGGAAACAAGACGTTTTCTCTGGTGTTTGCTTCTGGTTTATGCCTCTGGTTCAGACCTCTGGTTTTTAACTTCAATTTATACTTTGGTTTACCTTGAAGTTAGTCGCCTCACTGTAGGCGATATTTTTTATCATAATGATCTACAACAAACCACGTCTACGAAACTGATCGCGTCAGCTTAGATGCTGCCTGTCAAACTTAATGTGACGCTAAGACATCTAGTGTCCCATACAAGAAGGACGTCCAACCCGACGAGAAGAGGATTTGATGTCTAGATTTTATGTTTTTCTTGATTAGATGTTTTTCTTTTACTAATGACTAATATCTTGTATTTATCACCCCCAGGTATTATTATAAATTTTTCCCAGTTTAGGATGAAGGCAGAATGTGACAAAAATGAGGAGGGTATGTGTGCCCAAGTAAAAGAACCCGCGGATCTTATGTTCTACACTGACAAGCCGGCGAAAGGGAAGGACGTAGGTCTTTTACCCCACAATATATATATATATATATATAAAGGGATCATTTAAGCCAGCGGAAGACAGGTCGTAAGCTCTGTAATTACCTCATACTTTCATTAAGTTTTCCATTAAATATAATAAAAATAGCTTTGTCTGTATAAGATATCTGATATTTGTTTGATACTTTTCCGTTTTGGCAGATAATAACATAGAATACCTTTCCACACGAATCATTTTTCTCGGATTGTTTTGTTTTACGTAATTAATATAGGAATACACTAACATTATTATATTCGCTATAAATGGATAACACACAAAAGACAAACACAGCAGTAATAATTCAAACAGGACTATATTAGAAACAAAATGGAGCAAATAAACAGATAAAAACTATATGAAACCTAGAAATAACCAGTCAATATTTTAAATTTTTATAGCCTTAATTTATTTTAACTCTCAACGAAAATACAACAAGCAAAATATTTACTTTATTTGACGCTGTAACCGCAATTTTTCGCATGATAGAATTAACAGTAAATCTTGTTTGTTTTATCTTGCCATGCAAAACGGACAACTATCGATGTGTTTGTTTTATGTACGAACGGGCGAAAATAACAACATCATATATGTACATACGATGTAACTAAAAATAGCATTATTTAGTATCTTTATTGCCAATATGATGACGTTCTTATGAAGTTGTCTCAAATTAAAATTGTTGTCTGTTATCGTTATTTCGTATACTGAAAGTTCACGGAAAAACTGTGTAGTGAATTATGTCCACAGTTTGTACAGTCACGGTTTTCTCATTCTTAATGTCTCATTACATGAAGCGTCTAATTCCAAAACCCCCTAAAACGACTTTATGTGTTTTTGAGTTATTAATGAAAACGTGAATTTTAAAAGCAAATGTCCAAAATGTGTGTTTTTACATCAGCATTTTTTAAAGAAACAATTCTGCAATGTAATTTTTTTCTATGTATATATCTTTCTGGCAGCTATACTGGATTTGAGATCACTTGATCATCAGCAAGCGTTGCGATTGGCTGATTCCATTTTAGGAAGAATAGCAACTTATACTGTCTGCTTTGGGGTATATTAGAACTGACCCTGATTTTTAATATGCTATGTCAATGAATTTAAAATGACTTTTTCGAGAAACAATGTGTTCTGCATGTAGCTGACAAAGAACCTGCAAAACTGCATAATTAACTCAAATGATCCAAAATCCAAATACGGGGTTTTGGAATTAGGCGCTTTTTAAATTTTTTATTGTTTTAACTACGTACATATTTTTATTTATTCATGCTAACCATGACATCTTTATTTTGAGCATTCTTCCGTAGATCCACATCTCAAAAGTTTAAAGTTGCCTTATCATTTCTTCAATGAATTCATCCCTGCGTCCTTTCACTCCATAAAATAGTACCGAGAATACATAGCATCCCATCATTTCCATTCGCAATTTGAGGTTTTAATTATATGACCTGTGTTTAAAACATTAATCTGATTCTTCAAAGACTGCAAATAGCTGTTAATAATGTACTGTTTACGATACGAATCGCTTTAAAACCACGAAGGGTGACAACAAAGAGTTATAATTGATTGATCGTACACTTGGTTGTCAAATTTAATTTCTAAAAATCTATTATTTTGAAAGGGGTTTTTTTAATACGCGTATAAATTTTTTAAATAATATTTACCCCGTGCGTTGATGAAGCACTTACATTTGAAAGTGTTCAATAAACGATAACGACTAATCGAATATTTGGGAACTTCGATTTCAAAAATCTTTCAATCGGGTCCCAATGAGCTACGTGATAATGGTCGCTTCGCCGTCTTCCGCCCGCTTTTCCAGGCAAATTTCTGGAATTTTCTTGATAATTTCAAATCAAATCCGAAAGTTTGAACTTCTTTAATTATACCTACATAGCTGCCGAGGAGCTAATGATTGTCTAACTTTCGGCATTTGGACGCGTATTCCCGCAAACATTATACATCCGAGTTAATCCTTTTATAATTAAGCATTTCTTGAATTATTGAAAGGGTGAATGTATAGGACGTTAATTAAAAGCAACAACAGAGCTTATCATTGAAACTAAACGGTGAGCAAGTAAGTGTAGGTATTGTCAATAATTCAAAATTTATATTATGGTGAAACATATGATGAAAATAATTTCATTATAATTTAACAATACAATACCTCAACATTTAAATAAATATTAGATAGGGAACTCATCCAAGGACGTGCAAAAACAATATGTAAATTCTGAAATATAACTAAACATCATAAACCAGTAAATTAATAATTAATTAAGTTGTGCCAAAAATAATTAACAAAATCAATGAAAACCTACTAAACATTTTAAAAATGATGTGACTACCTAATTTTAAGATACATAAAACTTAAAATACAAAGTAAAAGAGCATGTTCTTATATATTTTTTTATTTCCTTGTCATATTGTATTATATTCAGGTATCCACGCATAAAGTACTGTGGATTAGGTCTGTTACACCTTGTAAAAATGGTTTATTTTTTTGAAAGATTGATTTTTTCTATATATATATTTATAACATGTATATATATTTTATTCTTTATATGTTTCTAAGTAATTCATCTAATACCTCCTTATGAAATTTTTTTCCCTTTGTTATATTTTATTTATAAAAAAATAAACTGTTTAACTATGTAAAAGGCAATCCTTGCCGTAAAAATACCATGCGGTTTGGCCAGAAATAAAATTAAAATTAATATATGAGTAATAAAGAAGAAATAAAGAAATAGACATGAAATAAAGTGTATATATAGAAGAGGTGTTTGAAACATTAGGCATACTATACACATTCTTGATGAAAACATAGATACGATAGATTATGACACATTTATGCAACAGTAAAACTATTTAATCTTCGAAAATTAAATCTTTGTGTAAACAAGACGTACTTTTTACACTAATGCACATTATATTGTTAGCGTTTAAATGGGACAAGAAATTTGCGTTAGTCCATGTCTATATATTTGGTGGCTGTGTTAAATATTTATTTAATTAATTTTTCAGTGCGTATATGTACCTACTATGTATGCGAATGGCAACAATTATTTAAAAATCTTTTGGAGAAAAATAAATTATTTTAAAATTAGATTATCTTTACAGTAGGTCTTCTCATTCCATGCTTCATTTTGACATTGTGACCAAATTATATATTAAGATTAGGATAATGTCATCAGCAGTTGTCAATACATTGCTGGATAAAATCATCTCCATAAATATATCACTCTCGTCGGTTCTTCGCCAATTTCTATCTATCCGTCACACCTAGCGTTTTATTGACTATTTGTCGTACTTATCGTTTTATTGTCTATCCGTCATGCCTATTATTTTTCGTCTTATGGATAAAATACAAGAATATTCTTAGTCCATTGATTAATTATCTGTGCGACAAATTTTGCTTTTTATTAGTGAAAATGCCATCCTTTAGTGTGGCTGTGCTGAAACTCACTTGTTCACTTTCCTGGCATTTGCAATGCTGACGCATCATCTTCAGTAGTATTACTAATACAAAACTTAAGACTAAACGACTAGGGTTGAAGAGTGGAGGGAGGGGAGGGAATAGAGTTGAGTGGGTGTAAGGGCGTAGTCAACAAAAGCGCAAGAGAGGGGACGTAAAATAAGGTGTTTGAATATTGATGACATTTTTGTAACAATTAATCGTTAAGTTCTCTAAATATCACATTTTTTCCCTTATTTACAAATATATACTAAATTCTACGCTATCACTGTCGAAGCGATGAGCCTCGGTTCTTAAGTCTTAAGATTAGTATTAGTAATATTACTAAAGATAATGCGTCAGTGTTGAAAACGTTAATAACTAATTAGTGAAAGTAAACAGTCTTTTTATTTTAAATATAATTTAAATTAAATAAATCAACATAAAAAATATTAAGTTGCAACCGGATAGAAAGAGGTCCAGGTTTGTATCCCGGTAGCAACTAAATATTTTTTCAATAAAAAGATTTTTTCTGTCTAGGTGATTCATTTAATTTGTATTAAAAATACCACAGAACTTTGTTCGATAAATGAGAGTCCAACTGCAACAACAATGCGTTCTCCTTATAAACAATGACATATGTTTGATTATTATTAACAATTAATTATTTACAAATATAAATGTAGAGTTATCATCTTGTAATATGAAAAAGGTATTAATTCAAATCAATTCACTGAATGGTTTAAAGTACAGTACATTTAAAAATGTCTATTTAATATATTTTCCAGAAAAAACGTAGCATAAATAATTTATCACTAATTTTAAAAACACGTATTTTTCCATTGTTTGAAAATCACGTACCTATATTTAAAAATCTCCGTATCAAAGTGATTTTCATAAAAAACGTCGTTTGGACTATTTTAATCTGATTTAACCCTGGAGTATCTGAAAAGTTTACCGGTACCCGTATTAAAGGCGTATATATATACAGAATGTATTGAAAGTGAAAAGTATTGGGGAATTCTCCGTGAATTATAAATTGACTAAGAGAACTGTGTAAACTCACTGAAGTGTTCCGAGTGTGTTACGAAGGCTGGCCCTTTCTTGTTAAACAAACTTTAGAACACTTTGATTCATTGAGGAGGAATCAATTAATTTGGACGGCTTGTTCAAACGCCCAAAGATATAATCGACAGCGTGACCCACTATAAAAAAAGTATTTAGCAAGTAACTCTGCTCTAAGTGTGTGTAACATTTCGGCGATTCGTGCAGACCCTGAAAAATTTGAAACGGTCTATTTTAATATTTATTTAATTTTTTCATAAGGGTGATTATGTAATGTCTATATTGGTACATATGGCAGCGTATGCTTGTGAGGGTAAATAACGGCGTTTAACCCTCTTCACCGGCTAGTCAGTGGAGAACACAAGAACCGCGTGTTCTTCACCTCAGAAACGCACACCAACCATGATTTGTCACATTCTGCCTTTATCCTTAACTGGGAAAATTTATTTACAATACTTGGAGAGATAAATGAAAAGATGTTATACGTTATTATATGGAATCCGAAAATTAGAACAAAATGCAATTCAAATTAATAATCCTAAATTTGTCGAGTTGGGGGTGAGTTCGACGTTCTTCAGTGTAGACTGGTACTGGTAACAACAAGATCAAAATGTTACGAAAGATCGCATAACCTCCAATCCATGCTCATCCGTGCATATTCCACCATAGCGTCCCATCTCCATGACCCATTGTTGCAGTTGATTCTCAGCATCCAGGCCGACGTAATAGGATTTGTATAAATAATTGTATAAAAATAAAGTGTAAAGATGAATGTAGACTGAAGGGAAACGTCTCGTTTCCTGAAAAAATTGTTCATCATGCGATTAGATTAAAACAAATTATAGTCAATTTTGCACTAGTGATTGAATAATATAAAAGTATTTACCCTTCGGTTACATGTTGGACCCTTACAGTTTCATTTTGGATTCGCTATCCACAGCAGTGAACCGCGTAATTTTACAGCTCTGAGCGATAAATTGAAAATAAACCATAGATGATGACCGTTTTTATAACCTTTAAAGCAGATCGCGTTATCAACATGAGGACGTTGTTCGTGATTTCGAGATACTTGGCATTAAAACTAGTGACGGGACAGTTTTGAACGTGACATCAGTTTGTAATCCACTAGTGTATTCTGTGTGTTGATCCTAGGATATTTATCTATTTTAGACTATCATAATATGACATAATAAAAAATTGAAATAATATTTTGTGCACTATTTTATGAATTCGTTGCAGGGTTGAGTATTATTTTTCCATCATAATTGAAGTCCGTCAGGTTTAAATTGAATACCTCACTAGGCGCTACTCTGTCATAGTCAATATTAATTTAGTACAAATTAAATAAATCAACTAGAAAGACATAAGGAAAAAAATAATTTATCGAATTAATATTTTGGTTGCTATCTACCTTATTCGAACCTGGACCTTTTCCTATTCAAAGAAATGTGATATCCAATTTATACATCAAAAAAATTTGTTGACAATTAATTTTTTAACTAATATGCTGTAATATTTTCTGAAAAATTGAAACTTTGCAATGATAATTTGTTCTCCTTAAAACATATTTATTTAATATACATCTAACATATTACGTAAATTAAGTCAAAACATAAAAACAAAAATAGTTACAACAAATATATATGTATTTCATTTGAAAATATCTTATAGTAATAATAAATTGGAATATATAATTATTTAGAACATAGGTCTGTGATGTTTTAAATATGAATTAAATGTATTAATTATAAAGATATACATATAAAATCAATTTTATCGAAAAATATTGCTGTTGCGCTACCGGGATTCGAACCTGCATCTATTTTTCCAATCCGGTGAAGGTGCATTACCAACTATGCTACAGCGCCAGTATTAAAATTATTTATTATTTTAAAACATCACAGACCTATATTCTGAATAATTATAACTTCACAATAAGAATGTGTTCTCCTTAATAATATATAAATTGTATCAATATGTCCAAAATTTAATAAAAATAAATTGTTAATTCCGGCGTCTGCTATCGGTTTACTCAAAGGTATTTGAGATTCCGTAAAAACAATGTAGGTGCCTTTCAAATAATAGATCGACAGATGTATTAATTTGAAAAAGTGTAACATATGGGTTCGAAAATTTATCGTCTAAAATATTGGCACTGTAGCATAGTTGGTAATGCACCTTCCACAAATTAGAAAAATAGATCCAGGTTTGAATCCCGGTAGCGCAACAACAATATTTTTCGATAAAATTGATTTTACATGTATATCTTTATAATTAATATATAATATATAATGAATGTTAATATATATAAGCATTCTTTTATGTATAGCAATATTGCAAGTGATAGTTAAGTATTTATTTTATAATTATTATTCTGGTTTTATATATTTTAACGCCAACTGGTTTCAGAACGTCTCTTTCTTCGTCGGAACTCATAAAACCGTAGTTGGCATCAGAGCCCCACTAAAACACGTTAATAGGTCATAGAAAATGGGTCACAGAAGTAGTCGCGTTACCTCCATTTGCTCACTCTGTTTCTACCCAGTCTATGCTAGATGCATAGTCTGTGCGGAAGCGACCGGAGTGCGTGATATATTATCGTCATGAGTGCTACGTCTCAAGCTTTTGTGAATGAATTCTTAAAATCAAACAACGATATTAATCTTGATTTTCATGCATTTAATTTCAGATTATGATTTAGATCAAGATCAAATTATAATCAGAAAGAAATAAGGATTGACTTGAAACACTAAGTGTTCAGCATATATTTCGTATGTATAAATACATATATATATATAAAAGGTGATGCTACAAAATCTGAAAAAACGTTTCTTTCTATATTATTTATCTCAAAAAAAATTATGTTCCATAAAACTAATGATTTCGTAATGGGTCCATCCAGCATAATACTACTAATGACCACGTAAAACGAATGAGCGAAAAAGGTTGGTAAGGATGAAATATGACCCAATTTTATTGGAAACAACGGGACCCCAAATACTCTCTATAATATTATTATAGTCAATTAAATATAATAATTTTAAGGCAGGTTTTTTTTAATGAGCTTAATCTATTAGTACAGGTAGTAGCAGTAGGTAGTAATATTCGAAAATAAATGTCATGAAAAAGAGTATATCTTCTCGGTAAGCCATCAGACTATTGAATTATGACTTGTGACTGAATTATCTCTACTTTCCGTTGTTTTATCCCAGTAATTTAATTTTAAATAAATTAAATTAACTAATTTATGGTACTGCTTTTTATTTATTTTCAGTGTAAATATGTTTGACAAAACGAGTAACATGTGTCAAATATATGTATCGTACCACACTATCACAGTCTTTTTGATTCAAATAAAAAAATATATAAATTCAGTTAAATAAATAAATTTAAAATTAAAATATTTCTGGTAGAGAAAGAATCAATCAAATTATTACACTGCTAAGGAATATAAGTAAGACATGAAAATAGCTGTTCAAAGTATTTTAGGATTTTTGTTAATACTATTTTATTAAAAAACTATTATTTAAATAAAATAAAATTTGTATTAAAAATCTAACATGCGGACATCGTCTCTTTATTATTTCCATTTATCTCAATATTCCTAATATAATTATTCAGAAAAGTCCAAAACATTATTCTTAATCATATTTCTACTCGAGTCTCTATGGTGATTATTTACAAGCTGTGCTTGGTATTCGATTTTATTGGTATATTACATATTATTTCATTTCTTCTTCTTCTTCTTTCAAACAGGCAATCCACCCTTCAAGAGTGATGTGTGCTATTAAACAAGTTTAAACATTATTTCATAGAAAGCAGTACAATATTGCGTTACAAGTTCATTTAAATGTACGATATTCCTTTTCTTTTACAAGATGACCAATTTGTAATAAAATTTTACATTAATAATGTATTTATAACAAAGTGTACTAGACATATTAATCAATGCAATAATTTCTGAGAAATAAAATCAGCATTATTTACTTTATGACGTTGATTAAGGTTATAACTAAAGTGCCTTAAAAAAAAATTAAAAGTTATTTGAAAAGCCTGTTTTCTATTCCGGTAGACAAATATATTATAAACCATTTTCGAACTTGCTATTTCTATCTATCTAACAGTTTTCATGACAAATTTTACTTAGGGACCTTCTATGTTAATAAGTGTCATTTTCTTGTGTCTGAATTTAAAGAAATTCTAAATTTTTCTAAAAATAAATATTTGTATTTAGAGTAAACCTAGATATTGTACGACTAACATAGAGAAACTTGCTGCAAGCACGAAGCGGGTGGTTGTGATCTTGACGCGACTTGTTATATTATAACCGTGACTGGAATAATCTAGAAAATAATTGAACACAAATGGAGCTCTTAGCTTATCATCTGTACCCACTTCGAAACTGATTCTACTGAGGCCGACGCCCGAATTAAAATACCAGTATTCAATATTCATTCAAAAGTTTGGTGTAATAACGGCGAACGAGCAGCGACGCCGACGCCGGTGTCCCGCCCAGATTAACGAAAACAGAAGCGTCTCGACGCCACAACTGTCAAACACCTGTGACACAGATCCTGGCTGGCTCAAGCCATTACGCCCTGACATTCCCTCGCCTGAAATGGGATCTGGGTTCGTGTCTAGAATTCGTAAAAGCAATTTAAATAGAACAACGGTTGTTCGATATCGGCCCGGGAGAGGGCGCAGGAGGAAATTAATTGAAACATATTAATCCATTAATTCTAGATAGTAAAAGTTAACGGTATTGGAGGCGGACGTGATTATACGCTCTGAATTTAAATGGTGATCTTTAAGGCCTTCATGATTAATAAAAGTCGGTGATTTGAATTTTTATACCGGATGTAATCTTGTACGATTGCCCAGCACTTTGTCGTGTTATACGAGGGCAAGTCAAAAATTATCTACAGTTTTCGTTCTACAATTTATGTTCACAGATTTTACAGAAGCCAAGCTGGCCGTGTATGATTTGATGGGCAGAACCATAATTGATGTTCAAAGAAGACTGATGGTAGCTCACCTATTCGCCACAACCATCTCTCGAGCTTGCTGAATTCTGCTGCCCATGGTAGAGGTTGAAGGGCGTCCTGCTTTCTCTTCGTGCGTCACACTCGTAGGCCACTTTTAAACCTTTCGGTCCTTAAAAAAAACATTCTGCCCCTTTCACACCCTCCGACCCGAGAAATCGGATCACTGCTCATACAGTACACTGTAATAGCCGGAAGGCAAATGACGCGATCGGGATCAAATTTCGCGCACATGACCGCAGTCGTACTAACTCTAAGCACGCATGCGCAGAAGGTAGTATGACAACCTTGAAGGTGTATCATTGCAAAAGTGTAGATAATTTTTGACTCGCTCTCGCGTAGTATTAACATTTCAACGTTTACAATTATAACAAAAATAGACTGGGGCACATTCGGACCTTTAAATATGATCTTTAAAAGTATAATACTTTTCCACTGTAACTAAAACAAAAGTTTTCAAACATATTGTGCTTACGTACAACTGCGAAAGATAGATTCTCAACAAAATAGAGAAGCAAGAGTTTAAAGAGCGGTATGTGTATAGATATATGTTGGGTGTCACACGAAGAAACAGGAAAATAGGTGTTTGGATAAGAGAACACATAAGAGTGTTCAAGAAATTGAAATAGCAATAGGTAGGATATATCTCTCGATAGACAGACAATTGTTGGACGAACGCAATTATCCAATAGTATCTACCCGAGAGGAATCAAGAGGCCACTAGGTCACCGCAAAACCCCGTTAGACTGAAATAGGTATACAATTTTACATAAATATACCTGAAAGCAAATAACAATTCAATGGCTTCTATTCGCCAGCGGATAAAAATAGCTGATAATGTTGATAATTATTACATATCCAAGTATATTGTTCCAGAACTTTCGGTTCAACTTTTCAAGCATGATTGTTCTTTAGCGATTTTTAGGTTAAATAAATTGTTCTCGGTTTATTTTTTCTTAAACATATTTATCCACGCATATGCGTGCGTACTTAGCGTATTATTTTCAATGGTTAAAGGTAACAGCTCCTAGCTCTCCTTAACGCTTATAGAACGGGTTTACTCAATCTTGCCTCACGCAACTTGACTCAAAACTCATTAATTCCTGGGTCAAAACGCATTCATTATCGACTAAAAATTCTTATAAATATATTTATTAGAACAAATTAAATATATTATATTCCGACCTTCGTATCTGGATCTACATATATCAGAGAAATATAATTAGAATTAGTGTATTTAAAATTTACGATTATATTATATGATCATAATAATCTCATAATTTTACTATTTTTGTATAATCCTACCTATTGTGTCTACTCACTATCATTAATTTATATTTTGTTAGCCATTGAGATACAGAAATATAACTCTTACTGTTGTCTACTGACTATCGTCACATTATACTTTGGTAGCCATACTCATAACTAATACCTCGTGCATATCTCTAATTTATTTAAATGTAATTGAAAAGTAATAATAAAATAAATGCTTCAAAGACTTTTTATTCATAAAATCATTAGTTTCATTAATTGTAATACTTTTGAAAGCCCGACCACGTACTCTACTAATATGGTTCTGTTTGGCAGATCCTCGATTAAATGTGGCAACCCCGACGTTAAATTTTAACGATGACGCTATTTAGTAGAATAACAGGTAATTATATAATTCATAGAATATCAAAGATCTTTTATTCTTCTGTAAAAACATACGCTTGGCTTACATAATAGGATAAATAACATTGGTCATCCTTACACACTTGGGTTTACTGGGGTTACATTTTCTGATGGGCACAATCCTATTGAAACAGTACAAAGCAAAGGAGCTTATAATATTACACCGTTAACATAACGCAAATGAGAGTTTCGGAAACCAAATTAAATTTTCATATATTCAAGTACCTTCGTACGGATGAGCTTTCACAAAAAGCTTAAGAGTTTCTTCATGAGACTAAGCTCTATTAGTATAAACATATACGTGTATCTCAAGCAAATCATTGTATGGAGATACAAAATGCCAAGAAAATTAATATCCTTTTGGCTATTCAACATAAATTGGTTGTGTAATTTTAATCATACTTTTAGTCTAGCAAAAAAATATCAGTATTTTTCAAAGTGCTTTTAAAATACTTAACCAGAAAAAATATATTGATTTTTAAACCCTAATCGCTGAAAATAATATTTTTACATATGTTTAGCAAAACCTCAGTCGCCTCGAGGAAATATCTTCATTATCTGTGCTTCTGTTATTATATTTCTTTGAAATTTCGTAACAAGGTTTTTTTTTTTTGAGGAATTTTTACAGTTACATATGTACAATATCAACACACATTTTGAGATGTAAACCAATAACAAAGATCTACAAGTATTGTAATACAGTATTAAGTGTAAGATATTCTGCCCGATACCGGCTGCGCCAGTTGTAATATCCTTAATGTTGTTTGCTCTCGATTGCCAGCTATAACGGCTGCACTGATAGTCAGATGCTCTTGGTAGTATCGTCGGAATAGTACCAGATTTCTGGGTAACAATCCATAATAATATTACGTTTCCCCATCTACTATTATTTATCTATTATTTATTTCTCGATACTTACAGACAATATAATACAGACAATTACTAGTTGTAACCCGGGTCGCGGTTCGGAGTAGAGGGGCCCGCGCCCGAGGCGTAATCTCTTAAATAGTTATCTCTTTAGCATGACCTTTCACACGCTTACATATTCTTCAACCATATATATCACATTAAGGTAAAACAATGTGTAATAAATGAATTAAGTGATTAATAAGCAATAAAATGTGTTATAAATATGTTAGGTGGGTAACAGGTAACAAAATGTATAATAAATAATAAATAGGTAACAAAATGTATTTTATGAAGTAGGGTTGTAAGCCTTACGCTCAACCCCAAACTGAAAGTTGGGGATTTCTTTCCCCTAGATGATTTGCTCCCGTTTTTGAGGCGCTGGAGTTCGCCATTCGCCCTCTTCCTATCTGCTGTGACTTAAAAGCCACATTGCCCAAGGGTTCGCTAGCGTGAAGTCAAGGAAATTTGATTTTTTGGTTCTGCATTTTGCAGTATTTTAAAGAAGTATTTATTTTCAGTTAGAGCTGGCCCACTAACTGCTCGAATCCTGGATATCAAAACCACTGACAAAAAATTGTTAAAACATTTTTATTTTTTAAAGACAATATATTTTTGTTATGAAGCTGCATTTTCAGAACGAAGTTCTGCCAAATTTTACTACAAAGTAAATTAATCAATAAGAAAGATATACAGAAAAAATCTATTTACTTTATTCATTTAATTTGTATTGAAATACACAATACTATTACACAGGGTTATCCAATAAATGTGATAGCATTTCAAATAAGAATAGAAGCCATGTTTATTAATATTTGGACAACTGTTATTTTTATTCATTATAGTCTTCAATATTATTATGGAGTGTTTCACGCCGGAACAACGTTAACAAGTTATTAAAACATATTATCAAAAACTAAGACGATCGATTTATTGACAATAACATTTAACGATTTAATCATTTCCATACTTTTAAAATTAGCAATTATCTTTGTGGTTAAGATTCATATTTTTATTTATTATCTTTGTTTTATTAACCACTAAATTGAGTATAAGTACATCTACCGGTTTCGAAGAATACCATTTTCTTCTTCAGGATGTCATAACTAACTAAAATATATATTGTTTCTTTGACAGAATCTAAAAAAAAAATATTTTTTTTAAAATTAGATTTTTTTTAAATAGATTTTGTCAATGAAACAATATATGTTTTAGTTAGTTATGACATCCTGAATAAGAAAATGGTATTTTTCGAAACCGATAGATGTATTTAAACTCAATTTAGTGGTTAATAAAATAAAAATAATCATTTCCAGATCTCTCCGTTTGAATATTTTCTGTAGGTAAAGTCTCTTATTTAAGCTGATAAACGAACCACAATTGAACAATTAGAAACCAATATAACTCGTATTATTGATGAAATAGTGAGTGAAAATTGGATCCAAAAAAAGCATTATATCAAAATTTATTCCTGGTGCGCATTTTAATGAAATTATATTCCATTGTTAATAGCATCGATCATTAATATTATACTGACTCATTATTTTATTCAATTTTGAAGTTCTATCACGCATTCCGATTAACTCTATATATATATATATTGCCCTCTCGATATATAACTCTATATATTGCCCGTCTCGACACAGAATTTCTCTAGTGAGACGGGCACAGTCTAAACAGATTTTTACATTGTATTTTATAGTTCCAAATAAAATAAATAAAAATATATAAGTATTTTTTAAATAGAAAACCTACCAGATTTTTTCTTCTTTATTGCACCCAAGTTGATTTTAATTTCTAGGCACATTTCGCACAGATAGATTGGTTTTATAACATTTTTCCTCGTAATTAACATCGTAACTTGCTTCAATATCAGTATATTTCAAAGACGCTTACTATCTATAAATAAATAAACTATAATAACAGAGTTCCACAACGGTGTATGTATGCATTTCGTTTAGACTTCGGAGTCAGCTGGGAAAGCGACGAAGGAAAAATTGAAAGAAATCAGCATCAGAATAGAACAAGACTGCTATTTAGAAAGAAGGCCTAAAATCAAAAATCTAAGAAAATTTTCAATAAAATGCCAGATGACATAAGAATTAAGGACAAATTATATGATTTTAAAATAAAACAAAATGTATGTAAGATAATTTATGTAATGTATAGGTTTTAAAAAATAAATATTGACATTTAAATGTTTATATTAGAGCATAAATAATAAATAGTCTATCCTTAACCTACCTTGCCTAACTCACCCTAGCTTTAGATCTTTATTTAACGTACATTAGATTTTTGTACCCACCTTATATTATTATACAGCAGATTATATAAAAACATAATTATATAAATAATATGATTTATTATTATTATTATAAAATGTTTTATGTTGATTAAGATTACTTATAGCGTTTTAAGATGTTATGAAATTATTCAAAAGTGAAATAAAAAAGATCAAATGAGATTGTTCATTAATTTATGAAAGGACTAAAAGAAAATTGAAAACATGAATCATAAAAATTATGTTTTCCTCATAAAATTCTCCGACCCGGCATTCGCTATCTTCAATATTCAATGTTTATTTTTGCAGAAAAACGTTCGTACATAAAACCCGGGCATATTTCATGTTGTTCATTGCCTTCAGTAAGTAAAGGAATATTTATAAATATTCAAAGCCTACCGAAATTTAAGTGAGTACCTACTGCACGGTTCCTCGTATTTTAATCTATTTTAGTGTATTTTTTTAAGTTCATTTAAACATTTAAACGTAATACGTTTTCCTTTCTTCTTTGAAATATTCAAAATGTCAAATTAGGTAATTGAAAAATTACGTTTGTAATATTTTTAAGATAACGTATCGACTGGGTTTAGGTAAAGAGGCATAAATTTTTTAAATGTTTTTTGTGTATTTATTACTATCTGAACAATGAACAGAAGAAAAAATATTTATTTACTGTTTCCGAGGTATGTTTGTAGAACTCCATAAACACATATACATATGAAAATAAAACACTTTTTTTATTCTACTCGTTAATTTTCTTGAGACGCGTTTCGCCTTGTGACGGTATTATCATTCTAAAAGCGAACGCGCACTTAGAACAAAACAGTCGTACGACAGTTCGTCACCAATTGTTGAATATTTTCAAAATAGTTATTCAGTGTGCGCACTGCGCATAGCTCGCTGTCTCTCGTAGTTCAATTTAACTCAATAACTTGTATTTATTTTTTACAAAAAACACATTATTGTCGTGAAATTATAGATTTTTAGAATATAGTTCTGTGCGATTTTATTTAATTTTGGCATCTAGCGTTTATTTATTTATCAAAGTTATTTGAGATTTAAAAGTATTATTTGAGATTCATTGCAATATTAACAAATGTAAAAACAATGGAATAAAAGTTTTAAAATTTGTCATAAAATTATTATACAAGTTAATATGGCGATACTAAATAACGCATTTTCTCGGATAGGAATAGATCCAGGTTCGAATCTTGATAACAACTAAAATATTTTATCAATAAATTGATTTTTTCTAGAAGTCTTTGAAGTTGATTTATTTAATTTGTATTCTAATTACTTATTATTATATGGAGTTAAATTGTTAGATTGATAATACTCTCACAAGGTAAAATGGGTCTCAAGTAAATTAAAAGTGTGGAGTTTTCATGTATATATTTATTATTTATACATGAAGTAAGATAACAATATTACGACCTTTATTACTAAAATATGAATTGAATTCATATTTCTACAATTATTATAAAAATATAAAATTATTAGCCCCATTAATTGAAAAAATTCATTGAATTCATGTCTTCTTCAGATTGGCTGCAACTGGACAGACTTTGTAAATATTCTGAGAAGATAATATAACGATTTGATCAGAAGGAAAATTAGTTTCACATATAGGGTGTCCAGCGGAAAAATTTCAAGATTAAATTGTAATTGCTCGTAAACTATCAGGGTGAGGTAAGTGGGAGAGATATTGTTCGACGCGCGTGACTTGCTGATTTTTCAGTCGCAATAAGTCACTGGTCTGGAGCGCACCGCAGTTTCACCCATATAAATCGCAAATCGTGCAGTTTCTCAACGAAAATGACTATTATTTACGTGAATCCTTAGCGAGAACGATGCTGGAACTTTTTGGAACAGCACGAACGCTTGGAAACATATTGTTTACTGACGAAGTACATTTTTATATCAATGGCTATGTTAATAAACAAAACATGAGATACTGGTAACCCGACAATCCAAAAAAAAAGTTATTAAAAACGTTTGCATTGTCCAAAAACGACAGTGCGGTGTGCAATTTCTGCCCGAAGGATAATTGGCCCTTGTTTTTTTAACCAGCGGGAGACAGTCACTGCTGACGTATATTTTCGAATGATCAACGAGTTTTTGGTAACGCAACTGCAGCTGTTTCCCGGGTTCAACAACATAACACCATTTCAGCAAGACGGGGGCACTCTACACAAGATATTGTTTATAAAACGTAAAATCTGCATCGTTAAACTCCATTTTGCGTAAATAAAATATGAGAAAAACATTGTAGTTTTTTTTTGTTTATTTAACATTAAACTAGAAAATTATCCGCTGGATACCCTTTATTTACAATTACGTACTTTTACGTCGGATGTTATTTCTCTCAACATTATATACCAACATAGCATTTTAAAGAATCTTAATGAATTAAGAATAATGGTAATGCGAGTTCACACTTTAAATATTCATTATCATTAATAAATGTGAAATTTAGCTATGGATAAAAGAAGAAATTCTCGAGAGAGAGATGTAAAATTAGCAGTCATTATAAAACTAATTTTCTTTTATTGATCCCTTATTTATCGCCGAGGGCCGAAGTTGTATTAGCACGTCAGCTTGAATAAAGGAAAGTTTTATTTTGCGAATTATTGTCTCATTCATCTCCTACACAAAAACTTATGCCATGGAACATATTTTAAATATAAACATGAATGAATTTACATAATGTGTATGAGCTATTTTATACAAAATTTAAAAACTATTCGTCTGTTCATATTTTACATATATAATATGTACTGTCGAACATGGTTATAACGAGTATGAGAGGACTGACTAAATTTGCTCGTTATATCCAAACACAGACTACCATATATATAGACATGATCTAACGTGAATTCCTTATTTCAATATTTTCAATTTTATGTCACCCACGTGATCATTTTGGTACCACTTACATATGGCTCGATCGGAACAAAAATTTAAACGCTAAAATTTAAAAATTTAAGATTTAATTTTCGAAGAGTAAATACTTTTACTGTTGCATAAATGTGTCATAAACTATCGGACTTATGTTTTCACAAATAATATTTGTAGAATGCCCCTTGTCCCGCAACTAATATTCCAAACCTCTCTCCTATATGTAAATATATTTATTTACTGGTCTGTATATCTAACCAAACATTGCTACACATAAGAACTGTTTCGTGAATTTTTCTGTCTGTGCCTTCAAAATTAGCCCATAATTAGCAAATTCGCCACTTGTTTGGATGCTAAACCATTTCAATACTGCTGTATCAACATCATTAAGATCGAATTTTATTTCTTTTTTGTTTCCGTGATATTGTTTTCAAATGCCGACAAGTTAACATTCTTATTTTTCAATATTGTTGAAAATTAAAGAAGATAACGAAAATTTTTAACACACTTCGACATAGAGAGATACTTTATTTTGTTAGTAGACATGTTTGCAAATCAAGGGCCACTTTTTAACTGATAATTCAATGTCAAATTGTCAATACAACACTGCTGACGCATGCAAACATGTCTTTAGATAATCATGATCGAAGTTTTGACGGCCGGAAATCTTAGGTAGTATCATAAATTATATACGGTCAGCGTGTCCGCTACTGCTTTCATTTTTATTTATTTTTTTCAGTTCCAACAAACACAAATATTATTTGTTCGGTATAACTGAGAAGAAAGCTCGTCATAACAGTGCACTTTCATATGAAAACTTTTGACTAAACTAAAATGTTAATGAGTTGTTGCTCACTGTAGCTATGAACTCGCTGTGCCCGAGATCGCAATAACCAAGTTTGACTATATATATTGAGAGGGTGAAGGTCGGCGTTCTGCTATCTCACGGGATAGTCAGTGGTGAACACAAGTTCCACGGGTTCTTCACCTCAGCAACGCATTCTCACCTTAGTTTGTCACATTCTGCCTTTATCCTACACTGGGAAAAATTTATTAATGATACCTGGAGGAGATAAATGAAAAGATGTTATTCGTTATACAATGGAATCTAATCATAAAAAAGGAACTCAAATAAAGTTAAAATCAAAATGCAATTCATATTAACAAATCCTAATTTCGTCGGGTAGGGCGCTAGTTCGACGTTCTGCGATGCAAGCTGGTGACAACAAATTTGAAATGTTACCACAAATTGAATATCTTCAAACAATACTCGTCCGGGCACATTTCTTCGTAGCATCTCATCTCCATGACCCATCACCATAGTGAGTTCTCAGCATCCAGGGCCAACGCAATAGGATTCGTATGTAGAATTGTAGAAAACTACATAGCCCGAAGTAGTAATGTAAACCAAAGGCGAAGTAATGAAAGTAACCAAAGGGAAACGTCTCATTTCCTGTAAAGATTATTCACCATGCGATTAGATTAGTAAATTATGCACTAGTGATTAAATAACATAAATGTTTTTACCCTTTGGTTACGTTGGATGCTCACGGTTACATCTTAGTTCCGCTGGCCGCAGCAATGAACCGCGTAATTTTGACTTTCTACTCGATGATTTGAAAAAGAACCACTGATGGTGACCGTTTTTATAACCTTTAAAACAGATCACGATACCAACGTAAGGGCAATTATTCATGATTACGATGTACTTGGCATTAAAACAAGTGACGGGACAATTTCGAACGTGACACCAGTTTGTAATGTCACAATATATATATTTATACAGTGAAACCTCTATGGTGGTATGAAGGAACCTAATAAAATATACTATGAATACGGGAAAACAATGAATGCTGCGAGAGTACAGAAAATAAATAAGTTCATACATCACATTTTAAAAAAGATACATATTTCTTCATATTTCTGAAAACGAAGGTACAGGCGAGCGATTCTCTTCATCGACATCTTCAACATTTTCTGCTGTCTCCTTCAATTTTTTCAGTCAAATCAAGAACAATAAAATATGTAGTTATTTTACGCGCATTTCTGTGACAAGGTCCCTTAAAAACAAATTTTAAGCATTCGTTATCATCCATGCCTTTTTGTTTACGTAATATTTTACGGGTAAAGTTATCGTACTCTTAAAATACCTAGGCTTCAGTGATTTGCTAATGATAATTGTCTCTCATATATCAGTTTAATTACTGTTGACGCAAAATAGAGATCTTCTCTATCGACCCTTTATCACCGAGGCAGGACTTTCTCTTTAACGTCAATGTGCTATTATATAACAAGCCAGTATAACAAAACGTGCTGCTTAATTCAAAGGATTAATACGGTAAATTGATGCATAGAGGAACGATCGATGCGATCTATTTTTGCGTGTTTTGTATAATTTTGTTAAATAAATTTGTTTAATTTGGGACTGGATGAAGTAAATGACACATGCGGGAAAACGATTATTCGAGAAACGATCGATCGAAATTTCACTGTGTATATATATATATATATATATATGTAACTGGCGTCTCTTCTAGGTTAGATCACACTTTTAGTAGATGGTTGATCCTTGAAGAAACCTAGATCGACGTTACAGCACAGTAACACGTGCCATTGTCAAGTCATCGTCTTAATAAAATATGATATTACCGAACCTGTTCGCGGAAGGTATAAATCAACTACGTTATTGAATCATATAAATACCTACTAGATCATACACGGTATTAGATTCACAACAAGTCGTAAACTATAATAAAAAAATCGAAAATTAAATTTCGATTATCTCTGAAATGTTGAGAAAGCTTGAACATTAACGACTAGTATTTTTAAAAGGCATAACCTCCATAAGAATAATATTCCATTTATTAGGAACTACACACTAAATTGAGGCTTTCTATAACATGAAGGCAAATAATTTTTTCATACTTTACATTTTGTCGTGAAGCATGTCAGAAATGAGCTTTTGTATAATATTTTAAAAAATTTAGATTACCATTATTTTTGAATTTTTTTTAAAATTTGCAATGCTTTAGAAGATATTGGCGTTCAAATTTAGTCATGGAACTTTTGTATGGATAACTATCGTCGCTTCACTCTGCTCTACTCCGCTAACGCATATTAGTTAATTTTACTTTAATCTCGCTTATACATAGAAATCCTTTTCGCGAGTGTTAGTATACACCCCGCGACGCTTGTATTTGTGGTGGAGAGGAATCAACTAATGAACCATCATCCGGCAGACAAAAGGTAAGTGCTTTCCTTTCTTCCTCATATTTAAACCATTACCGACTAGTCGACTCGGAAGATGTGACGTCACACGATAAAACGGTATAAACCGATCGTTTTTAAAGTTTGCAACTTTAAACATCTGTAACTTTTCTATATTTCAAGATATCAAAAAAATTCATCATCATTATCAACCATGTTATATACACCGCTGGATGAAGAATAAATTGTAGTTGCCAACCTTCGATAGAAGAAGGCACATAAAGAAAAAGAAGAATTAGATGGAAAGATAAAATGATATTAAAGAAAAATAGAAGAAAAACAAATTTACCAACGGTCTAATAATAAATTCTGAAATAATGAGATTGTTTTTATATTTTCTAAACCAACTATATACGTTATTCCTTACAAAATATTATGCCGTTTTTTTCAACATTTACCGTTATATCTGGGATTCTTTACACACATGGAGCTATATGTGTCCGTTCCAGCCGTTATGTTTTACAAATTATTCTGCTCCGTTTTGAGATCTCAAAACCACGTGTACATTGAAGGTTTTTCTATAAATTTTTATAGCATCGCTTCTTTAGCCTTTTTTAGTAAAAAGGTAATCGGACACAATTTGTGGTTATCTGCAATGCTAGTATTTACCAAAACATGTTTATTTTATCTTAAAATACCAGTTGTGTACTCACCTATAAAATATAAGTTGCATATATCGCTTTACTTTTTCTGTACGAATAAATTAATTTTGTATTCATTTTTATATTTAAATAAAGATTTTTTTTATTAATTCGCTTTGATGATTTTTTATCCTGAATTCTGTTTTTGATAAATAACGATTCATAAGATCAAATTACAGCATTATAGATCATTGTAAGTTTTATTATCTATTATATTAACTTTTCTGGCATTACTGTTTGTCATCCTCTTATACAACATTGTGCAGGTTCATCGACATACATTCACTCGACATTGGAGGCGGGTTACCATTCGCAATTTTTGATATTATTCTCATCACAACACGTGATATTATATCAAAATTATTATCTTTCATTCCATCATTAAATTATTCCATCAGTAAAGTCAGCATATTTCAATAATTGGTGACGTATCTTTTAAACCTAAGATATATGCATCAACCCAATATCAATCACCAACAATTAATGGATACTTTGTTTACAATAGAATAATAGTAGAAACATAATAGGCTCTGTTCAGAAAGTCTGACAGAAGCCCTTGATGGTTTGAGCCGGGCCTGAGGTTCTAGCGGACGTCAACATCCAACCCTCCAATAACTAATTTTAACTTAAAACATGACACAATAATAATAACTAAGCTGTTTGTCAACAACCGTTGCTTTGATCGTGTTTTACAAAAGTGTGTTTCATACAGTAACTACATTTCTCAGAAATGCGAGCCGAGAGCTATATTATGTTCGAATATCAAAGGGAATGTAATTTACAGAAATATCAATGTTTCCCTGGCTTCTTTGTATATATATCCTTGTTTCAAAGGACACAATAATTTTAAGAATAATATTTGAAAATTCACCGTCAATACCAATGTGAAATAATATTGTTTATTCTAATGGTTTTTGTATGGCTTTGTCAAAGGAGAGTATAAAGATAGCAGGTATACTCAACTAGATGTAAAAATGTTTTTTTGCTGAAACTATATAAAAGTGTTGAATTCGATTAATTTCAACATGACTTCATTTATATATACACTCATCGGTATTGGCATATATCTGATTGTCGACACTTATATACATGAGACTATCCCTGTAACAACACTGTAAGTATATCGTTTTTGGGCAAATCTGAGTCATGAATACCATAACGTTGTATATATTCTTGGGAATCGAATGGTATATTAAACAACCATATAAAATAAATTAAAATACTGTTACACGCAATTTCTTACAACAACACTGTATATTATACAAGATGGCCGACGCTCCATCTATTTATCAACATTTGTAAAAACCGATATACAGTGTTGTTGCTGGGGGGGGATCTTACGTGTCAGTGAAATTATTTCATTGGTATTGCATATTTTAGTTTGAAGTCTTTTAACAAGTTGTTTTATTGTGTTTCTATTTTTATTTCTATTCTCTTGAGAAACGTGGTTAAGTTGAAGCATGTTGAAAGACAACTACTCTCTTTATAATTTGAATAGCTTTTTTTGTTCCAGTTAAAGTAATAATAAAGCAAAGCAATGGGTGTTTTATTTTCAATTTTCACCTGTGAATGTTGCTACATGTAACTAACCATCGCTAATTACACGGTTGACCGAACGCGAACTGAATCACGTGATGGTTTGCCCTATTTCCCTGTGTTAACCCCGCCCCCGACCCCTATATGTACCGCCACATACGGTGGTACCTCAGACCCACCGCCATTAGCGAGCCGGCTGCGGATCTTGCAAGGTTTGTTTGGAAAATAAGTATTGTTACGAAGGCTCGACGTTTAGAGTAAGTCTGACACGATAAGGGTTGGAAATCAATCAAATCGTGATAATTTCGAAAATTATTATAATACATGGTGAAAGTACGTCAATAATGACATGAAAATATAATATTTTCAAATTGTTGTTAGATACAATTCCATACCTTCTGATAAAGAATAAAAATATTATTGTACATATGGGAAGTAGATACCTACCTAGACAATTATTTGAAAAAATGGAACGTCAGACGATTATTGACATATTTATGTATTTATAAATATAGATGTGGCCAATGTTGTTAAAATTGTGACCGAAATACAAACAAATCACGCACGTAAAAGAATATCGTCCAGCGGAAAATTTTCAAGTTTAATAATCAATAAATAAAAAAACTATAATGTTATTCTCATATTTTATTTATACAAAATTGAGTTTAACGATGCTAATTTAACGTTTTATAAACAATATCGTCTAAATGCCGTATATTTCTCTCAAGATACTCTTGGAATCGGACTCTTAAATTTGCGAACACGCGAGAGCTTTACGTCGGATATTTAAAAACTCTATACTTAGGTATCCCCACAAAAAAAAAGTCCCACGGTGTAAGATTCGCTGACCGAGGTGCCCAGGGTATGTATTTTTCCGCTGAAGACCCTATATATAAAAACATTATTTAAACAATATTTACGAGTTAAAAATCTTTTTATGACCATAATTTTTTTTAAATTATAATAAGTTTTGCTAAAAAACTGATCTTATCATACATATTCACAAGTATAAATAAATCTTATATATACTGATCTTATCATATATATTCACAAGTACAAATATATCTTATATATATATACTGATCTTGTCATACACATTCACAAGTACAAATAAATCTTATATATACTGATGTTATCATACATATTCACAAGTACAAATATATCTTATATATATATACTGATCTTGTCATACACATTCACAAGTACAAATAAATCTTATATATACTGTTCTTTGTATGCATGATTGAAACGGTAAAAATTATTTTAATGTTTTTGTTGATACTACGCATAAAAAGAAAAAAATCACTCTCAGAAAAGAAACAGAAAGAATACCATCTTATTTTTTTTCGTTTCGTTTCTTTGCTGGAGATGTAATATTTAAGAATGTTGTTACAAGAATTCAGTATCTTAATAGACGCCGCGGGGAAGAAACGTATTGATTTATTTAAAATTACTTTTATATTCACCTGATGAAGAAGTGGACCGGTTAAATTATTTACAATGGCTACCACGAAGTTTTTATCACGCGTCACAATACAATACCAAATAGATTAATTTATTAACCAGCTTTATCCTCTTCATGATTATGGATTTAACGCAGACATGAGGATTCTGTGCAGATTCACCTCGGTCTTCTCATACCACTTGTGTTTTCTCCCATTAGAGATGCATAGTATAGCCGCATCACTTACATCAAAGTGTGACGTTAAACTGGATTCTTCTTGATGGTGACTAATAAACCTAAACAATCTATAGATAATACTTATTTATCAGTTGGAAAATGAAATTTAATTTTTTACTTTAATGTAACATTTATAATAATATCTGTAGTAAAGTATTCATTTTGAACTTTGATGTAAATAAAACATGTAAAATGTAAAATTTTATTAATATTTAACTTATTTAATCAAACAAAGTTGTTCGGTATTTATGACAGGACCAGATCGCCGTTCGCCGTGTGCGTTTACTATACTAATTCCCCCCCCCCCCTCCCTTAATTTATCCTTACCACAGAGCACGACTTTTTCTGTGAGTGATCTATAACTTGTGAACTATCAAGAAGTGTGATTGTCCTGCTACATGCTCATCATACCGGTTTGATTGTATAGTTACTGTTGCTACAGTTTCCTCGCGGCACGTGCCGAAGTTACTATTATGTTCAGATTGCTCTGTGGGAATCGACGAAGTTGTTCCTGAAGTTCAGGAGAGCTGTGACAACAGCAGAGAAAATCCAGGTCAGTCGTGCTTCCTGGTTGATCCTTAAGCCCTTATTGTTCTGCCCCTATAACAAATTCCTACCACCCGTTTCCCCACCCCTCGTGTAAACAAAAGTAATATATAAATACAATTTTAAATTATGTCTAACCACAAAGTTAACGTTACGAACATCAATAGTATGTAAAACATATTTCAAGTATGACATTCATCTAAATTATTTTTAAAATGATTAACAATTTTAACAACCCATAGAATCAACTGAGGACAGAGAGGATAAAACGTCACACTTTTCTCTCCTAAAACACGATTCTTGCCTCGTCCACTGTCGTATATTTTCTCTTGCACACTCTTTGGTTGTTAAAGCTTCTAACTATTCCTTCATCCAGTATTTGGTTTACCTGGTCGAGCCAGATCGTACTAGGTCGTGCCAGGTCATGCCAAGTTATGCCAGGTCATCCCAAGACATGCCAGATCATGCCAGGTCTGTTCCAGATGCCTTAAATACTCACTTCATATATCTTCTCTCCTACGTTCCACATAACCAAACCATATCTACAGATCAATACTTATTAACTAAGTAGAAAATTAATTAAAACAAAATATAGATATATCATAGAGACGAAGCAATTATATTATATGGGAAGTATGGAAGTATGGTTATTACAGGGCTTACGGCCTATCTTCGGCTGGCTTAAGTGATCACTTTGAATAATGTAATGTTCACCATTCCACCCAATCAACATCCATATCTATAAAAAAAAATTGTAAGTTATATGTATACTACCATGTATAAACACTTAGAATATTAACTACAACTTAATTGTGTTCTTGGACACACTCAAATATTGTTAATAGGAAAATTAATTAATTATTTCATAAAAGTAAGTATACTATTTACAATAATATCTACTTTAATGTGTACATTTTGAGTGAAATAGATACTTTTGTGTTTCATTTCGCAGCTTAAAAATGTTGATCATTAATTTAATTCAGAGCGGTTAATTTGTCATTATTTATCAGCATCACACGTTACCGTTTACATCCCATCTTTTTTATGTTCTCCTTAAAAGGGCAGACGGGGGTGCGAAATAAACTTCCCTTGTCCAGTAAATGACCCGGCTCTCTTTACGGCCTATCTGTCGCAGACTCTTCTCGAGGACCTGCCCCCGAAATGGACCCGGCCCTCCCTCCCCCGCCGGATCAGCAACCCTCAACACGCCGAATCTCCCTTAACTTCGACGACCCCTCTCGTAAAGTGGTCCGACTCTCCGTATAAGCGATGAGAAGATATATTATTTGTTTCTCGGGCGATTTGGTCCGTGTTTGTCGCTACGGTCAGTGATTTCAAATTTAAGTGGGTACGCAATATATGATGTAATAATTTTAATTGATTAGGATAAAGTTGTACATACTAAATGTGGTTAATATTATTTGTTTACGAGGATATTAGTTGAATAGGCAGCAACCTTCATTTTTATTTTTATCTTTTAATGAAGTTTTCTTCCAATATTACTTGTAGGTATCTACGTATTGTGTTAATTTATTAAGAATTAAAATTAGCTCTATTTTGTTGTAAATTGGTCATTCAAGATCGATGTTAGTTGTAAAGTTAGCTGCTTTTGCCCACCGCCATTTAAATTAGCATTCGACAAACAGTCAGTCAATAGAATGAAAGCTAACTTGTTTTTGAAAGAATTTGATGTATTTATTTTAAGTCAATTATCATTAATAATGATAAACGAAACAATATATTTTTTTTTTAAAGCACCTGTCAGTTTTTTGTATTTTTCTCTAAATTAATATTTATGAAAGTTGTTGAAATTGCAAGTTGCATAAAATTTAAAAATTTTACTAGTAGCGATCTGCTGATAACTTTACGGATTATCAATTGATATACTTGTTTGTTCTCTTCTTAATATAATATTTATATTAATGTGGGCGATAATCTCTTTGGAATTCAAAAATTACTAAATATTATAAACATTGGATTCGTAATGCCAGTCTCACTGAGCTATGCTCGCACTAAGGCAAACTCTTTTCCTGAGGTTTTTTAAATTGATTTACATATTTTTAATATTGCTATGGACCTGTTCCTTAATTAATAGCAACAACTATTCTGAATTTTCCAATCATCTTTTGGAAACAAACTATTATTTTGATATTAACGAGGTTTAGAAATTTTACGTACAAATACTAGAGGTTTGTATAATAATTAGATAAATTTGAAACATTTAAATTAAAAAAAGTGTTAATAGTAAATTAAATATTATAAATAATCAATTTATTTATGCAAATAGAAACCTTTTAAAGTTTCTTTCACAGTAGTTCCTAATTAGTTACCCACCACTTATATTTTTATAGTTTTGTTTTGTCTATTATTGCATTTTTAATTTTAGTATACATTTTTCAAATATTGAAAAAAAAAAAATATATATATCTCAATTAAATTGAAAAATATTACAATACTGCAGTGTAAAAAAGTAATGGATAAAAAATAAATTATAAAGAACGTTGGAGATAATTAGGAGTGTGACCGAGCCTCGTGCGGGAAGACAACTATGTGAGGTACGTGACCTATGTCTTGTTTATATTACAGTGGTGCGATCTTCTACTCCGCGGGTATGTGCGCATGTTACGCACCATCGTCGCTAGATATCGGCGTGTGTCAATGCACAACACACTGTATTAGTTTTACATAAACATATACATACAATTGTGCATAATATTATAAACTAATAAAAAAAAAAAATATTTTTGTGCTTATTTGACACCTAATATTTTTTGTAATAAAGATAGTAACTACGTAGAAAAATTTCATTTTTAAAATAATTTTAGTTGCTCGATTTTTCGAGTATCTACTCAAATTTTATTTAACAAAATGCATTTAAGATACCGTGAATAACTAAGATAACAAAAAAAAAAAACGAAAAAAAAACCTTTCATACAAACAAAACAACGCATTAAGGGTAAGATTACGAAACCATTATCACAGTAACCTTCAGCCCCACGTTTTCAATTGTGTCAAAATTTCTTTTCTTTGCCATGTAACTTTTTCATGTTTCACATGGTTTATTTTTAGGGTCAAAGAAAGAAATTACTCCGTATTTGAGAAATTTGATACACAAAAGTGGCTTAAGTATGCGTTTCCGGGCATTAGCAGTTTCAGGGAAAACATTGAAAAGCGCCCATGGCCTTTTTTATGTTTCCGTACATTACCAATTTTACTTATCTTCGTTTTTACATTGCGAAATATGGAAAAATACATTTTAAGGATTTTTTTTCTATAGAAAGGATCATCCCTATTCCAATAAATATTATAAAAAAATGTTGATTAATAAATAATTATATATATATACGTAGATATTGGATCGAATAAGAGATTCATTTATGTATGTTATTAATTTGTTGATAATATTTTTATACCCTTTTTGTTTCTAAGATATTAATGAAGTATATACTAGTCTTATGATTTTTGATTTTACGTGATCATAGCTTATTGTGAGACGAGTCTTTGCTTATGTTTTTTTTTTGAGGTAATAGTGATATGACTTATGACGAGGTGCCTTGTTATGTGCATGAGTTTAGTGGGTTCCGATGTGGTTGGGGGTACACGGTCGAGGGGGGATTCGGTCAGTCTCGGGGTTTGTGGTATTCATGGTCGTTTTTGTATATGTGGGGGGGGGGGCGAAGATCGGCTAGAGGGGTAGTTTGGGGTGGGGGTGGGGCACGCAGTGGGCGTGCGTGGATGAGTGGTGTGCTGGGTGGGAGGTTAAATGGGAGGTTGTCAGTGGATGGGGTTGTGGGTTTGGGTGGTTTGTTTTTTGGCATAGGAAGATGGATGGATTTGTTTTTGGTATATGGGAGGTATGGTGTCATTTGTGTGGTTTTGGCGGGGGGTTTAGTTTTGTGTGGTGGTGTGGGGTGGTTGGTGTGGAGTTGGTGTGGTGGTGGGTTGTTGTGTGGGGTTTTTGTGGGTGTGGGGTGGTTGGGGTGTTTGGGTTTTTTTGTGTGGTGTGGTTGGGGGGGGGGGGGGTTTTGGTGGTTTGGGTTGGTTTTTGGGGGGGTGGTGGGGGGGTGGGGTTGTGGTTGTTGTGTGGTGGGTTTGTGTTGTTTGTGTTTTTTTGTGGGTGGGGTGTTGTTGTGTGTGGGTTGGGTGGGGGGGGTTGGTGGTTGGTTGGTGTTTGTTTGTGTGGGGTTGTGTGGTTTTGGTTTGTTGTGTGGTGGTGGTTGGTGGTTTTTGTGGTTGGGGGTGGTTTGTTGTTTGTGTGTTGTGGTTTGGTGTGTTTTGGTGTGTTGTTTGTTTGTGTGTTGGTTTTGTTGTTTTGTTGGTGGGGGGGTTTTGGGTTGGTGGTTGTTGGTTGTGGGGGTGGGGGGGGGGGTGTGGTGGGGGTGGGGGGGTGGGGTGGGTGTGTAGGGGTGGTTGTGTGGTGGACGGTGGTTGTGGGGGTGGTGTGGGGGTTTTGTGGGTTTGTTGGGGGTGGGTGGTGCGGTGGGCGGTTGTGGTACCGTGTTATATCGGTGCGTGTGTGGTGTTGGGTGTTTGGGGTTGGGGTTCTCGGTGTGGTGGGGTTTGGGGTGTTGGTTGGGTGTGGTTTGTGGGTTGTTGTGTGTGGTTGGTTGTTGGGTTGCTTTTTGGGTTGGTTGGTTGGGGTGTGGTGGTGGGTGGGGGTGGGTGGTTTTGTGGTGGTGGTTGGTGGGGCGTGGTGTGTGGGGTGTGGTTGGGGGGTGGTAGGTTTTGGGGGTGGGTTGTGGGGTGTTTTGGTGGGGTTGTGGTGTGTGTTGTAGGTTGGGGTTGTTTGGTTTGGTTGTGGGGTGGGGTTTGCTTTTTGTGTTTTGGGGTGCTGGGGGTGGTTGGGTTGGGTGGTGGTGGTGTGGGTTGGTTTTTGTGGGTGTTGGGGGTGTGTGTGGGGTGTGGGGTGTGTGGTGGTTGGGGGGGTGGGTTTGTGGGATGGGGGTTGGTGGGTGTTGGGTGGTGTTGGGTGTTTGGGGCGTTTCGTGGTGTTGTGGTGTGTGGGGGGGGGGGGGGTGGGTGGGGTTGGTGTGTGTGGGGTG
Source organism: Eubasilissa splendida (assembly GCA_031772225.1). Classification (NCBI taxonomy): domain Eukaryota; kingdom Metazoa; phylum Arthropoda; class Insecta; order Trichoptera; family Phryganeidae; genus Eubasilissa; species Eubasilissa splendida. The sequence goes on along the minus strand of CM062847.1, from coordinate 5,424,024 downwards.
TGTGGGTTGGTGTGTGGGGTTGTGTGGGGTTCTGGCTGAGGTATGTGGTTTGGTGGGTGTGGTGGGTTGGGGGGGGGTGGGGGGGTGGGGTGGGTGGGTGGTGGGGGCGGTGGTGGTGGGTTTGGCTCGGTGGTGGGTGTCTGGGGGTTGTTTGTGTTTGGCTGTCGGGTGTGGGTGTGTTTGGTGTTGTGGGGGGGTGTGTGGTGTGGGGGTGGGTGGGTGGGTGTTTGGTGGGTTGGGGTGGTGTGGTGTTGGTTTGGTTGTGGGGTGGGTTTGGGTGGTTGTTTGGGGGGTTTGGTGTTGGGTGTGGTTGTGGGTTGGGGTGTTTGTTTGGTGGTTTTGGGTGGTTTGGGTTGTGGTTGTGTGGGTTTGGTTGGTGGTGTGGGGGTGTGTGGGGTGGGGGGGGGGGTGGGGGTGTGGTGGGTGTTTGGGTGGTTGTGGGGTGGTTGTGGGTTTGGGGGTTGTGTTGGTTTGGGGTGTGGGGTTGTGGGGGGTGTTGGGTGGGTGGTGTGTGGGGTTGTGTGGGTGTGGTGTGGTGGTAGTGTTGTGGGTGGGTGGGGGGTGTGGTTGGGTGGGTGTGGGTGGTGGGGTGGGGTGGGTGGGTGGGTTGTTTGGGGTGGTGGGGTGGTGGTGGGTGGGTTGGGTGGGTGGGTGTGTGGGTGGGTGTTGGTGTGGTGTGGTGGTGGTGTTGGGGGGTTGGGGTGTGGGGGTGGGGGTTTGGGTGGGTGTGGTGGTGTTTTTGGTGTGGGGGTGGTGTGGGGGTGTGGGGTGTGGTTGGGGGTGGGGTGGGGTGGGTTGTGGTGGGGTGTTGTGTGGTGTGTTGGGGGTGTGTGGGTTGGGTGTGGGTTTTGTTTGTTGGGTGGGGTGGTTGGGGGTGGTTGGGGGGTTGGGGTGGTGGTGGTGGGGGGTTGTGGGTTGTGGTGTTGTTGTGGTGGGGGTGTTGGTGGTGGGGGGTTGGGTTGTGGGTTGGGTGTTGGGTGGGTGTGGTTTGGTTTGTGGGGGTGTTGTTGGTGGGTGGGGTTGTTTTGGGTGTGGGTGGGGTGTGGGTGGTTGGTGGGTTGGGTGGTGGTGTTTGGGTGGGGTGGGGGGTTTGTTGGTGGGTTGGTGGTGGGGGTGTGGGTTGTGTGGGTGTGTTGGGTGGGGGTGGGTGTTGTTGGTGGGGTGTGGGTTGTGTTGTGGGTGGGGTGTGGGTGGGTGGGGTTGGGTGGGGGTTGGTGTGGTGGTGGTTGTGGTTGGGTGGGTGGGTTGGTTGGTGGTTGTGGGGTTTGTTTGGGTGGTGTGTGGGGTGGTGGGTGTGGTTGGGGTGGGTGGGGTGTGGTGGGGTTGGGTGGTTTGTGGGGTTGGGTTGGTTTGGGGTGTGGGGTGGGTGGGTTGGGTTTTTGGGGTTGTGGTGGTGTGGGGTGTGGTGGGGTGGGTGGTTGTGGGTGGGGGTTTGGTTGGGTGGTGGGTGGGTGTGGTTGGGTGGGTGTGGGTTTTGGGTGTGGGGGGGTGGGTGGGGGGTGTGGTTTGTTGGTTGGGGTGTGGTGGGTGGGTTTGGGGGGTGGTGGTGGTGTTGGGGTGGGGTGGGTGGTGGGTGGGTGGGGGGTGGTTTGGTGGTGTGGTTGGTGTGGGTGTTGTGGGGTTGTGTGTGGGGTGTTGTGGTGGTGGGTTTGGGGGTGGGTTGGGTGGGGGTGTGGGGTGGGGTGTGTGGTGGTGTGGTGGGTGGGGGTGGTTGGGTGGGGGGGGGTGGGGTTGTGTGTGGGGGTGTGGGTGGTTGTGGGGGGTGGGGGGGGGTGGGTTGGGGGTGGGGTTGGGGGGTTGGTTTGGGTGGTGGGTGGGTGTGTGGGGGGGTGGGTGGGTGTTGTGTGGGTGTTTGGGGGTGTTGGGTGTTGGGGTGGTGGTGTTGGGTGTGGGGTGGGGTGTGGGTGGGGTGGTGTGGGGTGGGTTGGGTTTTGTGTTGGGGTTGTGGGTTGGGTGGGGGGTGTGTGGGGTGGGGTGGGGGTGGTGTTTGGGTGGTGGGGGGGGATGGTGTTGTTGTTGGTGGTTGGTGGTGGGTGTGGGTGGGTGGGTTGGTTGGGTGGTGGGGTGGTGGTGGTGGTGGGGGGTTGGGGGGTGTTGTTTGTGTGGTGGGTGTTTGGTGTGGTTGTGGGGGTGGTTTTTGGGGTTTTGTTGTTGTTGTTTTGTGTGGGGTGGGTTTGTTTTTGTTGTGGGGGTGGGGTGGTTGGGTGTTTGGTGGTGTGTGGTTTTGTTTGGGGTGGTGTTGTGGGTGGGGGGGTGTTGTTGGGTTTGTGTGGTTGTGGGTTGTGGTTTTTGGTGTGGGTGGTTTGGTGGGGTTGGGTTGTGTTTGGTGGTTGGGTTGTGTGTGTTGGTGTTGGGGGGTGGTGTGTGGTTTGGGGGGTGGGTGTTGTTGGTTTGTGTTTTGGTGGTTTTTGGGGGGTGGGGTTGTGTGGGTTGTGGGGTGGTTGGGGTGGGGGGGGGGGGGTTGGTGTTGGTGGGTTTTGTTGTGGTGGTTTGGTGGGTGTGGTGGGTGGTGGGTGTTTGTGTTTGTGGGTGGTGTTGTTGTGGTTGTTTTGTGTGGTTGGGGTGTGGTTTGTGTGGTTGGTTGTGGTTTGGGTTGGGGGTGTGTGGGGTGGTTTGTTGGGTGGTGTGGTGTTTTGTGGTTGGTGTTTGTGTGGTGTGGGGTGGTGTTGTGTTGTGGGGTGTGGGGTGGTGTTGTTGGTTGGTGTGGGTGGGGTTGTGGTTGGTGGGTGTTGTTGTTGGTTGTGTGGTAGTGTGTTGTGTTGTGGTGTTTTGTGGTGTGTTTGGTGTGTGGTTGGTGTTGTGTGGTTTTGTTTGTGGTGGGTGTGTGTGGGTGGTGTTGGGGGTGGTTGTGTGGTTTGGTGTGGTGTGTGTTGTGGTGGGGTTGTGTTGGTTGTGTGGGTGGGTGGTGTGTTGGTGGTGGGTGTTGTTTGTGGGTGGTGGGGTGGGTTTGTTTGGTGTTGGTTGTGGTGGGTGTGTTGTGTTGGTTGGGTTGTTGTGTGGGTTGGTTTGTGGGGTGGTTGGTGTTGGTGTTGTTGTGGGTGTTGGTGGGGTGGGGGTTGTGGTGGGGTGTTGGTGGTTGTGGGTGTGTTGTGTTGTTGGGTTGTGGTTGGGGTGGGTGGTGTTGGTGGTGTGGGGTTGTTGTGTGGGGTTGTGGGTTGTTTGTGGTTGTGTTGTGTTGGGTGGTTGGTGGTGTTGGTGGTGGGGTGTGGGGTGTGGGGGGGGTGTGGTTGTGGTGGGGTTGTGTGGGGGGGGGTTGTGGGTTGTTGGGTTTGGTTGTTGGGGGGGTGTGTGGTGGTGGTGTGTGGGGTGGGTGGGGTGGGGGTGGGGTGTTGGTTTTGGTTGTTGTTGTGGTTGTGGTTGTTGTGTGTTGGGGGGTGGGGGGGGGGTGTGGGGTTGTTGTGGGGTGGTGTGGGGGGGTGGGGGGTGTGTTGGTTGGTGTGTGGTGGTGGTTTTGTGGGGGTGGGGTGTGTGTTGGGGTTGGGGTGTGGTTGGGTGGGGGGGTTGGTTGTGTTTGTGGGTTGGTGTTGGGGGTTGGGGGGTGGGGGGTGTTGTGGTGGTTTTGTGGGGGGGGTGGTGTTGGTGTTTGTGGGTTGGGTGGGGGTGGTGGTTTTGGTGGGGGGTGGGTGGGTGTGTTGGTGTGTTTTGTGGGGTGGTGGTGTTGTTGTGGTTTGGTGGTTTGTGTGTGTTGGGGTGGGTGGGGGTTTTGGTGGTGTGTTGGGTGGTTTGGGGGTGTGGGGTGGGGTGGGGGTGGTGGTTTGTTTGTGGTTGTGTGTGGGTGGGGTGGTTGGGGGTGGGTGTGGGGTTTGTGTTGTGTTTGTTTGTTTTGGTTGGTTGTTGGTGTGGGTGTTGTTTTTTGTTGGTTTGTTGTGTGGGGTGTTTGTGGGGGGGGTTGTTGTGGGTGTTTTTGGTTGTTTTTGGGGGGTGTTGTTTTGGGTTGTTGGGGTGTGGGTGTTTGGTGGTGTTGGGTGTGTGGGGGTGGTGTGGTTGTGGGGGGGGGGGGTTGTTTGGTTGTGTGTGTGGTTTTGGTGGGGTGGGTTGTTTGGGTTGGGTTGGTTTTGTGTTGTGTGTGGGGGGTTGGTGTGGTGGGGGGGGGGGTGGGTGGGGGGGGGGGGGTGTTTGTGGGTGGTGTTTTGGGTTGTGGGGGTTGGGGTGGGTGGGGTGTGGGGGGTGTTGGTTGTTGTTTTGTTGGTGTTTGTTGTGGGTTTGTGGGTTTGGGGGGGTTGTTGTTTGTGGTGTTGGTGGGTTTTTGGGGTGGTGTGTTTTGTTGGGGTGGTGGGGGGTGGGGTGGTTGGTGGGGGGTGTTGTTTTGTTTGGTTGGTGTGTTTGGGGTTGGGTGGGGTTGTTGGGTGTTGGTTGTGTGGTGGGTGTTGTTGGGGGGTGTGGGGTGTGTTGGTGGTGTTTGTTTGGGTTGGGTGGGGTGTTTTGGTGGGGGGGGGTGTTGTGGTGGGTGGGGGTGTTTTGGGTGTGGGGGGGGTTGTGGTTTGTTGGGTTTTGGGGGGTTGTTGTGTGGTTTTGGGTGGTGGGGTGGGGGTGGTGTTGTTGGGGGTTGGGTTTGTGTGGTGTTTTTGTTTTTGGTTGGTGGGTGGTTTGTTGGGTGTGGGTGTGTTTTGGGGTTGGTGGTTTTGGTGGGGGTGGGGGGGGGGGGTTTTTGGTGGGGGGTTTGTGTTTTGGGGGTTGGGTGGGTGTGTTTGGGTGGGGGGGGGGTTGGGGGTTGGTTTTGTATTTGTGGTGGTGGTTGGGTGTTGGGGTGGGTGGTGGTGGGGGGGTTTGGTGTGGTGTGTGGGGGGGGGGGGGGTGTGTTGGGGGGTGTGGGGGGGGGGGTTGGGGTGGGGGTGTTGTGGTGGTGGGTTGGTGGTTTGAGGGTTTGGTGTTGGTGTTGGTTGGGGGTGGGGGGGGGGGGGGGGGTGTGTGGGGGGTGTGGTTGTGTTGTTGGGTGGGGGGGTGGTGTGGGGGGGTGTTGGGTGTGGGGTGGGGGGGGTTTGTGTGGTGTGGTGGTTGGTTGGTGGGTGGGGGGGGGTTGTTGTGGGTGGTTTGGGGTGGGGGGGGGGGTTTGGTTGGGGTGGTGTTGTTGGGGGGTGGTGGGGGTGTTGGGGGGTGTGGTGGGGGGTGTGGGTGTGGGGTGTGTGGTGGGGGTTGGGGGGTGTGGGGGGGTGGTTTTGGTTTGTGTGGGTGGGTTGGTGGGGGGGTTGGGGGGGTGGTTTGTGGTGTGGGTGGGGGGGGGGGGGGGGTGGGGGTGGGTGGGGTGGTGGGGGTGGGGGTGGGGTTAGTGGGTTGGGTGAGGGGGGGTTGGGGGTGTGGGGGGGGGTTGGTGTGGTGGTGGGGGGGGTGTTTGTTGTTGTGGGGGGGGGGGGTGTGTGGGGGGTTGGTGGTTTGGTGTGGGGGTGGGGGGTGGTGGGGGTTGGTGTTGGTGGTGTGTTGTGTTGGTTGGTGGGGTGGGGGGTTGTGTGGGGGTGGTTGGGGGGTGGTTGGGTTGTGGGGTGTGATGTGGTGGGTGGTGGGTTGTGGGGGTGGTGGTGGGTTGGGTGGTGTGGGTTGGGGGTGTGGTGTGTGGGGGGGTGGGGGGGGGGTGTGTGGGGGTGGTGGGGGAGGTGTGTTGCGGGGGGGGGGCTGTTGGTGTGGGGTGGTTGGGTGGTGCGGGTTGAGGGAGGTGGTGGGGGTTTTTGGTTGGTGTTTGGTTTAAATAATTATTAGCAGTGTATGGGTGCTTTTCGTGGGTGGGTATGTGAGTTGGGGGCTGTTGTGGGGTTGGTTTGGGGGTGTGTGGTTTGTTTGGTTTCGTGGGGGTTGGTGTGGTGTTCTGGGGTTGTTGGTGTTTGTGTTTGGTGTGTGATGGTTGCGGTTGTTTGTGTGAAGTTCAGGGGGGGATGGGTGTTGGTGTGTGTGGGGTTGTTGGTTGGTGGTTGTTGGTTTGTGATTGGTTTTGTTGGTGTTATTGGGGGGTGTTGTGGGTTGGTTTGGGTGGTGGGTGTGGAGTATCTTTGATTGGGTGTATTGGAGGTTGGGGGGGTTTTGGGGTTGTGGTGTGTGTGGCGGAGTGTGATGTGTGTGGGTTGGTGTTGGGGGTTTTGGTTTTGTGGTGGGGGTTGTGTGGGTGTTGATTGTTTGGTTTGTATGTGGGTTGTGGTGTTTGTTTTGGTGGTTGGTGGGTGGGTTTTGTGGGTGTTTGTGTTGGTTTGTGTGTGTTGTTGAGTTGGTGTGGATTGATTGGGGGGGGTCTAGTTGGGTGTGGGGGGTTGGATGTGGGGGGGGGGTGGGGTGAGTATGTTGGGGGTGGTGGGGGGGCTGGGGGGGGGGGTGGGGGGGGGGGGTGGGGGGGGGAGGGGGGTGTGGGTGGGGGGTGGGGATGATGGTGGTGGAGTTGGGGGGGGTGGGGGGGGTTGGTGGTTGGGTGGGGTTGGGGGGGGGGGGAGAGGGGGGTGGGTGGGGGGGGGGGGGGGGGTGGGTGGGTGGTGGGGGGGGGTTGGGGTTGGGTTGAAGGGGTGGTGGGGGGGGGGATAGGCGCAGTGGTGGAGGGGGAGGGTGGGGGGGGGTGTGGGGGGGGTTTGGGGGGGTAGGTTTGGGTGATTGGAGGGGTGGGGGGGGGAGTGGGGGGGGGTGGGTGGTGTTGTGGGGTTCGGGTGGTTTTGGAGTGCGGGGGGATTGTTTGTGTGGTTGTAGCGCGTTGGGTTGTTGTGTCGGTGTGGGTGTGTGGTGGGGTTTTGGGGGTGGTGGGTGTTGTTGTTGGGTGGGGGTTTTGGGTTTGGGGTTTGGGTTTGTGGTGTGGTGGGGTGGTTGGTTGGGGTTTTGTTGTTGGTTGGGGGTGGGGTTGTTGGGTTGTTGGGGGGTGGGTTGTGGGGGGGGTGTGGGGTGGGGGGTTGGGTTTGGTGTGTGTTTGGTTGTGGGGGGTGTGGGTTGTGGTGGGTGGTGTGTGTTTGGTGTTGGGGTTGTTGGTGGTTGGTTGGGGTGGTTTGGTTGTGGTGGGGGGGGGGTTGGGGTGGGGGTTGGGGTGTGGTGGTGTTGTGTGTGTGGGGTGGTGGGGGGGGGTGGGGGTGGGGGGTGGGGTGTGTGGGGGGGGGGGGGGGGGGGGGTGGTGGGGGGGGGTGTGTTGGGGGGGGGGGGTGGTTGGGGTGGGGGTGGTGGGGGGGGGTGTGGGTGGGTGGTGTTGGTTTGGTGGTTGGGGGGGGGGTTTTGGTGGGGGGGTTTTTTTGTTTGGTTTTTTTGGGGGGGGGGTTTTGTTGGGTTTTTGGGGGGGGGGTTGGGGGTGGGGTTTGTTTTTTTTTTTTTTTTTTTTGTTTTTTGTTGGTGGGTTTTTGGGGGGGGGGGGGGGGGGGGGGGGGTGGTGGGGTTGGGGGGTTGGGGTGGGGGGGGTTGGTTTTTTTTGGGGGTTTGGTTGTTTTTGGGTTTTGGTGTTTGTTGGTTTGGGTTTGTGGTTTTTGGGGGGGGGGGGGTTTGTTGGTTGGGGGTTTGGGGGGGTTTTTTTTTTTTTTTATTTGGTTGTTGGGTGGGGTGGTTGGTGGGGGGGGGTTTTTGGTTGGGGTGTGTTGGGGGGGGGGGGGGTTTTTTTTGGTTGGTGGGTTTTTTTTTTTTTGGGTTTTTGGGGGGGGGGGGGGGGGGTGGTTTTTTTTTTGTGGTTGTTTTTTTTTTGTGGGGTTTTTTTTTGTTGTTTGGGGGGTGGGGGTGGGGGGGGGGTGGGTTGTTGGTGGGTGGGTTTTGGTGTTTGGGGGGGGTTTTTTTGTGGGTTTGGGGGGGGGGGGGGGGGGGGTTTGTGTGGTTGTTTTTTTGTTTGGGGTGGTGGGGGTTTTTTTGGTTGTGGTGTTTGGTGGGTTGTGGTTTGGTGTGTGGTGGGGGGGGGTTGTGTGGTTGGGTTGGGTTGTTTTGTTTGGGGGTGTTTTGGGGGGGGGGTGGGTGGTTTTGGGTGTTGGTTGGGTGTGGGGGTGTTTGTTGTGGGGGGGGGGGTGTGGTGGTGGGTGGTTGGGTTGGGTGGTTTGTGGTTTGGGTTTGGGGGGTTTTTGTTGGGGGGGGGGGGTGGGTTGGTTGGGGTGTTTTTGTGTTGGTTTTGGTGTTTTTTTGTGGGGGTTTTTTGTTGTTGTGTTTGTGTGTTGTTTGTGGGTTGTTGTGGTTTTTTTGGGGGGGGGGTTTTTGGGTTTGTGTGGTGTGGTTTTTGTGTTTTTTTTTTTTGTTGTTTTGTGGGGTGGGTTGTGTGGTTTTGTTGTGGTTTTGTGTTTGTGTGGTTGTTGGTTTGGTTGGTTTTGTGGGGGTGTTGTTGGTGGGGTTGTTGATTTGGGTTGGGGGGGGGGGGTGGGGGTGTTTTTGGGGGTTGGTGTTGTGTTTGTTGGGTTGGGTGTGGGGGGTGTTGGGTTGGGGTGTTGGTGGTGGGGGGGTGGGGGGGGGGGGGGGGTTGGTGTGGGTGTTGTTGTGGTTGGTTTTGTGGGTGGGGTGGGGGTTGGGGGTGGTGGGGGGGTGGGTTGTGGTGGTTGTGTGGGGGGGGGGGTTGTGGGGGGGGGGGTGTTGGTTGGTGGGTGGTGGTGTTGTGGGGGGGGGGGGTGGGGGTGGGGGGGTTTTGTGGGGGGTGGTGGGGGTGGTTGTGTTGGTGGTTTGGGTGGTTTTTGGGGGGGTGGTGGTGTGGTGGGGGGGGGTGGTGGGGGTGGGTTGGTGGTTTTGTTTTGGGGTTTTGGTGTTGGGGGGGGTGGGTGTTTGGGGGTTGGGGGGGTGTTTTGGGGGGGGGGGTGGGGTTGTGGGGTGGGTTGTGTGGGGGGGGGTGGGGGGGTTTTGTGTGTTTTTGTGTTGTTTTTTGTTTTTGTGTGTGGGGGGTGTGGGGTGTTGTTGTGTTTTGGGTGGGTTTGGTTTTTTTTGGGGTGGGGGGTGTTGTGGGTTTTTGGGGTTGTTTTTTGGTGTGGGGGGGGGGGGGGGGTTTTTTGGTGTTTTTTTTTGTTGGGGGTGTGGGGGGGGGTGTTGTGTTGGGTGGTTTTGGGGGGTTGGTTGGGGGGGGGGTGTGGGGGGGTGGGGTTGGGGGGGGGGGGTGTGGTGTTGTGGGGGGGGTTTGGGGGTTTTGTTGTGTTTTGGTGGTGGGGGTTTTTGGGGTTTTGGGTTTGGTTTTGGGGGTGGGTTTGGGGTTGTGGTGTGGGGGGGGGGTGTGTTGTTGGGGGGTTTTGGGGGTGTGGGTTGTTGGTGTGTGGGGGGGGGGTGGTGGGGGGTGGGGGGGTGGGGGGGGGGGGGTGGGGGGGTTTTGGGGGGGGTGTGGGGGGGTGGTGGGGGTGGGGGTGGGGGTGGTGGGGTGTGGTTGGTTGGGGGGGGGGGGGGGTGTGGGTGGGGGGTGGGGGGGGGGTGGGGGGTTGTTGGTGTTTTGGTGTGGTGGGGGTTTGGTGTGGTGTGGGGGTGTTGTGTTTGTTTTGGTGGGTGGGGGGTGGGGGGTGGGGGGTGTTTTGTGGGGGGGGGTGTGTTTTTTGTTGTTGGTGTTGGGGGGTGGTGTGGTTGGTTGTTGTGGGTGTGTTGTGTTTGGGTTGGTGGGTTTGGTTGTTGTGGGGGGTTTGGGTTGTTTTGGGGGTTTGGTTGGTTTGTGTTGGTTTTTTGTTTGTGGTGTTTTTTTGTTGTGGTTTTGTGTGGGGGGGTGTGTGTTTGTGGGGGGGGTTTGGGGGGGTTGGGTGGGGGGTGGGTGGGTGTGGGGTTTTTTGGGGGGGGGGGGGGGGGGGTTTGGGTTGGGGTGGGGGTTGTGTTGTTGTTTTTGGGGGGGGGGGTTGGGTGGTTTTGGGGGGGGGGGGTTTTGTTGGGGGGGGGGTGGGTGGGGGGTGGGTTTGTTTGTGTTTGGTGGTGGTTGGGTGTGGGTGTTTTTTTTGGTTGGGGGGGGGGTTGGGTTTTTTGTTTGTGTTGGTGGTGTGGTGGGGGTGTTGTGTTGGGGGGGGGGTGGGGGGGGGGGTTTGGGGGGTTTGGGGGGGGGGGGGGGGGGGGTTTGGTGTGGGGGGTTGTGGTTGTGTTTTGTGTGTGGGTTTGGTGTTGGGGGGGGGTTGGTGGGGGGGGTTTTTGGTTTGGTGGTGGTTGGGGGGGTGGGGTGGTGGGGGGTTTGTTTGTGGTGGGGTGGTTTTGGTGGGGGTGGTGGGTGTTGGTGGGTGGGGTTGTTTGTGTTGGGTTGTGGGGGGGGGTGGTGGTTTGTTGTTTGGTGGGGGGTGTTTGTGGGGGGGGGGGGGGGGTGGGGTTTTTTGGGGGTTTGGGGGGGGGGTGGGGGGGGTGTTTTGGGGGGGGGGGTGGTGGGGGTTGTTTTTTTTGGTGGGGTGGGGGTGGTGTTGGGGGGGTGTTTTGGTTGTTTTTTTGGGGGGGGGGTTTGGGTGGTGGGGGTTGGGGGTGGGTGGTGGGTTGGGGTTGGGGTGGTTTTGGTGGTGTGGGGGGGGGGGTTGGTGTGGGGTGTTGGGGGGGGTGGTGGGGTGTTGGGGGGGGTTGGGGGGGGGGGGTGTGGGGTGGGGGTTTTGTGGGGTTTTTTGTTTGTTGGTTTGTTTTGTTTTTTTGGGGGGGGGGGGTGTGGGGGGGGGGGGTTGGGGGGGGGGGGGGGGGGTTTTTTTGTTTGGGGTGTGGGGGTGTTTGGGTGGGGGGGGGGGGGGGGTTGGGGGGGGGGGGGGGGGTTTTGTGGTTTGGGGGTTTTTTGTGGTGGGTTTGTGTGGGGTGGGGGTGTTTGTGGTTGGTGGGGGGGGGGGGGGGTGGGGGGGTTGTGTGGGGTTTTTTGGTGGGGGGTGGTTGGGGGTGGGTTGGGGGGGGGGGTGGTTGGGGGGTGTTGTGGGTTTGGGGGGGGTGGGGGGGGGGGGGGGGGTGTTTTGTGTGTTTTTTTGTTGTGGGGGGTGGGGGGGTTGTGTTTTTTGGGTGGGGGGGGGGGGGGGGGTTGTGGTGGGGGGTTGGGGGGGGGGGTTTTTTTTGGGGGTGTGTGGGTGGGGGGGGTGGGGGGGGTTGTGGTTTGGGGTGGGGTGGGGTGTGTTTGGGTGTTTTTGTGTGGGTTGTTGTGGGGGGGGGGTGTGTGGGTGGTGTTTGGTTGTTGGGTGTTTTGGGGGTTGGGGTTTTTGGGTTGGGGGGGGGTTGGGGGGGGTTGGGTGTTTTTGTTTTGGGGGGGGGGTGTGTTTTGGGGGGTGGGGGGTGGGTGTTGGGTGTGGTTTTGTGGGTTGGGGGGGGGGGGGGGGGGGTGGGGGGGGGGGGGGGGGGTGGTGGGGGGGGGGGGGGGGGGGGGGGGGGTTGGGGGGGGGTGTGTTGGGTGGTGTGGGGGGGGGGGGGGGGGGGGGTTTGTTTGGGGGGTGTTGGTGTTTGGGGTGTTGTTTGGTGGTGGGGGGGGGGGGGGGGGGGGGGTGGTGGGGGGGGGGGGGGTGGTGGGGGGGTGTGGTTGGGGTGGGGGGGGGGTGTGTTGTGTTTGGGGTTTTTGGGTTGGGGGGGGGGGGGGGGGGTGGTGTGGGTGTTTTGGGGGGGGGGGTGGGGGGGTGGGGGGGGGTTTTGTTGTTGGTGGGGGGGTGGTTGTGGTGGGTGGGGGGGGTTTTGTTGGGTTTTGGTGTGGGGTTTGGGGGGGGGGGGGGGGGGGGGGGGGGTGGGTGGGGGGTTGTGGTGGGGGTGGGTGTGGTGTGTGGGGTGTGGTGGTTTGTGTTGGTGGGGGTTTGGTGGGGGGTGTTTGGTGGTTTGTGGTTGGTGGTGGGGGGGGGGTTTGGGTTGTGGTGGGGGGGGTGTTGTGTTTTTGGGTGGGGGGTGTTGTGGTTTGTTTGGTGGTTGGGGTGGGTGGTGGGGGGTGTGTTGGGTGGGGTGTGGGGATGGGTTGGGGTTGGGGATGTTGTTGGTGGGTTGTGGGTTGGGTTTTGGGGGTGTGGGGGTGGGGGGGGGGGGGGGGGGGGGGGTGGTGGGGGGGTGGGGGGGGGGGGTAGGTGTTGGGGTTGGGGGGGGTTGGTGGGTGGGGGGGGGGTTGGGTGTTGGGGGGGTGTGGTTGGTGGGGGGTGTGGGTTTGGTGGGTGTGGGGTGGTTGGTGTTGGGTTGTTGGGTGGGTGTGGGGGTGTGTGTTGTGGGTGGGTGTGTGGGGTGTTTGTGGTGGTTGTGTTGGTGGGGGTGGTGGGTTGGTGTGGTGTGGTGGTGGTTGGGGTGGTTGTGGCTTTATTGTGTGTGGTTGTGTGGTGTGTGTTTTGGTTGTTTGTTGGGTTGGTTTTGTGTGATTTTTGTTTGGTTTGTTGGTTGTGTTGTGTTTTGTTGTTTTGTTGTTTGGTTGTTGGTGTGTGTTTTTTTTGGTTGGTTTGTTGGTTTTTTTTTGTGGTTGTGTGCTATTGTGTTTTGTGTTGCTTGTTTGTGTTGGTGTTTGTTGGTGGTTGTTGTTGTTTGTATTTGGTTGTTTTGTGGGGGTTTGTGTTGGTTTGTTGGGTTGTTTTGTGTTTTGTGTTTGGTGGGTTGGGGTGTGTTTGTTTTGTTTTGTGGTGTTGAGGTTGTTTGTGTTTTTTTGGTGGTTTGGGTGTTTGTGTTTTGTTGCTGGTTTTGGTTGTGTTGGGTTGGTGTTTTGTGTGGTTGTTCGTGGTTGTTTGGTGTGTTTTTGTTGTGTTTTGGGTTGTGGTTGTTGGGTTTTGTTTGGGTCTGGTTGGTTGTGGTTTTGGTTGTTGTGTTGTGGTGGTTTGTTTGGTGTGTGTGGGGGTTTTGTGGTTTGTTGGTTTGTGTTGTGGTGGTTTTAGTGTTGTGTGGTGGGTGTTTGTTTGTTGTGTGTGGTTGTGGTGTGTTGTGTTGTGTTGTTTGTTTGGGGGTGTTGTTGTGGTGGGTGTGTTTTTGTTTGGGGGTTTTGGTGGGTGGTTTTGTGTTTTTGTTTGGGTTTGTGTGGTTTGTTTGTTTTGTGGTGTGGTTTGTGTTGGGGTTTTTCGGTGTTGGTTTTTTTGTGTGGGGTGGTGGTTTGTGGTTGGTTGTTGGTTTTGGGTGTGGTGTTGGTTTTGTGGTTTTGGTGTGGGTTGTTTGTGGTTGTGTGTTTGGTGTGTGGGGTGGTGTGGGTGGTTGTGGTTTTGTTGGTTGTTGTTTGTGGTGTGTTGTGGTGGTGTTGGGGGTTGTTTTGTTGGTGTTTGTGTGGTGGTTTGGGGTTGTTGGTTTTTTTGTGGTGGGGGTTGGTGGTGTGTTTGTTTTGGGTGGTGTTGGTGTTGGTGTTTGTTTTTGGTGTGGTGTGGTTGTGTGGGGGGGTGTTTTTGTGTTTGTGTGGTGTGTTTGTTGTGGGTGGGGGGTTGTGTTTTTTTGTTTGGTGTTTTTGTGGGTTGTGTTTTGGGTGGTTTTGGGTTGGTTGGTTTGTGGGTTGGTGGTTTTTGGGTTGTGGGTGGTTTGTTTTTTGTGTGTTGGGGTTGTTGGGGTGTTGTGTGGTGTGTTGTTGGTGTTTGTGGTGGTTTTGTTTGTTGTTTGGTGGTTTTGTGTGGGGTGGTGTGTTTTTTGGTTGGGTGGTGTTGTTGTGGTTTTGTTGTGGGGGTGGTTGGTTTGTTGTGGGGTTTTGTGTTTGGTTGGTTGTGGTTTGTGTTATGGTTGGGTTTTGGGGGGTGGGTGTTGTGGTGTTGTGTTTTTGTTGGTGGTTTTTTGTTGTTGTGGTGGTTTGGTGGGTGTGTGTGTATGGGTGTTGGTGTGTTTGATGTGTTTTGGGTTTGTTTTTGGGTGTGTGTGGTGGGTTTTGGGTGGTTTGTGGTGTTTGGTTTTTGTGTGTTGGTGTTGGTTTGTGGTGTTTGTGGGTTTGTTTTGGTTTTGTTTTTGTTTGTGTGGGTTGGGGGTGGGTGGTTGGTTGTTGGTTTGGTGGGTGTGGTTGGTGTGTTGTGTGGGGTGTTTTGGTTTGTTGGTTTGTGGTTTGTTGTGTTGGTTGTTGGTGATGGTGTTTGGGGTGTGGGGTGGTGGTTGGGGTTGTGGGGTGGTTTGTGGTTTTGTGTGGTTGGTGGTGGTTGTGGGTGTGCTGGGTTGGTTTGTGTGTGGGGGTGGTGGGGTGTGTTTTGTTTTGGGGTGGGTGCGGTGTGGTTGGTTTGTGGTGTTGTGTGTGTGTTGGGTGGTTGTTTGGGTTTTGTTGGTGTTGTTGTGTTGTCTTGTGGGTTGTGTGTTGGGTTGGTTGTTGTTTTGTTTGGTGTGGTGTGGTTGTGGTTTTGTTTGTGTTTGTTTTTGTGGTGAGGTTGGTGTTGGTGTTTGTTTTGTGTTTGGTGTGTGTGTTTGGTTTGTGGTTTTGGGGTTTGTGTGTGGTGTGTTTGGTGGTTGGGTGGGTTTGTGGTTGTGTATTGTTGGGGTGGCTGTGGTTTTTTTTTGTGTTTGTGTTTTTTGGTTGTTGTGTTTGTTGTGGTTTGGTTGTGTGTTGGGTTTGTTGTTGTTTGGTGGTTTTTTTGGTGTTGGTTTTGTTTGGTTTGTGGTGGGATTTGGTTTTTTGTGGTGTGGTGTTGGTGTGTTTGGTTGTGTTGGTGGGTTTGGTGTTGGTTGGTTTTTGTTGGTGGTGTGTTTGTTGTGGTGGTTTGGGTGTTTGTTGTGTTGTTTGGTGTTGTTGTGGTGTTTGTGTTTTTGTGGTTGTTGTGTTTGTTTTGGTTTGGGTGGTTTGTGGTTGTTTGTTTTTGTGTGGGTGTTTTGTTGGTGGGTGTGGTGTTGTTGTGTTTTGGTTGTTTGTGGTGTTGTTTGTTGTTGTGTTGGGGTTGTGTTTTGTTTGTGGGTTGGGTTGTGTTGGTTGTGTGTTTGTTGTTGGAGTGTTGTGTGTGGTGTGTTTTGGGTGGTTTTGTGGTTGGGGTGTTGTTGGTGGGTTTGTTGTGTTGGTGTGTTTGTGTTGGTGGTGGGTTGTGGTGGTTTTGTGTGTTGGTGGTTTTGTTGTGGTGTGGGTTGGTGTTTGGTTTTTGTTGTGTGTGTTGTGTTTTGGGTGGTGTTGTGTGGTTGGTTTTTGGTGTGTGTGTGGGTGTTGGTTGGTGTGTGTTTTGGTTGTTGTGTGTGTTGTTTTGGGGTTGTGATTGTGGTTGGTTGGTTTGTGGTGGTTGTTGTGTTGTGTGTTGGTTGTTGTGTTGTTTGGTGTGTGGTGTTGGTTTGTGGTTTGTTTGTGTTGTTGGTTGTTTGTTGGGTGTTGGGGTGTTGGTGTTTGTTGTGTTGTTTGTGTTTGTTTGTGTTGGTGGTGGGTGTTGTTGTGGTTGGTTGGTGGTGTTGTGGGTGGTTTGGTGTGTTGTTGGGGTGTGGTGTGGGTGTTGTGGTTGTGTTTGTGGTTGTGTGGTGTTTGGTGGGGTTTGGGTGTGTTGTTGTGGTGTTGTGGGTGTGTGTGGTGGTTTTGTGGTTTGTGGTGTGTTGTGGTTGTGGGTTGTGTGGTGTTGTGGGTGGTGTTGTGGTGGGGGTTTTGGTTGGTGTGTTGTGTGTGGTTTTGGGTGTGTGTGGTGTTTTGTGTTTGTGGTGTGTGTTTGTGTGTGTTGTGGGGTGTTGTGTTGTGTGGGGTGTGTGTGTTTTGTGGTGGGGGTGTGGTGTGGGGTGTTGTGTGGTGGTGGTTGTTTGGTGGTGTTTGTGTTGTGGTGTGTGGTGTGGTGTGTTTGGTGTGTGGGTGTTGTGTGTTGTTGTTGTGGTGTTGGTGTGTGTGTGGGGTTGTGGTTTGTTTTTGTTGTGGTGGGTGTTGGGTGGTGTGGTGTTGTGTTTGTGTTTTGGGGTGTTGGTTGGGGTGTGTTGGGTGTGTTGGTGGTGGTTTGTGGTGTTGTTGTGGGTGGTTGTGTGTGGTGGTGTGGGTTGTGTGGGTGTGTTTTTGTTGTTGTGTTGTGTGGGGTGTGGTTTTGTTGTGTGTGTGGTTGTTGTGGTTTGTTGTGTTTGTTTGTTTGTGTGTTTTTTTTGGGGTTGTGTGTGGGTTGGTTGTGTGGGTGTGGGGTGTGTTTTGTTGGTGTGGGTGGTTTGGTGTTTGGTTTTGTGTTGGGTGTGGTTTTGGTGTTGGTTGTTGGTTTTTGGTGTTTTGGTTGTGTTGGTGTGTGTTTGGTTGGTGGGTTGTGTTTTTGTGGTTGGGGGTTTGTTTGTTGTTTTGTTTGGTTTTGGTGTTTGGGTTGTGTTGTGGTTTTTGTTTGTGTTGGTGTGTTTTTGTTGTTTGTGTGTTTGGTGGTGGTTTTTGGGTGGTGTGGTGTTTTTTGTTGTGTGTTTTTGTGTTGTTGTTTGGTGTTGTGGTGTTTTGTTTGTGTTGTTGGTTGTTTTTTTGTGGTTGTTTTGTGTTTTGGTGGTTGTTTGTTGTTGTGGTTGTGTTTGTTTTTGGGGTGGTTTTGTTTTGTTTTTTGTTGTTGTGTGGTTTTTGGGTTTGTGTTTGGTGTTTTTTTTGTTTTTGTGGTGTTTGGTTTTGTTGTTTGTGGGGTGTGTGTTGGTTGTTGTGTGTTTGTGTGTTGTGTTTTGGTTTGTGGTGTTGGTTGGGGTGTGTGGTTGTTGTGGTTGGGGTGTGTTTGGTTGGGTTTTGTTTGGGTTGTGTGGGTGGTTGGTGTGTTGTTTGGGTGTGTGTTGGTGTTGTGTGGGGTGGTGGTGTGTGTGTTGTTTGGTGGTGGTGTTGGGTTTGTTGGTGTTTGTGGTGGGTTTTGGTGGTGTGTTTTGTGGGTTGGGTGTTTTGTTTGTTGGTTGGTGTGGTGGTTGTGGGTTGGTTTTGTGTTTTTGTTTGTGGGTTGGTGTGTTTTTGGGTTGTGTTTTGGTTGTGGTTGGGTGTTGGGTGTTGGTTGGGGGGGTTGGGTTGTGGTTTGGTGGTGTGGGTGTGTGTTTTGTGGGTTGTGTGGGTGTTTTGGTGGTTTGTGGTTTTGTGTTTTTGGGTGTTGGTTGTGGTGTGGTGGTTGTGGTGTGTGTTGTGGGGTGTTTGTGCGGTTTTGTGTGTGTGTGGGGTTGTTTTTTGTTGGTGGTGTTTTGTGGTGTTTGGTTTTGTTTGGTGGTGGGTGGTTTGGTGTGTTTTGTGGGGGAGGTTGGGTTGGGTGGTTTGTTTGTGGTTTGTGTTGGTGTTGGGTATGGTTTGGGTGGTGTGATGGTGTTTGTGTTTGAGTTGGTGGTTGTGGTTTTTGTTGGGTTGTTGGGGGTGTGGTGGGTGGAGTTGTTTGGGTGTGTGTGTGGGGTGGGGTTGTGTGTGGTTGTTGTTTTGGTGTGTTGTTGTGTTTGTGGGGGTGGGTGGTTTGGGGTGTTTGGGGTGTTTGGGTTTGGTGGTGTTTGTTGTGTGGTGTGGTTGGGTGGTGCGTGGCGTTGTTTGTTGTGGGTGTTGTTTTGATTGTTGTTTGTGATTTGGGGTGTGGTTGGTTGTTGGTATGTTTGGTGGTGGTTTGTGTTGGGGGTGGTTGTGTTGGGGGGGTGTTGTTTGGTTGTGGTGTTTGGTGTTTTGTGTGTTGTTTGGGTGTGCTTGTTTGGGGTGGGTGGGTGTGTGTTGTGTTTGGGGGGGGGTTGTTGTGGGTGTTGTTGGGGTTGTGGTTGTGTTGTGTTTTGTGTTTTGTGTTGTTGTGAGTTGTTGTGTTGTTTTGTTTTGTGTGTGTTGTGGTTGTTGGGGTTTGTTTGGGGTGGTTGTTTTGTTTGTTTTTGGGTGGTTGTTTTTTTGTTGTGGTGGTTTGTTTGTTGTATGTTTGGTTTTGTTGGTTGTGGGTGTGTGTTGTGTGTGTTTGGGTTGGTTTGTGTTGGTTTGTGGTGTGGGGTTGTGGTGGTGTTGTTTTGGGGGTGTGTTGGTGGTGGGTTTTTGTGTTTTTTGTTTGTTGGGGTTGGTGTGGGTGGTGTTTGTGGGTTGTTTTTGGTGGGTGTGGGGGGTTGGTGGTGGTAGGTGGTGTTGTGGGTTTGGTTGTGGTGTGTGTGTGGGTGTTGGGTGGGGTGTTGGAGTGGTTTTGTTGGTGGTGTTTGTGGTTGGTGTGTTGTTGTGGTTTTGTTTTTTGGTGGTTGTTGGTGTGTTTGGTTGGGTTGTTGGTGGTTTTTTGAGTTGTGTGTGTTGGGTGGTTTAGTGGGTTGTGTTGGTGGGTGTGGGTGGGGGTGTTTTGTTTTTGTGTGTTGGTGGTGGTGGTGTGTGGTTGGGTGTGGTTTTGTGGTGTGTGGGTGGTTGTCGGTTTGTGGGTGTGTTTGTGGTGCGGGTCGTGGTGTTGGGGGTGTTTTGGTGGTGTGTGTGTTGTTTGTTGAGTTGGGTTGGTGGGGTGCGGTGTTTTGGTGGGTGGTGGTTTGGTTTGGGGTGTGGGTTGGGTTTGTTGGTTGGGGTGGTTGGGTGGGTGTTTTGGTGGGTTGGTTTGTGAGTGTTTGTGTGTTGGTTTTGGTTGTTTTTGTTTTTTTTTGTGTGTTGGTTTGGTGGTTGTTGGTGTTGGGTTTGTGGTGTTGTGGGTGGAGTTGTGGTTTGGGTTTTGTGGTGGTGTTTGGGGGGGTTGGTGGGGGGTGGTGTTGTGGTGTTTTGTTGTTGTTTGGTTAGGTGGGGTGTCGGGTTTTGTGGTGTTTTTTGTTGGTTGTGGTGTTGTGTGTTGTTGTTGGTTGGGGGGGTTGGTTTTGGTGGTGTGTGGTTGTGGTTGGGGTAGTGGTGGTTTTTGGGGTTGTTGGGTGTTTGTGTGTGGGTGTGGTGTTGGTTGGTGTTTTGGTGTTTGTGTGAGTGGTTTGTTGTTTTGGTGTTTGGGTTGGGGTTGTGTGGTGGTTTGGTGGTTTTGATTGGTAGTTGGGTGGTGTTGTTGTTTGTGTGGGTGTGGGGTTGTGTGGTTGTTTGGTTTGTTGGGGTTGGGGTGGGAGGGTTTGGGGTGGGGTTGGTGGTTGGGTGTGGTGTTTTTTGTTTTTGTGGGGTGTGTGGTGTGGTTTTGGTGAGTGGTGGTGTTTTGGGGGGTTGTGTGTGTTGTTGGTGGTTTGGTGTTTGGTGTGTGTGTTTTTTTGGTTGTGGTGTTGGTTTTGTTGGTTTGTGGTTTTTGGGTGGGTGTGGGTTTGGTGTGATTGTGTTTGTTGGTGTGGTGGGGGGTGGGTTTGTGGTGGGTGTTTGGTTGTGTGGTTGGTTGGTGGTTTGGGTTTGGTGTGTGGTTGTGTGGGGGTGGTGTTGTTGTTTGGTGTGGGTGTTGTGTTGGGGTGTTGTTTGTGGTGTGTGGTGTTTGGGTGGGTGTTGTTGTGTGTGTCGTTAGTGTGTGTTGTTGTTGGGGTGGTGGGTTTGTGTGGGTTTTTGTGTGGTGGGTGTTGGTGTGGTTTTTTGTGGTTTGTGTTTGTTTTGGGGTGTTTGGGAGTTGGGGTGTTTGTGGTGTGTGTGGTGTGGGTGTTGTGTTCTGTTGGGCTGGTTGTTGTGTTTGTGGTGTTGGGTGTGGGAGTGTGGTTGTGTGGGTTGGTGTGGTTTGTTTGTGTGGGTTGTTGGGTGGTGTTGTGGTGGTGGGTTTTTGTGTTGTGTGTGGGTGTTGTTTGGTTTTGTTGTTGGTTTTTGTGTGTTGGGTGGTGGTTGTGGTGTGGTGGTTTTTTGTTGTAGTGGTGGGTTGGTGGTTGGGGTGGTGGTGGGGTGTTTGTTGGGGTTGGTGGGTGTTGGTTTGTGTGGTGGTTGGTTGTGGGTGTGGTTGGGTGTAGGTGTGTGTGGGTGGTGGAGTGTTGTGGGGTGTGTTTGTTTTGGTTTTGGTTTTTGGGGTGGTTTTGTGGTGGGTGTTTTGTGTGTTTGTTGGTTGGGGGGTGGTTGTGTGTTGGGTTTGGGGTGGGCGTTGTGGGTGTTGTGGTGGGTTGGGTTGTTGGGGTGTGTGGTTGGGTTGTTGGGTGGTTGTTGGTTTGGTGGTGTGTTTGTGGGTGGGGTTGTTGTGTGTGTTTTGTTGTGTTTGTGGGTGGGTGGTTTGGTGTGGTGGTGGGTTTTGTTGGGGTGTTTTTGGTGTTGTGGTGGGTTGTTGTTTGTGTTTTGTGGGGTGTGTGTGGTTGGTTGTGTTTTTTTGTTTGGTGGGATGGTTTGTTGTGTTGGTGTTGTTATGGGGTTTGTTTTGGGTGTTGTTGTTTGTTGGTGGGTGTTGTGTGTGTTTGTGGTGTGTTTTGGTTTTGTGTGGTGTGTTGGTGAGTGTTGTGTTTGTTGTTGTGTGTGTTTTGGTGGTGTTTTGGGGTGTGTTGGATTGTGGTTTGGTTTGTGTTGTGTGGTTTGTGTGTGTGTTTGTGGTTTTGGGTTTGATTGGTTGGGTGGGTTGGTGGGGTTTGTTTGTGAGTGTGTGGTTGGGGTGTGTTGGGTTGTTTGTTGGTGTGTTGGTGGTGTTGGTGTTGTGGGGTTGGGTTGTTGTTGTTTTGTTGTTGTGGGCTGTTTGGTGTGTTGTTGTTTGTGTTGTTGGTTGTTTGGTGTGTTTGGGTGTGGTGGGGTTGGTGATTGTTGTGGGTGTGTTTTTTTGGTTGTGTGTTGTTGGTCGGGGTTGTGGTGTGTGTTGTGGTGTTTTGGGTTTTTTGGGGTGGGTGTTGTGGGTTGGGTGTGGTGTGTGTTTGTGGTGGTGGTGGTTGTTGTTTTTTGTGTTTTGTGTGGTGTTGGGGTGTGTGTTGTTTTTGGTTGGGGGTTGGTGGTTGATGTTTGGTGGTTGTGGTTTGGGGGGTTGTTGTGTGGTGGGTTTGGGTTGTTTTGTTGATTGGGTGTGGGTGTGTGTTTGTGTGTGTGGGTGGTGTGGTGTGGGGTGTGTGTGTGTGGGGGGTGTTGGGTGGTTTGTGTGGTGTTGGGTTTGTTTGTGTTTTTTGGGTGTTTGTGGTGGGGGTGTTGTGTGTTTGTGTGGGGTGTGTTGGTTTGGGTGTGTTGTTTGTTGTTTTGTGTTTGGTGTGGTTGGTTGTTTTTGTGGGGTGGTGAGTTTTTGGGGTTTGGTTGTTTTTAGTGGGGTTTTTGTGGGTGTGGGGTGTTTTTGTGTGTTGTTGTGTTTTGGGGGGGGGGGGTGGTGGTTTTTGTGGTTTGGGTGGGGGGGGTTTTGGGGGTTGGTGTGGGTGGGGTGTTTTTGTGGGGGGTTGTGGGGGGTTTGGGGGGGGTTGGTGTTTTGGGTGAGGTTTTGTTTGGGGGGTGGTGTGGGGGGGGTTGGTGGGGGTGGTGGTGGTTGTTTTTTGGGGTTGGGATTTTGTTATGATTTGTTGGGGGGTTTGGGGTGTGGGTATGTTTTTGTTTGGGTTTGTGTGGGGGGGTTTGTTGGGGGTGGTGGGTGGGTTTGGGTGGGGTGTTGAGTTTGGGGGGTTTTTGGTTTTGTTGGGGGTGGGGTGGTTGTGGGTTGTGTGTTGGGGGGGTTGGTGTGTGGTGTGGTGGGGGGGGGGGTTGTGTGGTGGTTTGTGAGGTTGTGGTAAGGGTTTGTGTGGGGTTATTGAGGTGGGGTGTTGTTGTGGGGTGTGGGGTTTGTGGGGGGTTGTGGGAGGGGTGGTTTGTGGTGGGGGTGGTGTTGTGGGTTGTTGGGGTGGGGGGTGGTGTGGGGTTGGGTTGGTGTTAGAGGGTGGGGTGGTGTGGGGGTGGGTTGTGTGTGGGGTGGTTGGTGTTGGGGTGTGGGGTTTTGTGTTGTTGTGGTGGGGTGTTGGGTGTTGTGTGTTGTTGTGTTTGGGTTGGGGGGGTTTGGTGGGGTTTGGGTGTTGGGTGTTGGGTGTTGGTGGGTTTGGTTGGGTGTTTGTTTGTGGTGGTGTTGGGATTTGTGGTGTGTTTGGTGGGGTGGGGGGGGGGTGTGGTGTGGGTTGTGGGGGGGGGGGGGGGGGGGTGTTGGTGTGGGGGTGTTGTGTTTTGGGTGGGGGGTTGGGTGTGGGGTGGTGTGTGTGGTGGGGGTGGGTGGGTGGGGGTTGTGTGGGGTGGGGGGGGTGTGTGGGGTGTGGGAGGGGGGGGGGTGGGGGGGGGGGTGGGGTGGGGTGGGTTTGGGGTGTGGGTGGTGTGTGGGGGTGGGGGGGGTGTTGGTGGTGGGGTGTGTGGGTGGTGGTGGGGGGGGGGTTGTGGGTGGGGGTGTGGGTGGGGTGGGTGGGGGTGGGTTGGGGTGGGGGTTGGGGTGATTGTGGGGTGTTGGGTGTGTTGTGGTGTTGGGGGTTGGTTGGTGGTTGTGTGTTTGGGTTGTGGGTGGGTTGTTGTGGGGTTGTTTTTGTGGTTGGGTGGGGGTGGGTTTGTGGGTGTTGTGTGGTTGGGTTGGGTGTTGTGTGTTGTTGGTGTGGGTTGGGTTTGGGTGGGTGTTGGTGTTTGTGGTGTTGGGGGGTGTGTGGTGTTTTTTGTTGTGTTGGGGTGGTTTTGTTTGGGTTTTTGTGGTGGTGTGTGGGGTTTGGTGTGTTTGTGTGGTGTTGGTGTTGGTGGGGTGGTGGTTGGGTTGTGGGTGGGTTGTGGTGGGGTGTGGTTGTGTTGGTGTGGGGTTTTGTGTTGGTTGGGTTTGGTGGTGTGGGTGTGTTGGGTTGTGGGTTTGTTTTGTGTGGTGTGGTGTTGGGTGGGTGTGGGTTTGTTTTGTTGGTGTTGTGGTTGGGGGTGTTGTTGTGTTGTGGTGTGTGTGTGTGTGGGGTGTTTGTTGTGTGGTTGGGTGGTGTGTTTTTGTTGTTGTTGGTGTTTGTGGGGTGTTGTGGTTTGTGGTTGGTGTGTGGTGGTGTGTTTGTTGGGTGTGGGTGGTGTGGGTTGTTGGGTTTTTTGGTTGGGTGTTGTGGTGTTGGGTTGGTTTGGTGGGTGTGGGTTGGTTGGTGGTGTGTTTGTGTGGGTGGGTGTTGGTGTGTGGTTGGTGTTTTGGTTGTTTGTTTTGGGGTTGTTTTTTGGGTGGGTTTTGTGTTTGGGGGTGGGGGTTTTGGTGTGGTTGGTTGGTTTGTGTTTGTGGTGGGTTTGTTTGGTTTGGTGTGTTTTTTTGGTGTGTGGTGGTGTGGTGTTGTTGGTTTGGTGTTTGTTGGTTGGGTGTTGGTTGGTTTTGGGTTTTGGTTGGGGTTGTGGTTGTGTGTTGGTTTGTTTTGTTTTTTTTGTGGTTTTTTGTTGGGGGTGGTTTGTTTGTGGTGGGGTGGTGTGGTTGTTTGTGGTTTGGTGGTTGGTTTGTTTGGTTGGGGGTGGTTTGGTGTTTGTTGGGGGGTGTGGTGTGGGGTGTTGGTGGTTGTGTGGTTTGTCTTTTGGGTGTTGTTGGTGTGGGTTTTTGTGGGGTTGGTGTGTGGTTTTTTTGGTGTTGGGTTTTTGGTTTGTGGTTGTTTGTTGTTTTGGTTTGTGGTTTGTGGGTTGGGGTGGTTTGTTTGGTGTTGGTGTGGTTGTTTTGTTGTTGTGTTTGTGTGTGTGTGGGTGTTGTTTGTGGGGTGGGTTGGTTTGGTTGTGTGGGGTGTGGTGTTTGTGGTGGGGTGGTTTGGTTTGTTTGTGTGGGGGTTGGTTGGGGTTGGTGTTTGTGGTGTTTGGGGGTTGGGTGGTGGTGGGTTTGTGTTTGTGGGGTGGGCTTTGTGATTTGGTTGGGGTTGGTGTGGGGTTGTTTTGGTTGTGTGGTTTGTTTTGTTGTGTGTTGTTTGGTTGTGGTTGTTTTTGGTGGGTTTGTTTTGGGGGTTGGGGTGTTGGGGGGTGGTTTGTGGGGGGTTGGGTTTTGGTTGGTGTGGTGGGGTTTGTTGGTTTTGTGTGTGTGGTGTTTGTTGTGTTTTGTGGTGGTGTGTTTTTTGTTTTTGGTGTTGTGTTGTTGTGTTTGTGGTGGTTGTTTGTGGGGTGTTTGTTGGGTTGGTTGGGTTGGTGGTTGGGTGGTTTTGTTGGGTTTGTGTTGTGTTTTGGTGGGGGTTGTTTTGTTTGTTTTTTTGTGGTTGTTTGGGGTGTGGTGGGTTTGGGTGTGGTGTTTTTTTTGGTGTGGTGTTTTGGGGTGTTTGTTTTGTTGTGTGTGATTGGTTATTGTTTTGTTTATTTTATTTAATATTAAATTAAAAATATTTTATTATTATAAATATTTATTAATTAAAAAATATATTAAAATTTTAAATTATTTTTTTAATTTTTTATAATTATATTTAAAATATTTATATTTTATATTATATATTTTTATATACATTAAAATTTTTTAACTTGTTATAAATTCGTAAAATGGGATATTTTATATTTTTGATTACATAGTTTTAATATTATGTAATATTATTTTAATATTTATTATTTATTAAATTTTAAATATATAATATAGTTTTTTATATTTATTAATATACTAATATAAATTAAAATTTATATTTTATATTTTAATGATTAATTTTATATGTTATTTGTATTTTTATTAATATAATTATTAAAAGTTATTATTAATAATTTTTTTTTTTTTTTTCTTTTTATATATTTAACTGTTTGTTATAATATTATTTTTATTATTATTTATAAAGTATTGTAAATATTATTTTATATTTTTAATTACAATATTATAAATTTAATACTATCAATATTATTTAATTAAAAATATTTTATTGATATTTTTTAATAAAATAAATTTTTAATATTAATAATATAAAAAGTTTTAATATAAATTAATTAATATTATTTTATATGTATTAATTTATAAATATTATAATTTAATATATTTATTATTTTATATAAAAATTTATATTATATTTATTTAGTGTTAACTTGTTATTTTATTTTTGACATATAAAAAATATAAATTAATATAATAATGGATATACCAATATAAAATTACGATTATTTTTTTAGAGATTACCAAGATCAAGAAATTTATGTATAATAAGATAATTATTTTTAAATTGATATTATTAATTTTTATTGATTATTATATTTTCAATTTTATATATTATTATATATTTTTTATAATTTAAATAAAATTAATATATTATTTATTATAGTTTTTATAATATATTAATTAATATTTAAATATATTAAATATTAAATAAATTAAATATATTATATATATTTATTATAAAATTATTTATATTTTTTATAATATATTTTATATTAATTTATTTAATTAATATTTAATATTTATAAAAAAAATTTATTTTTATTTAATATTATAAAATTTTATAATTTAATTTTATATTTTTATATTAATAGAAAATAAATAATTTTATATATATTTAATATTTATAATATAATTTAAATATATTTTAATATATTAATATATAAATTAATTTATTTAAATTATATTATACTTTTATTAATTTATATATTATAATTTTATAATTTTATATATAATATTTTATAAAAATATTTTAAATATTTAATTATTATATTATAATTAATTTTTATTATATTAAATTTATATATAAATTTATAATAAAATATTTATAATTAATATTTATTTATTAAATTTATTATAATTAATTTTATTTACTAAATATATAAAATAATTTATATATATTATTTAATATATAATTTATATATTTTTTAATTTTTTTAATTATAATTTATTTTATTTATATTAATATTATAATATAAATTATTTTTATATATATAATTTTATTTATAATTAATTATTTTAATTTTATTAAAATTTATAATTAAAAATTTTAAAATATATTATAAATTTTATTTTTTATTATATTTTATAATAATTTTTTTTTTTATATAATTATATATTTTTATATTTAAAATTATATATTATATATATTATTTATTATATAATTTATTTTATTAATTATATAAATATATTATAATTTTTTATTAATAAAATTTATTATATTTAATATATTTATTTTTTTATAAAATAATAAAATATTATAAATAATTAATTTTAATATATAATAAATTATTTAATATTTAAAATTATTTTAAAAATTATATAATAAATATATTATATAATAATATTATTTTTAATTTTTTTTATTAATATTTAATAAATTTATATATTATAATATTATATTTATAATAATTAATTTAAATTATAAATATATATATTAAATTTTTATAATTTTTATATTTTATAAATATATTATATATTATATATTATATTAATATATTTTATAATAATTATTATTATTTTAATAATATAATATTTTAATTAATATTATATTAATATATATAATTATTTAATATTATTTATAATATATATATTTTTATAATTTAATTTATATAAAAAATTAATATATAATAATTATTATTAATTTATTAATTATATATTATATTTTTAAATATTATTTATAATTAATTAATTTTAATATTAAATATATATAAATATAATATTTAAAAAAAATAAATATTTTATTTATTAATATATATATTATTTAAAATTAATTATTTATAATATTTAATATTTTAAATTAATATTTATATTATTATTTTATAATTTATAAATATTTATAATATCATTTATATATAAATTAATATATTTAATTTAATAATTTTATTATAATTATAATAAATAATATTTAATATTTTAAATTATTATATATTAATATTATAATTTTTATATTAATAAAAATATTATAATTAATTTATATTTTAATAATTATTTTATATATATAATAATAATAATAATATAAATATTATTTAAATATTAATATTTTATAAATTTAATATTTAAAATTTTTATTTTATTTTAATAATTATTTTTTAAATATTTTATTTATATTATTATTTAATATAATAAAAATTTATAATTAATTTATTATTTATTTTTTTTTATTAATTTTTTTTATATTATATTTATTTTTTTATATATTTAAATATTTTATTTAATTATTTAATTTAAATTTTAACTATTTTTTAATTATATTAATAATATATTATTATATATTTATATTAATTATACTGTAATGGCAATAATTTTCAATTTCAGAGCAACACGATAAAAGTTAATGTCTGAAAGTTTTATCAAAAGAAAACAAACCTTTTGGGAAATCTTATTTGATTAATCTACTACTTTTTATCAAGAAATATTTCCCTTAATCAAGTTTATTTTCCTTGCATTGCGCTGTCAATATTGTAGTCGGAAAAAACAGTGATTACCAACTTTCAAGTGTCATAATTTTTTCAACTCTCTTCAGTAAACAATGTACGTAAATTTCCTTAGACATCACTACAGGTTAATTAATTACTGGCCACCCATGCCTGGTGTTACCCGGTCATTTTTCTGCATTCTCGTATTCATCCCGCGCTCTCATATAATTTGTATAATAATATTTTCTGCATTGACTCAATTTGATTTACTTTAACTTCGCAAATTTTAAATATGCAATTACACTTTTAGTGACATTTTTTATTATTATTGTCGATTACGAGCACAAAAAATGAAAAATTGGACAATAATATTCGTAATAATATTTTAAAATTATATTTTTGCTTCCCTTTTTGTATTATTACTACCTTATTAAATACTCGATGTTTTTTAACAAACACTAAACACTATATATATAATTCTTTAGAACTATTAAGATTAGTGGTCGTACGTCGGTGCAAGATTTTAACATCGTCACGTACTTTTTTAGAGAATTGAAGAAAAAAATTGTTAACAACAAACACTAAGAATCTCTTATTTATATAT
This sequence comes from Eubasilissa splendida, assembly GCA_031772225.1. Taxonomy (NCBI): domain Eukaryota; kingdom Metazoa; phylum Arthropoda; class Insecta; order Trichoptera; family Phryganeidae; genus Eubasilissa; species Eubasilissa splendida. Next base: position 5,396,821 of record CM062847.1, on the reverse strand, counting down.
TTGTGTTAGAGCCCAAGAGATAAGATTCAATTTAATTATTTTAAAAAAAAACGCCGTTTAAAGACCAATAATTGAAATCAATTTTTGTCGGATATTACATTTTTTTTATAAGAACATAAAAGAAAATAACTGGGTGGTTAAAAAATTCTACCAATTAGACTGAACACCAGATACTATGTATTAGATTATCAAGAATCATTATACATGCATGTACAATATCGCATTTAATTCTCCCAGACGTAGATAGTATACAGACACATTAAGTATATATGAACATTCTTGATAGATGGATAAAACTTTCATATGAGACAGTGCAGGTCAGTACTGAACGTAATGTCATTCGTTGTCAATTGTATTTTATATTCAGAGAGATTGTCCAACTGATGCTTATTGACGTTTGCCATTTAGTATTTTGTTTAAATATTAGTCTTAATTTAACTTTACCAGTTGTATGTGTTACGAAGTGTCGGAAAATATAATATTTTGTAGATATTAAACTAAATAAAGGAATTTTTAGGTTTTCGCGGGGCTTGAATACAAATTTATTTTTAATAATAAATTCCAGAAATCACATAAATTTAGTATTAATTCTGTGCAAGGAAATACAGTTTTAATTTTTTGAATTATATATTTTACTTAAGTGAATAATAAGGGAATGATTTCCACTAAAATTGTATGTATCTAATTATTGTATTGTAATTGTAATTATAGTAATTGTATTATATCGAGTAATTATTTTAAGGATATTACACGGCGGGTTGATCAATAAATGTGATGTTTTTTCTCTGAAATCTGTTAAGAAACCACATTAACAAATTAAACATTGTTATTTACCATATTATTTTCTATATTTAACTACTATTATTATTTTCATTAATTTTTCATACACAAATTTAACAATATGATATATATTGTAAGATATTAGAAGGGCGTGGGAAATAAACTATATGATTGGTTTTGGGAGCGGTAAGTATTATAAAATGTAGAGAACCTAGTCAAGAAGAATATAAAGAACGCCCGTCTTACCCAATAACCTTTTAGATACGTTGTATTAGTGTCTACAAGATCTTTAGATGCCCTACAAAAAAACCTTCGCAACAACATAACTCACAATAAACATGACGGTTGACGAGCTCACTTAATTGCAACTGGAGGAAAAAATTTCAAGAGGAGAGAAAAAATTGAGTCAGTAATTCTAATTGCCATTGGATTCACCATCGTACTATTATGAAAACCGAAAAATTTTGTTCATGACCTATCAGTAAGATAATCTATCAAAGCTTAAACAAATTGTTGAAAAATACCACAAAAAATAACTGGAAAACTTGAAATTAAATTAGCACACATTTTGTAGAATACATTTCATGTCAATTTGATGGTTTAGCACCCCTCCTTCAGCCTTTTCCATTACTGTTTATATTTAATATATCATTTTCAATAAACTATATTTCTAAAATTATTCGAACCCCTTGAATATCTACATCGATGATTTTTTGATATTGTTAACATTTCAGTTTTACGTAATTTAGTTACTCTCAGTTTTACGTTACCATTCTTAAACTAAACTGAAAAATGGTTTTCTTCCATGTTAAGTAACCCTGTTAACATGTATTTTTTGCTAATGAATAAGTCGTAACTCTTAATTAAGTGGCGTTCTCTTGTTTCTACTGTAATGTCGCTTCGTGGTGTTTTACAGCGGGAATTTATTTCAACTGGTTCATAATATTATCTCTGTTCAGTGGGTATCCTATTTTCTTTGTTAGAACACGTTTAAGTGCATTTGTTATCTTAATGCATCATGCCTATAGTATAACAGCTGTAAGGTAAATTGGCAAATCACAACCTTAATACTGGGTGGAGGCTTATGGGTTCCTCAGCGAACTTACGGCAGACGATAATGTATACAATGTTATGATAGGTAATAATGTGTACAACATTACGACGCAGCATACATGAAAATCAAAACTATCGCTTTAACGTTGGATTAAATTCATTCTGAACCTTTAAATATCTTACCTGCTTCAATATAGAATTACATAGAAATAATGAAAGCAGGTTATGATTAAATTCAATTCTAACGAGGTTTCCGAATAGAGTTATTAAACAATGAACGAAAGAACAAAATAATTTGAGAATAAAAGATTTTTAATGGTATATAAAATTGTAATATCTTAATTTTAAATTGGGAAAAAATTCATACATATCATTGGAATAAGTGTCAATTTTCTTTGAAATGTTGAGGTGTCGAATAGTATGCACATTTTGTAAAATAGTGTCAGAAATTAGAATACTAGTATTCTACTGTTCGATAGGTAATTATTTAAATACAAATTAAATTAATTAATTAGAAAAAAATATGAATCGAATACAAATTAAATTAATCAAATAGAATCAACAGCAAAAATCTACTTAACAAAAAAATATTTTGGTTGCTGTTTCTGTATCTATATCTTTCAAATTGATTAATTTAATTTGTATTAAAAAATATCACAGAACTATTTTCAGAAATTATTTTACTTAACAAATTATTTATTGACAAATTATTTTTTTAACAAATTATTAATTGACACATTATTTTATTAGTTTATTTTCATTAAATTTGTGAATTTTTTTCACAAAACCGTATATTTATGATGTATTTTAGATACTCGTATTTATATGTATTTAATTACATAGTTTATGTAGAAGCAGGCAAAATGATTCAATTCTACAAGAATATCTGCAGTTACATAAGTTCTCTTATTTGTTTATATGTGTCGTCAGATGCTGCCCGGGCTGGTCTGGCGTCCTTCTATGTCATGGATAGAATATCAGGTCCCCGTGCCTCATGTCACCGGCGCTTCTATCAGTACTTACATCGCTATGGGTCTTCGCTAGGTTAGGGCCACGGACCACCACAAATGAGTAATCTTTTGTCTGCAGAGGAATACACTAATGCGTTCAATCAAGAATTATAATTTCACAATGGGTTTTACAAACTTCAGCCACTTCTCATACATAACCTACACTATCAGTTATCATATCTATTTTCACTTTTTCTTCTTTCTTTTACTTGAAACATTTTTTTCTCCCATGAAGATCCAACTTGAACCAAGAGTATCGCGTATTTTTCCAACAAACACGCCGTCATGCATGAGTTTTGTCTCGGTTTCCGGGGCAAAACTCACCGCCAAATCTCACATCCTCAGGGCTAAGGACGCTAAGCAACTCGCCACGGCCCTTGAGAGTCACGCCATTCTCTTCTTACTCCTCGTTCTCATCATAGGCCGCACTCCGATTGCGAACCGCACCAGACGTAAATCGTTCCCAGCCAGAAGTGACAGATCGGCCATTGTATGTTCTCCATAGACAACTGCCATATAAGTATAATTTATGATCGGTTTATAGTTGGATAATGATACTATTTGAACATTTTGAAAATGAGCTCCAACATCATGTCTTTAGCCGTCTATAACTACTACTAGTTTTAAAAATGGACTTATAAACTACATAAAACTTGGGCCATTGGTCCAGTAAACTTTGACAACCTCCATTTCATAGTCTTGACTGAGTATTTCTAAATCTATAGATTGTACTCTGAGTACTCCGAATACAATGAACATATATACAAATCATGATACCATTTTAGGTGCAAGACCTGCAAAAATAATTATTTAACACCCGCCAAACTTTTGTGCCTGTATAAAATAAAATAAATTCAAATTAACACTACACTCATTTGTTATACATATATATATTTAATATTTTTGTTTCAAAAAGATTTGGACACGCATAGTATCAATCCCGGAACCGGTAAATATAATAAATCACATGATAAAAGTGAAATTGCATAAAAATGTTAAAAAAAAATTTAACACATTATTTCTAATCCTGTTTTCGGGACAAATTTTACTAAGACTAATTAAACATTTTCTAAAACACTTTTTTTATTTTGTCTACAACGGTAATTATAAAGTCTAGTACTATTTATTGCTTCCTATATTTTATTTTTACAATTATTCGTTAATGATTCAAAATTTACTCATCGCGGTCGCCTGATTGGTCAACGGGAATATTGTAGGGTGCACCCACAATATTCACACGTTTCGACCCATTTTGTTTATTTTTCTTAAGACGGTGAATACAAATGGAGGCAGCTTAATTCTAATGTAACAGTATTTATTATAAATGTAATTTATTAGATACGTGTACTATTCAAATATTAAAATAAAACAAATTGTATGTAAATAATACAATATTAATAATAAATTACATAAATAACTCTACTTTCAATATTCTGTTTTCAAGAGATTCAATTCTATAAAAATTCCATATCATTAATAGAAAATACCTTTATTTTCTTTACATTTTTATATGGATTAAATTCGCAAATACCTACATAAAGAGACTGATAATTTATTAATTTATGTAGGGACCATAAATTTCAGTATTCTGTGAGTATTTCTGTGAATTGTATTTAATGTCTATGTAATACCAACTTATTTAACATGGTATCTACTTTCTCTTTTTCTTAGTGTCATTACATCGTGGTTCATTGATCTGTTTCTATAGCGCAAATGGCTTTTCTCCACTATTTGCGATCTTGCGTTTTGTTTAGAATGACAGTAGATTTCTTAATGTTTCTAAAACCATAATTTTTAACTTGACTACTTCACTATGATTTAAATTAAAGAAGTGCTATCATTACGGAATGTTTTACCTCAATACTTAATGACATTACATCTAGATTTTTGTAGCAGGTGGTACACTTTAGGATAAAATGCTAAAAAAATACCCACGCCAAGTGTTGAGTAACCGACTGCACTTCTTCATATAAATTAAATTAATCAATTAGAAGATATAGAAAAAAAAATCTATTTAACAAAAAAACGTTAAGGTTGCTACCGTGATTCAACCTTTATTTCAATTCAATTGATTTGTATTAAAAAATATCATTTTATTCTGAAATTTTAATTTCACAATAAAAACGTATTATTATTAAAAATAAAATATATTCATAATAAAATTATTTTGATTAAATAAAAATGAATTTGTATCTATCGTTTTTTTTTAAACACTATTCACTCTACGTAAGTTGAAAATTATAATGTGAAAATAATAAATGTTTGCAAAATTTAATAAAAATGAATTGATCGTTCTGTCGTCTGCAGTCGGTTTACTCAAATGTATTTGTGATTCCGTAAAAACAATGTAGATGGCTTTCAAATAATGGAACGACAGATGTATTAATTTGAAAAAGTGTAACATATTGGTTCGAAAATTTGTCATGAAAAATACTGGCGCTATAACACAATTGGTTGGTACTTCCCTGGATTGGAAATAGAGATCCAGGTTCGTATTCCGGTACCTCAAAAACAATATTTTTCGACAAAATTGATTATATATGTATATATTTATAATTAATACATTTAATTAGTATTTGAAAATAAGTAATCACAATTTAATCGACTAACAAAGTACCAAATATTTACTTGATTAGGTGTACTTCTTAGAATTATGAAAATCACTTTTCTTTTCAGAGTTCAAACCTTTTCAACGATCAAAAGGTCCCAAATTGAACTCTAATTACTTTTTTTACGTGATTCGGCAAAGCTTTATAGAACGACAATATAATTAATGAGTTAATTTTTTTAAACAAAAGACACTTGTAATAATACATTTTTTAATTGAATCAAGGAAAATCTCTCGGCCTTTAAAGGGCTTTGCTCTTCATTCAGCCGGAACTAATTATGAAATACTTAAGAGAAAAATATATTTCAAATAAAAGACTTACTGAATAAACAAAGAAAATATATGGAATGATAATTTTGATTAAAAATATTTATATAATATTCAGAAAAATGTATTAATAAATATAGCCCAATCTCACTTGTTTCATCGCGTACATTTCGTATTATTAAATCTTATCTGAAATATAATTTAATAAAGCATACACTATCTCAATTTTATAATTAATACTTACGTTTAAATTCTACTAGAGATGTGCGTAGGGCGCGTGCCTACCCACAGTACAGCAGCATTAAAGTATTTCAATTTTAAAATTTTACAACAGAAATGAATTTATATAATTGTTTTCTATTTAAAAATTCACATATGCATCTAATTTATATACTTAGTTAAAAGTAAACTAATAGTTCACTATAACGCGATGCATCATTTTCTAGTCAAATACGTGATATGCGGATAAATATTGGAATTTTAGATTGTGGTTGTGACAATGCTTAGTAACTGAAATTTTACGATGGCAACTAAGATTTAACTGTTAAATGTTTAGTTTCTAGTGTGAAAAATCAGTTACCAATCTTCGCTACAATCGAATACAATTACGAAAACGATATAAATAACTATTCAAATAACCATCACCGACATTATTTATGTCAGATTATAGGATTTTCTATTTTTTAACGTGAATTGATTTGAAAAATCTTCAGAAATCAACACTTTACTCCAATGTAATGTATTAATTTCTTTTCAAATATCATTATGCTTTGTAATTTAATGTATATGATTTGAATGATTCCAATGATTGATGTATTTATTTATTAAGTTTATTTAAGAATATTTCTGAAACCTTTAATACACTAACGTAATCTCATAAGATGTGTTGTTCGGTGAATCGTTTGAATAATGGTTAATAGATAAATAAAATAATAACAAAAGTATGTATTTTATTTCCAGTTCTATCAGCCCAACGGACCCCTAGCAAGCAGCCGGAGGATGTGGGGGGGGCCGAGGGGAAGACCTCGGGCCCCGCGGACAACTCCCTGGGCGCGGGGGCGATCGGGGCTCCGGCGGGCGGCAGGGCCGGGCCCTACTTCGACCTGAACGCCTCCAAGAACGTCACCGCGCTGCTGGGGAAGACAGCCTACCTCAACTGCCGGATCAAGAACCTCGGTAACAAGACGGTGAGTTTTTTTAAATATACATTTTATTTTGATTTTGAAAAATACAATTATATTTACATCTAAAACTTATAACATCCATTATCGTAGTCTCATAAACCAATTAATAATAAACATATTACCAACAGAACGTCAATAATAAATCTGACAGATGATTGACAGATAACACTAAGGTAAAATGTAAAAACATTTTAAGACAATTAGAGGAAGTATAATATCTTACAGAATATAAAATAAATATTATGTTGCATATTTACAATTATTAAGAAGAATCAACTGATTATAAAAACTATCGCACAAATACATAAGCGTGTAAGTTCAAAGCACAGATAGTTTTCGGCGTTCCAGAACAAATAGTGCAAACTTGACTTATAGTAACAATATAATATTACATGAATTACTTTTTACCATGTTCTACGCAATTTCGCATTTATGAAATTGAGAAGATTATTTAAAAGAAGATCTCAATATGCCTAATAATAACCAGGTGTCTTAATATGAATTTCTGCACGTATTTACTCAGTTTTTTCAGGTCTAGGTAGTTTTAAACAGGAGGTACCTAAATCTAAGAAACCAAGGGAATTATGGCGGTTTTAATATGTTAAGTAAAGGGTTGATAATGAGAGCGGATCCACCACATTCCCAAGACCGATTTAATAATAATATTAAATCCATTTTATCGAAAAATATTATTTACGCGCTACCGGGATTTGAACCTGGATCTCTTTCCAAACCGGGGAAGATGCATTATCTAACTATGCTATAGCGACAGTACTTTTGACGACAAATAATGGAATGATAGATGTATTAATTTGAAAAGTGTAACATGTAGATTGGAAAAATGGTCGTCAAAAATACTGTCGCTGTAGCATAGTTAGATAATGTACATTCTCCGGTTTGGAAAGAGATACAGGTTCTAATCCCAGTAGTGCAACAACAATATTTTTCGATTAAATTGATTGTATATGTATATCTTCCTAATTAATACATTTAATTAGTATTCAAAATATCACAGACATATATTCTGAATAATTCCAACTTCACAATAAGAATGTGTTATCCTTAATAATAATAAGCATTTGTTACAATTTTTAGATTTTGTTTTAATTTGTTTGACAGAGATTATCTTGGTGATATTTTTCTTAACCACCCCGGATAATTATCTATTGCAATACGCCATAAGTCATAATTGTGCAGCTTCACTATATTTCTGTACTGTGTATCGTTTATATATATGTTATGTAACCCAGTTAAAAAGTAAAGTAACAAAATAAAATAGAAGTATTTGTTTATGTATTGGCTTCAGTATTCCAGTACGTCTCTTGGGAGGTCTTGAAGGAGCTTGTAGTTTTTCCACAAATTTTTACTTATTTTGCTTTCTTCTGGTAAGGCGGTAGCCGGTACTGTTACGTTATTGAAATACCCTCCAGGCTGCTTTGTTATCGTTAAAGGTAAACAACTGCCTTCTTTCAAAGATAATAGTTTCCGGAAATCGTGTAATAAATAATCACTTCCTTGAGATAAAAACAATATACGTTGAATAATAATAATGTATTATTTTATAAATGGTAATAAATTCTTTGAATCCATTGAATTATATTGTAACTTCATTGCATATTATATTCATATAGTAATTGATTCATTTTTATATTGTATACTGTTTATATAATATGATATTTTTTAATATTGTTATACGATATTTTTTAAATTTAGTGTGTGGTGCAAATAACAACGCGTGAAAATAGTAGAATTATAAATGTTTATTTAATTTAATACAAATTATGACAAATTCAAAAGAATTTAAAATTTTAAAAAACAATTTAACCACACATATAATAGTAAATAAAAAATAAAACAATAAACAATGGATACAGACATCAGTAAGACTGAAGTTTAAATCTGGTCATGCATGCAACGGTATACCTGTTCAGTTTACCTGTACATGCAAACCGGAGCGTGTATGTGACAAAACTGGCAGGTATCCCTAACTTAACGTATCATGTTTACTTGTCATATTTATCTGAACAGGTATTCCTGTCAGATATACCGTTGCGTGTATGGCCGGCTTAATACTAAGACAATATAATTAAGTCAGGATCTGCGGTGATCCCATTAAATACTCTCGGCTTCTTTCCGATGAATTCCGCCAGAATCGATGCCCAGGCGGAGACATGTTTCTGAAATCGGAAGTTCCGGCGGTCTCTGCAAGGACGTAGATGGCATGGATGCAGGCAACCTCTCATCAATGCTTCGGCACATGACGACTGCGAGTGGACTCGATCTTTAATCAAGTTCGGCCCCGCTCGAATTTTATACAGGTTGTGAGTGGTAATTTCCTAGATACCGACCCGATCCAGTGCGGTCCGCTAGGTTTTCTTAGAATTCCTTCCAGGCAGATAAGCCTGCTGGAAGGTCTTCGGGTTAGCTTATATACCCTCGGTGTTATGATGAGGATGAATTATATACCGAGTAAAGTGTAAAATACATTATGTATCAATTTGACATGAGACTCGTTATCATATTAAATTCAGTGGACAGCCAGAGAGTTTATTAAGTCGCAAAACTCGTTTACAATCCGTCAGAAATAAAACCTGTCCAAGTCGCAAGAGAGTACAAGAAGAGCCAGTGGAATGCCCTGTTAAGTCACTCTAGCTATCCCTTTTCTCGGCATCGTACATCCCAATAACCTCTAGCGGGGGATCCATGCCCTAATAAATTCCCAAAAAATTCCGAGATTCCTTTCATTTCTTAACAAGTCATCGTTCCGGGGGATCCGATGACTTATTTCTTCTAATCTCTCAAATATGATCTCACAGTGTACAGTAATATAGTTCGTTGAAAAGACTCATTAAGACTTCATAGGTTGGCCATTCTGGAAAAACTAAATAAATTAGCGTACACTTAAGTTTGGCGGACGTGGCTCTTAATAATGGTGAACAGTAGACACTAACGCGGAATGATTCGTTCACCACACATCAATTGCTTTATTTCTTTCTAATAGAATAACATTTCCTAATTAATTGCATCATTTTTTATTATGTTTTCTATTTAAATTATGTGCACTGAAAATCCTGGCGCTATCTAGCAGATTTTACATGAAAAGTTGGTCAATACATGTCTCACTAAGAAGTAACGCGCATTGATATAATTTTACGACGTAAAGTAATTATGGTAAAACAATCTGCCGTAAATTGAAAATGGGAACTATATTTTTTAAGTATATTTTGTGTAAATTCCATAATTTTTATTGTTTTGTATAATTATTAATTTTATACGGTCGTACAAATATGGTCCCCGTAATAAAACGGCTTAGTGCGCCAGCCTCAAGAATAATTTAATTTCAGCCAGCAGCAGTTGGAAAAATACGGTGCTATTTTGATTTATGAATTTCCATAACGAGTTCCAGCGAGCGACCGCCGCAGCCGTTTTCTGCTCTTTTCCAACCTCAGTTTATACTTTTTAAATATATTATGCAAGTAAGAGAAGCAAGGGAAAATGTACGTACTAGTTAGGAGTAAATTGAGTAATTTTCCTTGAGTTAACACACACATGGGTTGCGAATTGTATTAAAACACAACCTGTTCTAACAGTTAAAGGGTTACGTATTGCATTTTTCAAAATATAAATATTTTCACTAGAATGTAAACATACCCGCTTGGTTATTGTTTTATAATTAATGGAGATATGAAGGATCAAAGATGGCATGCCAGATGTTTGTCCTCACGCCGTCCGTACGTCAAATAAGTTAGGTTTTTTATTCTATCGCGTTTTTCTTTTATTGCATTTTTTTTACTACACTTTTCGAAAGTTTATTAGTTTTACTTCATTGTATGTATACTTGCTTGTAAGAATTCCTAAAATTGACCGAGATATGAATGTTCAAAGATTGCACGGCAGGTGTTCGACTGCGCACGTCAAGTAAGTCACGTTTTTTATGTAACCCTATTTTTCGGACCGGGCTACAACTTTACAGCGACTGTTTATCTCTGATTGACTTGAATTTTTTGCAGATATTTTACATAATATTATTTACAATGTAGCATACAATTTTTTTTAATCCAATAAATGATATGTTAATAACAATCGCTTGAAAAAATGAACTTGTGGCGGCCTTTTTTATTTTTTTTTCAATTTATAAAAAATAAAATAATGGCATAATATGTACATTAATAAGTGCAAATTAAAAATAAATTATTAATATACTGGTCAAAATAATAAAATATGTGAAATTGAAATACTATAATGTGTTAAAAACATTTAAATACACATATACAGATAAAGAATATTGCTTTTAATAATTTATAAAAAAGAGATTTGATTTTCAATGTGACATAAATGCTGTTTTAGGGAAATAAATGATCAAATTTAGTTCATATAGTCCACATATTAACATATATACAACTTTCAAAAATTTGATAGGTATGGATATTGATTAGTTAGTGAGAATGGTGAACGTTATATTTAAATTGATCATTTAAGCCAGCCGAAGACAGATCCTGTAATTACCCATACTTCCATATATATTTTCATTAAAATATAATTAAAAATAGCGTCGTCTCTATGAGATATCTACTATTAGTTTTATAAAAATAATGAATCACCTCCTTGTAAAACATCACCCAATTTCTACCCAAAATTCCGGTTCCTTGGGGTGGTGTAACCCCTTAAGAACACAGTGATGTTGGGGATAGGATACACTTGTATTTTGCTATACATATGCTGATTTCTTCCGCATGAAGAAATTATTACGCAGCCATGACGTAAATTTAAATTTTTTAATGAGAATGATGCGATACTACGTGCTCTCTGTACTTTTATATGAAATGAAATCTAAAACAATACCATATCGACTTGGAAGTATTTGATATGTAAATCTGCAGACTACTTCTAAGAATTAGGTGAATTGAGGGTGTTTTAGAAGATTGATTTATATGTCACAGTTATTATAGAAGAGTAATATTTTTAAAAACAAAATGTTGCTTTATTTTGACACTTCAAAGTGTTTACGTTTTGTCACTGCAATCAATCTCGGAAATTCAAAATATATAAAATAAAACATATATGATTTATTTCTTTTCATTGAAGTAACAACCTAAATAATAGGTAATATACAATAAGAACAGCTTCTGGAAGACATACGAATAACAGAAAATCCTAACGCTATATAATTTTGCTCAATTTTAACACTTCAAAATGTTTTCATTTTGAACTGAAATCAATCTCGGAGATTTAAAATATGGAAAATATAGCTAATACGATAATTCCATTTTCACTAAAGTAGCAGATCAGATGTTAGTCTAGATAATAAGTTACCCACGACAAAGACAGCTTTTGGGAGACATAGCTACTTCATTTTATGTGTGGAATATGTAATTTAATAAGATATTTGATGAGTGTAAACACTATTTTATACACAGAATTATAAATCAATTGAGTTCGAAAAATAAGATAACGCCGTAGAAGATGATGATCCCTATTAATATATATATATGTATATATATATCGTATATAAGTTAGACCTATTAAAGTTTTATCATTGACTAAAGGAGAGACACTTTAACTTCGAAACGGATTACTAAAATCAGGTATAATCTATCTTATTCTCAATGCCTTTGGAATTAAAGTAATATGTTACTCCGTTAAAAGTAGTTAGAAAGAAGATAGAGAAGAAGATTGGTTGGATTTGGATAGGAGTCCCAATTATAACTGGGACCTCGTAAGCAGCGACGACCACGAAACGGGTTGTGCTCTGCTCATTATCTTTATGATGGTTCAAAAAGTTTGTTAGTCCAGTTAAACAAATTTTCACGTAGTCTTGGAGTTACAAAGTTTGGCGTTTTACTTATAATAGAAAATAAATTGTGTTTTAGGTCTCATATTACAGTAATAAAAAAAAATATTAGAGGCATATAATAAATATCCTATGTAGACGTTTAAGGTGGTTGGTTTGTATAACATTTTATATCTTCCAGTGATATGATACAGGGTGAATATTATGTTCCAGGCCGATGTTGTTTTTAAAAAACTAAAAAATAAAACATAATTTTTTAATTTAGTTTTTGTTTATTTATTACGTAATTTTCTACAATAATAAATAAAATATGATTTTGGCTAAGTAGTTGCTCCTAGCAGCGGCACAAATGCGTGCCATTTTAACTATATTTATTCATAACATTCTTGCACACTTCGCGTGTTATTTCAGCAATTTCATTTCGAATATTATCCTGTAGTATCGGAATTGTTATTGGCTTACTGGCGTAGACCTTTCCTTTCAAGTACCTTTACAAAAAATAGTCGAGAGTCGTCAAATCAGATGATCAAGAAGGCCAGTTGATATCACCATATTTTAATATTATGCGGCCGGAAAATATTTCTCGCAAAACTTCAAGCATAGCTCGGGCTGTGTGTAAGATGGCACCATCATATTTTGCAGGCCCAATCGACCCAATTCAACTATCAATAAATTTTCCAACATGTAACGTTAACGATCACTATAAACTGTTACAGCATTGCCTTTATTATTTAGATAAAATGTTTTAATAACTTCAACACGTTATTGAGGCGTTAGATACTCCATAATTAATTGTAATCAACTACTATTTACAAATACTAAATGCGAACTGACAAATGTCTGCCAAACTAAAATGGCTATCAAATAAAATCGGCCAAGAACATAATATTAACGCTGTATAAACTTTGGGTAAGTTAAAATAATTCCATGACTTTATTTTATAATACTACCGACAGGAGAATGGGGGCTGCTGGGGGAGTGTATTACGCATACTTTATAGTGCGACAATTAAGAAATCCGAGTTAAGTGTTAATTAAACTAACTGTTTTTAAAACTGTGTTATATATGGTCAGGAAATATGGATTTTTTTTCTATTTTTGTTTAAATTGAGATGTGTACACGGTATACATGTCACATCGATATATTTACTATTTTCAAAATAAGCCAACCGTTTGCACTATGAAAGTAGAACTAAATTGCTAAACTCCTGGAACGAGACTCAAACCCCCCGACCAATAGATCACTAGGCAACTGTCTTAACTACTAGATCGACAAGCTACTCAGTTCTCATGAAATCCAGGCTGCCAAAAAGAGTTATCGTTGAGTAACATTATCAGACCGAGTAACAATGACCGAGAAATGGGAGAAGTAGAAGTAGTCATATTTATTCAAAATTCTCAATCAAGGTGGCTTGGATGCATCTTGCGAATGCCAGATGTATCTTCTATGCAAGATAAGGAAGGTCGGTCACTCAGTTCAAAAGCGCAAAACTTTGATCTAGACTTTATTCTTCATTCTTCGTTCTTTTCTTTGTGGTATTAAATGTTTGGGAAAACTCTTAAATATCATCTTTGTATACTTTAATTCACTAAAAATTAACAAAATTAATTTATTTTTAAGATTGGCAAAATCAATTCTGTGATTAAAATCCATTATTTTAATTTGTTAACATCGTTTTATTAACCAATATGTATTTTATTAATCAATATATATTTTATTAATCAAAATTTATTTTAACTCATTAAGTGGTTAATAATACAAAGTTAACAATTTAAAATACAAAATTAATTCATAAAATGTACCATATTTATGAATACGTATATTTTGACGTACAAAACTGATTTTATTTGAATGCGGGTAGTACAAATGACACACGGTCGTACGTCTTATTGTCGTTTCCAATTTCATTAGTTAATAGAATTCAATTTGTAATAAATCAAGATTGATAAACACAATATTTCTATGATATAATCATAATATCTATTGAAGTTATTATATTTATATAATTCATGAATGCTACAATTCGGTTATTAACCTATTACGATTATTAACGTTATATTCTGATGACCAACTCCATAATTTAATCGTCATTTTTTACCAACATACATCATTTTCTGACAGGACACTGATGATAAGTGTCGACACATATTTGCGATTTTATAACGAAATATTTAAATACACATTAAATGTGTCGATTAGAAAGATATACAGGAAAATTCAATTTATCGTAAAAATAATTTTGTTGCTACCGGGATTCAAACCTGCATCCTTTCCTAGCCGAGAAAATGGATTAACCTATTACATCATACCAATAGAGTAAGTTGACGACAAATTTTCTAACTTATATGCTGCGGTTCTTTAAAATTGATACATCTTTTATTCAAAATCTAAAATTTATTTGTATTAATATACCACAGAACTATGTTCTGAAAAATCTGAAACTTCACAAAAATAATATTTTTTTCTTAAAATATTTAAATATAATAAAATTAAAAAGTGCTTTCTATTACGAATTTATCATCCTAGGTAAGACTTGTGGTACATAATGGATTTCCAGTGGCAAATTGAGATTAAAATTTCAATTGGCAGAAATTTTTTTATAACTAGACTGAATATGGGTGGAAAAGTGTGAAGAATGAAAAAATAGAATATGTTGATTGAGAAAAAGTTTCTATGTTAGTTTAAGCAGCGAGGAAAGAATGACAACTGGAATGCCTTATCAGAAAATGATGTATAAAAGTGATCGAGGTAAGAGTAGTAAGAGTAGATGTCGTTCTATCCTCCCCACAAGGTGTCGGATGAAAAATAAGTTAGTTAGCTTTATTATAACAAAATATTCAGTTCCATAAAAGTAAATTATCGATTTTGACATCATATGAGGTCGAAATAATGTCACATATATATATATAGTATATAACAATTTTTAAATATATACATGTGTACAGATATCATAATTACACAAACACCTACATACGTACAATAACAGTTTTTTATTAAATATAGAACTGATTTAATACACTACACTATATATTATAAAGATGTACTAGAAAAATGTATTCACATCTTGAAGGGTTATAAACTCAATATTGATTAAGCTAAATTTATATTTTTTTTATTTCAAATCAAAGAAAATAAACGCAGTTTTTTTAGCAATATTTGAATATGTCCAAGAACATACAATTACTGGATTTTTACCTAAAAAGGCACTGTTATAAAACAAATAGCTATTTTTTACATATTATATTTAATGGAAAATATATTGATTTTTCAGGCGTATTCTGAAAAACATTTTACAGATAAAGAATATAGATTTTAAATAATTCCAAAAAAAATAGATTCTCATAGTGATATCATAAAGGATGTCCAGCGGAAAATTTTCAAGTTTAATATTAAATAAATAAAAAAAACTACAATGTTATTCTCATATTTTATTTATACAAAATATAGTTAAAATATAGTATACGGATTTTACATTTTATAAACAATATCGTCTAAATGCCGTCCATTTCTCACAAGACACTCTCACAATCGGACTCTTAAATATGCAAACACGCGAGAGCAAAGCGTTGGTTCAATTCAATTCCTACAACTTCACGGCGGATATTTTCTTGTAGGTTCTGAATTGATCAAGGGTTATTGCTGTAAACTTTTGACTTAAGGTATCCCTACAAAAAAAAGTCACACGGTGTAAAGTCCGGTAATCGAGGTGCCCAGGATATGTCTCGGTACTTGACGATTAATTTATTGGGAAAAATTCCCCTCAGCTTCTCCATTGAAACTAGTTGTGTGTGGAGTGGCTCCGTCTTGCTGAAATTGTGTTATATTGTTGAACCCGAGGAAGAGCTGCAGTTGCGGTACCAAAAACTCGTCGAACATTTGGCAATACACGTCAGCGGTGACTCTAGCATCGTTTTCGCTAAGGTTTCACGGAAAGAATAGTCATTTCCGTTAAGAATCTACACGATATGCAGTTTGTATGGGTGAAACTGTAGTATCTTTTTCAAAATAACGTGCACTGTTCTTTTTGTTCCAGTAAAGCCTGCAATCTTCCTTGTCTATTTACGCGGATTGCGCATAATTTCACGTCGAACTTGAGTCCACATATTAACGTATATACAACTTTCAAAAATATGATAAATGTGGAAATTGAGGGATGAGAATCGGTGAACGTTATATATATATATATATATACATATATATAAATAATGTAATCACTTAAGCCAGCCGAAGACGTTCGAGCTTGTTCATTCTGAACAAAACATTTTTGATAACTCAAATATCGAACATTTTATATTTGGGTACATTATACCCTAACAGCGCTCTTAATTTTTTTATTAGTGTTAGTTTTGCACCATCAAACTTTTTTTTACTTATCCCCGTAAAAAAAATGCAACGGTGCGAGATCCGGAGAATGTGGGGCATGTTGAATTTTATATTTTCGACCAATTCATGTGTTGGGCAAGATACAGATCAAAATAGGTCCTTATATCACGGTGGTATGTATGTTCTGAAATAAAACACCTCATTAAGAAGTAAAACATTTCCAATAGGCTCACTATAAAGTGCAATAGATGCTCGATTTTGGGACTCCTGTCTCATATGTATATATATAGTAAATATGAATTAAATATATTAATTAGAAAGATATACATATAACATCAATTTTATCGAAAAATATTGTTGTTGTGCCACCGGGATTCGAACGTGGATCTCTTTCCTAACCGGGAAAGGTGCATTATCCAACTATGCTACAGCGACAATATTTTTAGCGACAATTTTTGAACTTATATGTTACCTTTTTGATATTAATACATTTAATCGTTCCATTATTTGAAAGAGCCATCTACTTTATTTTAACAGAATCTCAAATACCTTTGCACATTGATACAACTTTATTATTAGGAGAACACATTCTTATTGTGAAGTTGTAATTATTCAGAACATAGGTCTGTGATATCCCGGTTACGAAAGAGATCCAGGTTCGAATCCCGGCGGCGCAGCAACAATATTTTTCGATAAAATTGATTTTATATGTATATCTTTCTAATTAATATATTTAATTCATATTTAAAATATCACAGACCGTCTGTTCTGAATAATTACAACTTCACAATAAGAATGTGTTCTCTTAATATATATATAGTATTTTATTGTGACACTCTGTATCGAAGTTGAATCAAAACGTACTTATATTTATACTTGGATCCGAGAAAAATGTCAACTGAACTGAATTCGTTTCCTTTATAAAAGGCTTATGAAATATTTGCAATATATCATAAGCCTTCATACCAATTTAAAACCTTTCATAACGCCTTAATACTTTCTACAATTCTTAATATCCGATGCATTTCATAACGTTATATGAAGATCTACTACGGCGTTTTGTGATCAAAGATTTTGAAACATGCTATCATTGAACGTACATTATTTTAGTTGTACTTTGTAGTCATTTTTTTTATATTGTTCTAATTTTATAATCACATACACGATAATGTATAGAATTATTATTTATAGAGTATGATTGTGCCGTCATAGAAATAAATTGCATTTAAAGAAATATTACTACTACCACCTTGTGTGGCAGTAAAGCGTGCATATTTATACATACATACACACAGGAAAATTAACCATTTATACCTTATATATTTATATCTTATATGCATATATTCATGTAAATAAAACATGTTAATTCAAATGTTATTTGTACAACAATACAAATTATTAAGAAAAAATACATTTATTTCAATTAACCTACAATTATTCATATGTTTCCTATTCAACTCGATCTTTAATGACTGAGTATCGCGATCTTTTGAATTCCTTCTCTCTTGACTATAAACGTTAACTTTTCTCAGCATCCTGCAGATCCTAAAGCCAAACTACCAGGAAGGTCTCCCAGGAAAGAGGAAGATCTTCCACCAGTCGGACCGACCAGGTTCTAATTGGTCGGTTCAACTGGTAGGAGATTTTTCATCCTTCGACGTGGCACTGTACGACGTCTCTGCGGATGCGCATTATCAGAGTATACGTGGTGCGAAAACGATACATGGTTATTCGAATTACTTGCTCAGATGGACGAAAATAGACGTAGCGCACAATAAGTTTCGTCAACTGAACCACGATTTTCGAAATAAAATTGCATAATTTACAAGCATTGTTCTGGCATAAGTCTATTCATGGTGAAATGGTAAACCAAACTGAGCACAAATCAGCTCGCAGCTGTCAAATTGACCCTCACTGGAAAAAGTGTTGCCAATTCGAAAAACAAACCTCTAAAAACAGCTCTATTAGGCACGGTCATTGCTTAAATATTTTTATTTCAAATAGATATCTTAAGTCTGAACAAAATCACTTAAAATAAGAAATTAATAAATGATAATACTTGAAGATTTTTTTAAATTTAATAAACTTGTTAGTTCTCTACTACACAAGATATAAAAAATATTTATTTTTACATCATACAATATTAATCTCTTTAAGTTTCAGATATTAAACCATAGATTAATTTAATATAGCTTTGAGAGAGTTTCTACTGAAATTAAAAATATATCTTATAGGTACTTTATTCAAATTAAAATCTCTGCATTTTCTGCTGATGGAATAGAAAAGTCCTAGATTGCTTTTAGCCGTACTTAAACTAAATAGGTTTGTATTTTTCGTCCTTTGGGGGAAGATTAAATTTAAAACGTTTTAAATTAGTTTATTAGTATTCAAAATGGATGATGAAATATTTGCAATTCCTATAAAAATCCGGCAGATGACGCTCGAAAATCTTTTTAAGATGTTTCACGTATAAAAAAGACCCCATATTTATTTAACTTTCATTTTTGAGAATCAGTATTTTATTTAATATCAGATACATTATTTTAAATTAATTAGTTATGGAAAGGTGATTTTTTTATTAAATAATACATATACGCAAATATAAACATTATAATACACGGTATTAAAATCAACCATTAATATACATTAAAACGCTCACGTAGCCACACTATAATTTGAGCTTTAATAGTATATTATATTAATAGTGAGAAGTGACCCACCACTTATACAGGACCGTTCTATGAGCTAATGTTCCCATATCGGTCCTTCTCATTCGCTGCCAGGCTGTCATTTTGTTAATGCTAAAAAGCAACAGTGCTCCACCGGATACACGGCTACCAAAGAAGATATACCTCGCACTGTCTTCCGGCAAGATGTTATATTATAAAACATAAGTATATACCTGATTTAATATATTTAATTTAAAACATTGTATTAACAGTTCATACAAATAGTGAAACTTTTATGTTATTTAAGATGGAGCGGTTTTTTCACATTTAGATCAGATTTGACTTAGCAGACTTGGCCGTAATTCTTCTTCGGATCTCAACTTCATACCCATCATTTATTGAGACAAGAGATTCCAATTAGATAAAATCGCTAACCTCTCTATAGTCATCGAGAACATCAATTCTCGGCATTTTTTCAAAATGTTCTACTCTAAGTATTTTGTTTTGCTTCTGTTTATTTCAAGACTTAATATCAAAATCTATTTTTCAATATTATGGATCATTTCTGCTATCGCTGATTACAATCAGTGCGATATCATCTGCACATCAAAGCTTGGATCTTTTTGTCGCCTATTGAAACACCTTCCGACCCGTTCAATGTCCTCCTCGTTAAATATTCTCCATAGACATTGAAGAGATCAGGAGACAGTACACAGCCTTGTCAATCCCCTTTGTACACTTTGAAGGGTTGCGATGAGAAGTTAATAACCCTTACGTAATATTGTGTACATATAGGTTTTATATTAGTACTATCAGCCGTGAAGGAACTTTCATATTCTAAAAGATACCACTAACATAAATCATTATCGTGGCACCTGAAATAATATAAATAATATATTCATTACTCGAGACACGTAGCGGGGAAAGATTTATATGATGAATTTGGCGAAGATATTTAGAATTTTCTGGTAAATGCGCATTGCAGATAAATGAAGAATTATCAGATATTAACGATGCGCGATTCACAAGTTTACGTTTGAAGAAGTTAGTTCCGATAAAGAAGACGTAATTGTAAGAAGATATAAATGAAATTGTTTCTGATAAATAAGTTTTATTGCGTGCTAAAGATCAAAATTGACATTGGTATTGGAAAATTGGAATGATTGAAGAGTTTGTCGGTTCTTTGAAAATAATACGAGGAATTTGGTACGCACCTGCTGTTGTTATCTTCAGCTTCGCATTCGGCGAGGTCGGAAAACTTTTAATGAACCTTCATAAAAAATAATATAGTCGAGTTGTCTTTATACAGTAATGAGTATCTCGCAATCATAATGTGTATGTTTTATACATTCGAATCATCAATAAATAAAAAAAAAAATTTCATTATTAGAACACATTCGTATTGTGAAGTTGTAATTATCCCGATGGTGTAACAACAATATTTTTCGATAAAATTGATTTTATATGTACATGTTTCTAATTAATATTTGAATTAGTATTTATTTTATTTTTCCTACATAATTTATTAGAAACTAGGGACTGAAAAATAATTGAGTATAGAGATAGATACATAAAAAGGCCTTAGGCACTAATCATACCTCATAATATTTAAGATCTGTGCCCTTGTTAGTGTAGTGCTCGCCATGCATATCTGTTCTTCACACCAACCAGAAGTTGTATGTATGTGTCTGTATTCATTTTGTTCATTAATTTGTGGCTGTATTTTCATGTAAGCCTTCCTTTTCATTGACTTCCCTCAAGTATATTTCTGAGGTATTCATTCTATCTATTTTTGATTTATTAACTTATTATTGATTTAAACTATACATTATAAACAATTTTATATAAAACAGACCTAGTCCACAATACTTTATGGACTAAATTACGAGTAAAAATATTCACGGGATATATGGCTAATCTCAACCATATCAGAGGAATAAGCATTTCAAAAAAAATCGTATTTATGCGATTATTTCGATAAATTTAAATATTTTATTGATTAAAAATTATATATAGAATACAAAAAATTAAAGGTTATCGAATTTCGAGCAGCTAGACTATTTTTTGTTAGACGATTTAGGGCTTGAAGCAAAGATATAGATTAATAATTGAACAATTTCGCAAAAAAAAAAAAACTATTTTGACAAAATTGATTTTATACGTATATATTAATAATTAATACATTAAATCAATATTTAAAAAAATATGTACACAGACTAACTGATACATAAATTATACACTCTCGTATATACCTCTTCTCTATACACGAGGCTTACTCTCATAGAGAAGAAATAAATATTAAAATAAATATATATATATATATCATAATGATTATTTTTTTTAAATGTACTATGTCTTCTAATATTAACATAAAAACATAAATAACTTCTTACATTTACACGTTGTGTACGATAAATGTGATAAGGATTATGTAGTGTTAGTATTACAACCATGAATGTGTCCCATCTATTGCCCCCTTCAATTTTCAACGATATCAATAAATTATGGACCTCCATTTTTGCGCTCTACTCAAAACTGTATCATTCGTAATTCTCTCAACACTATACACACATATAATAGAAATTTTCGTAAAGTCAATTTAAGAAATGTACCCTTCAGTCTAGTATTTTTGACCCATTTGGCCAATTTAACTACTAACCCATTTCTTTAAAGTGGCCATTAACCTTTGAGCTCGCTAAAAGCTTCGTGCTGTTGTAAAATTGACACCGTGCTTTAAATGAACCAACGGCTCGCCTGCCGAGCGGCGTAATTCTTTGATTATCCAAACAAATCAAAGAAAACACGCAAATCCTCTCGCATAAATATTGATTAAGTATTACGAAAATGTTGATTCGCCTCTAGGACGTATTAAAAGATATCCCAAAAAAACAAGGGTATAAACGATGGATTGTAATGAAAATTATGCTAATCTCGAAATGCGGTGAAAAATTATTTTACAAGAGTCAAAATATAATAATTTAAATTTATTCAAATGCTTAAAAATGCCGTCTGTTTGACAACAGGATGGGAACGTTTGAATTGTAAATATTTTTTTGTTTGTTTATTAAATGTTGTATCTTATAGTTTAACATTTTATTTCATCGACATCATCGTTTTCTTCCCCTAATCCTAGGGGGTTCAGATTCTTCCCTAAGATAACCTATTTTGACGGCCAAGAGTTAAATCTTATTTTCTTCGTAAGGATCTGTATTTGGTGACCATATATTAAAGTGGGCCTGTTCCGGATTCGTAAAATATATTTTCACCGCATCTTGCGAATCAGCCGCGACCCGTGTTAATGACATATTTTCCCCATCCAAATACACCTTTCCTCAATGCTCGTCTTTAGTGTGAATAGTGACCTTGACGTCAGCAGACGTCAACTAGACAGATATTTGTTCGATCTCGACATCGCGAGAGCATTAGCGGTGTGGATTTATTCAGCTCCAGTATTGCTACTGTATTGTTTGTTATCCTGTGATCTGTATGCACAATGATTGTTATTTGTTGTTTTGTGTGCCGCGGTGAAGTTTTGATATCGCCGTCTTCAATTAGAAGCGGAGATCTGCCCATCTGCGTGCCGTTTGTGTGATCTCGGCGGCGACTGCGGGGTCGGAGATGGAGGCGTCAGACACAAGGTAAGGCGAGCGGTCCTTCCGAATCCTGGTTCCCAAGATCCACTGGTCCTTTGACTGGAATTCCTACCCATCATCGACCTTTATTTCCTTCCTCCCCCCCCCCTCTCCCACGCAACGATTTCGATTTACGACCGGAATAATCCAATCCGCGGGACGCGCGACTCGGAGATCGCGCAATTCCTTCGGTAGATCCTATAGGCGCAGAATTACGTCTTCTTTACAAGGCCTATGCACAGCTATAAAAGACAGTTATTTTAATCACGATTAGTCACAATCGAGAAACTTGTATGGGAAGATTCTCATTCAAGATTAATTCTCTATAAGTATTTGCATAGTTTTATTACATAACGTATGTATAAAGCAATTCATAAAAGTTATTAATACACAAAGGAAGTTCTTTAAAATTCGATTATAGCTGTCAATGTCATGTTTCGTATTAACATCATAAACCACAAAAAAAAATTATTGCAGAATACAAAATTATAACATGAAAGTTTAATATAAAAGTTACTAGATTAAATAAGGCATAAAATATAATATTATGGTCTTGAGGGGCTGAGCAGTTTTCTTTGAATATCTCAGTTTTATCTTGAAAAATGTCTAAGTTATTTAAAGTTTCGTTTTCAATGTATAACTTTTAACAAATTTTTAAACAGTTAACTATTTTCCAGCGTTTGTTTTATGGTTTTATATATACAGTTATAATCACTTTCGTTGTATACTATATATTGTCTTTTGCCGTTTGATATATGCTTGCTAAAACATTTTTATAAATTTTATGATAAATTATTTTAGTTTTTAATTTTAAAATAGATTGGATTAGTATTATTTTTACAAATTATAATTGATTCTTGGAAATACTTTAGACGAGTTTAGCTCTAACTTTTTAACTCTTTTAATATTTTACTTCTTCAATATTAGCAAAATTACTTTATGGCTTCATTTTATATAAATAATTAGACAAAATACTTTGTTCAAACCACTATTTATTGATAATTCAACATGTTTCGATACCTGTGGTATCTTTTTCAGGAAACAATGTATACTGAAATAAAAAATACAGGCATTGAAATAGTGTTAATAACAAGCCAAATCCTCTTTGCAAATAGTCACCTTTTAAATATGTATTCATATTAGTTCTTACTTATTCACCACTTTATAGTTTTGTTTTTATCTATTTTTGTATTTTTAATTTCAGTATACATTGTTTCCTGAAGAAGATACAATAGGTGTCGAAACATGTAGAATAATCAATAAACAGTGGTTTAAACAAAATATTTTATTTAATTATTTATAACATTTAGGTTTATTTTTTTAATAATATTAATAAGGAAATTATTAAGGATTTTATAACACGTTAAGTATTATTTTATTTTATTTAGTATACAAGCACGAAGGTTTCATGAAACACGAAGAAAAGGCATGTATTTTTAAAATATAATACAAAGATATATTATATGATAATCAAAATACATAATTATAATCTATGGAAAATTAGATTTTCGTAGTTTGAAATCAGATTAATGTCGGTATAAATATTTTCTTGGTGAGATATTATTTAGACGACTGATATACTAGGTAAGACAACAAATTTATCAAAGTAATACATAAGCAGATATTTTCACTATTGATTTATATAAAATATCTATTTTCTAACGTATTTACAACTAACGCTTATTTATTATATACGTATTTTTCATTGAGGAATGGATAGAACCTCTCCCTCCTCCGAAAACAAAATATCAGAAAAATACACGTTGGTTAAGTGATCGTGCAAACAGGCTTGATACTCGACGCCTCAAAAATATTTCCAAATTCAAAAGTGAGAGCATATTTTGAGACATGTAACGATGCATACTATTATATCCAACACAGTTTTCGTGGCAAATTTTACTAGTATACCCGATGAAAAAACATAGTATATGTTATAAATTAACGATTACCTACTGTAAAATATAAGTCTTATATATTTTATAACAAAATTCCTGAGTTTAGTAGGTGATGATGTAACATATTATTTATTATTTTAAAAAAACTTTTAATAAAAACACTCTTCGATAATGAGTTCTGCCAAATCAACATATAAACTACTAGAGTATAAACCATCCGTTTCGTAATATTTTCACTTATTTATTTCGAGTCATGGTGGAAACTTCTCTTCTCGAGCCCAATTTTAAAATCCACCGACGAAAAATATGTATTTTTTTATCTTGTTACATATTTATGAAACGCTTTCCGATATTGCAAATTTAATATAAAGGCTTAAGCGGAAAATATGAACGAGCTTAAGTTGGAGGCTTTATCCTTCATGGGAGAAATTTTTCCACTACGGAAAGTAGGTTAAAGCAATGGAGGCTCCGTAACAAAACAGGCCCAGCGCAACCTTACCTGCTTATTAACAACTTGGGTAAAATATGTTTTCAGTCTGATCTGACTCATCTACAGGGTTAATATAAAAGATCAATACTCAGTCATTAAAACTACAATCCAAGAAGTTTTTTTTCTAGATTTGTTGTTCTTCTAGAAATGTAGAGATTGTGGTGAGCTAGACACGCAGTGACATCTGTCTATTCAAAGTCAAACTAGCACCGTGAAGTCTGTCGCGCGCCGCCAGAGCGCGACCGGCTCCATATAGCTAACTTCAATTTAAAGTTTCGATAAATTATTGTAATCAATAAATATGTTATAAAACTGTAAGCACTTATTTTAAGTAAAGTTAAATAGGTACTGAAATATTTGAACACTAATATGATCCAAATTATTAAGGTAAATCATCTCTTCAGATCGATCTGATACATTCACTCTCATCATAACTTCACCGACCACCTATGAGATATCCGGATTAATCGGTAAAATAGCCTATTATTATTTTATTCAGCTTGAGAAACATACAATTTTACGACTTATACACCAACGATATAAATAGCTGTGGGATGACACAAGAAAATAGTCAAAATATGTATGTATGTAATATTTAACTCATTAATGTAATAACTATATTCTGTTTAAAAAAAATTGTTCATAACATGACGATAAAAATCAAATTAGTGACATAGTTTTAGCTAGAAAATACAACAAATACATAAATATGTAAAATTTGTTCTATATTATATTAAAACAATTAATATAATATAGAACAAAAACTAGTATATGTGAAAAATCATTAATATAGATTAAAAACAATATGAAGTGCACATTAAAAAAATATATAAAACAATTAAACATCACGAGCTTTTATTAAAATCTACCGCAAATTAACTCCGCCAATAATTGAATCACTCTACTGTGAAATTAGTTTTCATAACATTTAATTAACAATACATACAAAATGTTGTGTAACAATTAAAATAATATTTATTCAGATATATAGATATCTCACAGAGACGAAGCAATTATTTATTTACATGGGCAGGTAAGTATGGAAGTTTTGGGCATTAGAGGTCTTACGACCTGTCGTCGGCTGGCTTAAGTGATCACTTTGCACAATGTAACGTTCACCAATTTTACCCATGCTCGACTACCACACCTATCAAATTTTTAGAAGTTGTATATATGTTATCATGTAGAAACCATTCAATTATCTATTACCAACTACGATGTCGCCATCTATGGTTTGAAAATTTGATATTAATGTGACAATATAGATGTCGCTGAAGCAAATACTATTTTCTCAAGGGATAAATTCCTGTAATTGGTTCCTACAAAGATTTGGACATATTCAAAATATTATATTTATTATTGCGTATATAATAATAATTATATTTCATAATTTAAACTGGTTTGGTTTATACATGTGCATCTACATATATTCAATGTTTTGTTTATTATATTTTAAGTATATTTATGTTAATATTGTATTATATATTTTGGTATACTTGCATGCCGGCTATGACTTTCATTTTAAAATTTTCTGTTTTATGTACATAATTAAAATCTATATCCAATGTGTTTACCATGGGGGAGTATTGATAGATTTTGATGGATTGGCAAATTAATCTCACACATGGTTAACATTTGATGGCTATTGTTTTATCCTAAAAAAAATATCGTTCTGTTCATTAATTAACGTAAAATATAAATCAATAAGAGCATATGAGTATTTGTTGTGTATTTATTTAGGCATTAATTTTATTTAATCTTAACAGTAATAGATAAATATGCACTAATGAGCGAATTAAAATAAATTAATGGCGCTTCGGACTAATAAGGTTCAAGGCCGACTTCACCATTCTGCTCCGCATTCTGTTCCACAGTTAGTTCATACCATTTAGCAATATGCAATCTACTTACGTCCTTTCGAGAGAAATATAAGAAGTTGCTCAAATTCACCCCTAAGTCAGCGTCCAAGGGTCTCATGCGCAATGGTGAAGTGCTGTGCATTGGGGTCCATGTTTGAAGCGGACCAAGTTTGGTTAGCGCCCTACAATACATTGATCCCCCAGAACGATAACCTATTAAGAAATTAAAGGAATCTCGGACATTTACGGGTGTGGGTCTCTCGCAGGGGTTTGCTGGTATGAACGATGCCGGTAAGAGAGAGACTCTGCTAATACTACTGGCTCTTCCTCACACCTCTTGCGACTTGGACTGGGTGAATTTCTCCCGGACTATGACCGAGTTCTGCGGCTGCTCACATAAATGTGCCGACTACCCTTCCCTTTTGGGGGTATATGATTTATATAGCTTCTCTCGGGCTACCTTCTAAATTTAATGTGAAAACGAGTCTCACATCAAATTGTATAGGTATCGCTCTGGTACGATGATACCGGAGCCAACCTATGATTATAATGTTAATGACTGAATGTAATGAAATAAAAAAATATGTAATTGTGACAAATCGAAACAAGAGTAAACAACTCTCAAAACGATTCGGGATAGGGTGTAAAAAAATACATTTTCCATCGATATTTTTCCTTTTACTTTTAAAATCCAACACAGCAAAAATTAAATTGTGAACAGTATTAACCCGATAATATGAAGGGGTTGGGTTAGATTAGGTTAGGTTAGGGATGACGGATTAGGTTAATCTCCATAAAGTATATTTTAGTTTCGCCACTGCTCGTGCCCCTTGGAACTTCACATACAACCTTAAATACTTTGCACGACGAGTCTTCAATGCAGAAATTATGTTTGTCTATTTGTGTGTGCTCTATATACTGTTTCACATTCATTCGGATGCGGCATTTTTTATCAGTCTAAGTACCTACTCGTCCTAGAATCTAGAAAAAATAATGGTTGCAGGAGAAAAATTCAACATTCAACGGGCATAGGAGAAATATAAATAATAAAAAAATAATTTAAATAGTAAAGTTGCCTTGTGATAACCCTGGGCGCTGGGAGTGTTCGCAGTATCAGATATCGAGGGAGATATCCCAACGAGCTATTTGTCAGATTTAACAATTTTGCGAAATAATAAATTCATTTAACAATTAATTCCACATTGTAAATTTAGAAATCGAATTGCCTCTTTGGCCTGAATTACGTATTTGAGAGAGGCGCGGCGCCCCCGTTAACACAGGCAGACGTTAGAGCCGTAACGGCCGTTACCGGCGTTATATGGTTCGGAACTCAATTATAACGGGGGCGCGAGGCACGCGGGGTTAACTCCGACGGACCGTCATCCAAAAGGGGTCAACCATAATTCCTGTGTACAAGTACTTATGGTTGGCTGCCTGCGAGACGTACACTGTACTCCAGATGACCGGAAACACGTGATTACATGTGTAATCACGTGATTGTTTGTACTAATTTAGGTAAGATTTTTGTTAATCCTACGATTCAGGAAATCTAGATGGAAAAATGAAAACTGAAAAAATAAGAAAAAAAATTATAACTTTAGCTGAAATGCAAAGAGAGTTATGAATTGTTAATTTTATTAATTTCATTAAAATACTTCATTAATTTATCAATTATAATACAAACGCTATCAAAGTGACGCACGTAGTTTTGGGTTTTGTATTAACCCTACCCTAAAATAATCTACATAAATATAATTGTATAATTGTTTGGCAATTTGGCACTTGACTAGATATGATAAAGTATTGCTCTCTGGACGTAACATTTTTTCAAATAAATTAGCTTTGCGTCTCCGACCTACTTCCCGTAGGCAATAATATACCAGAAGTATTCTGCTTAAATTTTAAAATATATATTTTTTTACTGTCATTGTATGATGACATTTTACTAATTATTTTATTAGTATGTACTATTATGCTAATATATCATTATGACTTACACACGCTTTACTCGCTTATTGCCCACTATTCCGGAGCAGTACTCAAATAGCAATCGCAGCCCGGTCACGGTCAATGTTTCCGTGAAACTTATTTTTTAATGTTGAAAATGTTTTTAAATATCAAATAAAGGAATGTTTTATATCACATTATAACCTAACTAACGCGAATACATATTCATTCTTAAATTAATACTAAAATGTATTTTTATTTTTAATATACGTATTATACCATTCGAGCGGAAAAATAATGTACGTCACGCTGATGGTTTACGGTCGACTGCGGCGTTTGTCAATTTGCGGGTTTTCGACTGGCGTGACGCCTTTCATCATAAACTGTAGTAGCGAAATTAAATTAGTGAAACTTGCAGTACTTGAGTATTCAAAAAGCGCAAATCAAAATCTCGAATCAGTCTCCAAAGTTTTAATCTGCACGCCTTCAGATAATTACAAAATTTTCCGTTTATTAATAATTACTAAACATTATTTCAATCGAGGGCCATATTAACATTATAGACCGCAAACGAATGATCTTATTATTTGTGTACTAACGTCTTACCCATTCTAAGACGTAATGGTCAAGCATAATGAGGAAGAAGAAGAAAAGGACGATATGACGAACATATTATAAAATAGCTAATTTTAGCTAAATGAACAAGATTTAGAAATTTGGATTATCTGAAACGACTGAATAAGAAGAGGATGGTAATAAAAATATATGACTCAGGTATTGATAACACCAGAATAGTCCGTAAAATACCTAGCATGACCAAGTAAGCTAGAAACTATATGATACTCACCATGTTAGAAGCTTCAACAATCGATATACACACATGATATGTACCTATAAATGTAGATGAAGCAGAGAATTGTGGATCAGAATAGAAGATTGTGGCGCTCTTTCTTCTCAGCCTTCTCCCGCTGGAAAACGTAATTAATCCTGAATTATAATTTATTGTGCTACAAATGCGAGTAACGCATCAATACGATACCAAACACTTTTCGTATAACTGGTCTTAGCCAAGTTGAGCCAAGACGCCAGATTTATAAATCAGATCAGATCTGGGATCGCGATCTCAAATCCCCAGCCGGCCAGTTTACTTTTTAATTTAATTTAGCCTATACACAATCAGTCTTACAGTTGCGTCACGGTACATTTAAAATATAAAAAAATAGGTTTTACGGATAATTGTGTATGCCACTACCTAGAAAAGGTTCCGCTAGTAATTTTAAATTATCAATTAACTTAACTATGTTAATATGTTCGTTATCATGTTTTATGCGTTTGATATTCCCATAAAATCCAAAAAATTTAACATATTATTTTTGGGGTGTTAGTACAGCACCCTACATAAATAATTGTATTGTGTAGATTCGCACGCACACCACGTGACCGGACTTTAAAATGGACTTAATACGGCAATGAATTTAAATAATTCATTGATCCGATCAAATCCCTTAATCCAAGTTCAACGTAAACGGGTTTCCAGCCGAACAACCCCTACAGGCTAAAGTTATTTTACGCACCCCGCAATTACGTGCACATAAATTTACATATATATATATATATACATAGTTAGGTTTATAACCATTCTATCGTGTTTATTAAACTGTTTACTTCTTTACTGATATTTTATCTTTTCTCTTTTTGAGATAATTGCCTGTCTTCATCCCTCTTGTTATTATTATTGTTATATTACCCACCACTTAAAAATAATAACACATACAAGTATTCTCTAAGAAATATCTTTGATTTAATGAATATCTAAATGTATTTTATTTTCACATTTTATAAAAGTATTTAAGACGGTTTACAGATATATATATATATTGTGACGTTACAAATGTAATCACGTAGTTATTGATTGATTATTAAGGAAAACACATTTTTTAAATATAAAAAATTATATATAATCTGGTATCACCAGACACGCACAAGCTTCAGACCGCATTATCTATAAGTGGCATTCCATTTGGAAGTGAGCCATTAGCTATCAAAACTGTGTGCTGCAAGCACTTGCCGTCAGCCATGGGCTGGCAGCTGATTATTGTAGTATTGTTGGAGCAGTCAATCAAGGGTGAGAAATAATATATTTGAATGCCAGTGTACTTAATGTTCAATTATTGTACCTAATTGTATGATAAACTGTATCTTGCAGAAATGGGATATTTCCTTCTTTGCACGGAAGAAGAATCCTCAGACGGGGTCGTAAAGTAAATTCCACATCTCTCGGTGAAGGTGGAAGCTTCTATTTCTTAAAACGGAGAAGAAGATAAGAACGAGATGATTGGCAATACAGATATTCTTAATATCAGGATAACCCCAAATCATGAAGAAGTAATCTCGCCAGTTGGCGATATAATATTGTAATTACTATT
This sequence comes from Eubasilissa splendida, assembly GCA_031772225.1. NCBI lineage: Eukaryota > Metazoa > Arthropoda > Insecta > Trichoptera > Phryganeidae > Eubasilissa > Eubasilissa splendida. The sequence continues at coordinate 5,364,887 of CM062847.1, read as the reverse complement.
CACAATTTAAACTGTGTCGGTGGTTATTGCTATTAGGTTCATTTTGTTGTAGATTTAACATGGAAAATTTTGTAAATGACATTTTGTGTAGATCGTGAAGTTTGAAGTTCACCATCCTGTGAATTTAACTCATTGGAAATGCCCATTATAGGGTAAAAGATTATTTGATATCCAATTGTGATTATTGTGGTAAATTCTTCCATCGTTGTGTAAAGATTTTTGTAATGAGGCCTTACTTGCAATAAATTAATTTTATACACTTAATTCTTTTTTAATGCTGCCCATCATGTTGTTAATATAAATATCCTCAGCGAAGAACAGCAACGGAATACAGTGGACAGAAGCAGGTATGTAATCCTGGGACCAAGAACCCACATTATCTCTCGCTCTTCCTTAACTAGTCAGTGGTGGATAAAACTCCCCAGTTCGACCTACCACAGTATATATATTCATATATTCGTTGCTGCCCTTGTTTAAAAAATACATATATCATATCTATAAACGAGGTGTGTATCTCGAATAACAAACAGGAGAGTAACAAGGTTTATTTTTAAGGAATAAAGTTTAAATCAATTCCGAGATTAGATAAAAGCTATATCGGTATTAAACATAAAAAATAGCATTAATTAAATACACTAAATAATTTATTTGGTCCTCATAACAATGTACTGAAGTTATTTTTTTAATATTAATTATTAACTTTACATATAACACGTGAAACTTCTTAAGTACATTTGTTATTTTGTATTCTTTGGTATGTTAAAGATTTTCTTTGAAATTTTACTGTTATAAAAAATTACATAAAAAAACAGTATTTTCTTTCTCCTTTTTTCATCTTTCATCTCAGACTCAAAAGAGACTCAAAATTTCACAATTGAAGTCAAGCGCTGACATTCCTTCTTCATAATGCACGATACCGATTGCTGAGCATCGTAGTATCCCAATCTTGGTTCATGATATGTCTCCATTACTTCCGGAATTCAAAAGCCATGTTGATCACTGCGTTTAAAGAGGACCCTGATGACATCTCTATTTGATTTATCCATCCTGTGAGAGATTGTCCTCTTGCTCAATTTCTCTCAACTGTGCATATAAGTTTCTTCTATCTTTCTGGCAACACGCTTCAAAGAATATAAGGAATCTCTCTCTGTATATTGTTGAAATAGATTATTTTTGGAAATCATTAATTATTGGAGGATAAGGATATTTTGAATCTAATGGCTAGTGCAAAACTTTCTGCATAATATTCATCTACTTTCTCTACATACCACCACCTTACTCTTTCAATTTCTTCAACCGGATCTTATGGAAGACTTTCTTTACGTAAACCTGCAACCTATAATTATATTTTCCTAGAAAGAGTAAAGGCTACTATTGTATTGTTGTAAATATATCGAATATTTTCAAGTTAAAGATTGAAATCATGGTTTTAAAAGTGATGTGATTATTTATTTGAGTTATAGGTACTAAATTTATTTTTTAAATAATTATTGTTTTTTTAAAAACAGATTCTGGTAAATAAACAATAATGTATGTTTTTAGTTAATAATGCCATCCTGAAGAAGAAAATTGTATTTTTTGAAACCGGTAGATGTATTTAAACTCAATTAAGTGGTTAATAAAACAACGATAACAAATAAAAAAGTTATGAATAATTGATTAAGTTTAAAATTATATTTGAAATTAATTTTAGTATGATAAAATAAAGCTCCATTTATAATTGAGAAGTAAATATATAAAATGTCTGTCTGCCTGTCTGTTCTTTATACAATCCTACACGACTAAATCCGATCTAAATCATATTTTGCGTAGTTACACTTTTAATCCTGCACAAAATATAGGCACCCTCCCCCAAATCCCACCGATATATTATAGTAATATATTATATTGAATGCCATCCGTTCAAAATTTTGCTTAATTACTTTTTAGAATCCTGATGAAATCCCTTTCTAACCCCAACACATCTCATTTGCCTGCACTAAATGTATATATCATTATTATCTAGCACCTGTATAAAACAATAACACTTTCTTCTCTTAAAATCCTATCTTCAATTATAACATATCTACTAAACTTGACAAACTGCTATTAACTTAATTTTATTTTTGTGAAGGATGCAGGAGGTATCACCTTACTAGACTCCCTTAATATAAAATTATCATAAAGTGAATCATTTCTACCAACCACCACAACCATGGGCGTATCAGTCTGTAAAATTGGTATTGAGGAAAAAATAAAACATGGACCCGAAATTAAGTTCCCCCTACGGTAGGTACTCGGGCTGGAGCATTAAAAATTTGTGGCGGTTAGTTCAGCTATTACCTGCTTCTAAGTTAAGGCGCCAGATGGTGTAGCGAACAGCCAAGACCACATAAAATTTCCATTTTGCAGAGACAGAAGAGTTATGTTAGCAGAAAACTAAACCATGTGGTTATTGATTTTTTGAGTGTTAAATTTGCTGTGTTGGCTGCGATTATTTTATTTTCTGGGTAATTTTAATAAATTCAGTGAAATATTTCAAATTACTATAAATAATTGTATATAATTTAATATACCTTTAGGAGTATTTTGATTTTCCGTACTTGTTTGACCTAGAAGAATCATTATGTAAAAACGAGGCCAAAATTCTGGTTCGCCATTTTTGAGGAAACAAGATTATTTTAATTGTTTTTAATATATATAACTAACTGCTGCGTCTTAAAACAATTGCCATTTTGTAATAGCTAGATCAGTCAAGCCACTCGGCCTGTCGGAAACTAGTCATTGTACAGTTAGCACGTTCATATTCTCAGCGTGGCCGGCACATAGTTTCCATTTTGTTTAGCTTCTTGAGTCAATACTTATAGTTGGTTGAAATAACTGTTATGGACGAAGAAGTAAGAGGTATGTGTTACATTATTAAATAATTTGTATTCATGTTTAGTTGATGTGAATAAATTTTATTCTTTGCGTCACAAATTTTAAAGCATTTTAGTTTATGTTCCACACAATACCATTAAATAAAGCTATGGCAACAGAATATTTACTTTTTCTTGAAACTTTTTGAAAAATAAACAACTTCCCCATATATATCCTATTTTATTTGACTATTTTTATAAGTCACGGCTTTTTTTACTTTCTAAGTCATTTTTCATTTGGCGATCGTAAAAAAATCTAATAAATCAGGTATTCGTTTTACAAACACCAAATTCAAGGAGTATTTTTATATTATATATATAATTATTTTCTGATACTTAAAATTTCGAGCAGGGATTGTCAACTACTAATAAAATTTGTGTCACAATGTCACAATATCTCCAAAACCATCAATGAATTTGAAGAAAAATTTGTGCAAAGATTTAACATAGACTTTAATAGTTTTAGGGCCGATTGTCTGATCAATAGTAACTTTTTACTATGGCAACTTTTTACTAATGCCCGTAGTTAATATTGTGTATCTATAAGTGTGACAAATAATCATGAAATATGCTTTATTTTATGCATTACCTATGGATTTTTCACCTAGGCGTTCGATTTGTCACTTTGGTGATAAAATTTGTTTGTGTTATGTCTAATAATGTATATTAAACAACGTGATCATCATCGGATGAACTCTCATCACTAAAATAGCGGGATATTGAATGATTAATTGTCGTATACTGCAACTTTCAAAGTATCAATAAGTCAGATGACTTTTGGAACAGCTGTGAAAAGTCCGCCATATTTAACTATCGATTCTCGTTTTTACTATCAAATATCGCAGAGAAAAATGAGTTTACTACGGGATGTTCTTTCGAGAAGTAAATATTTTTTTACTAATGATCAAATAACCCATTTTCGCAAAAACTTTTTTATTATAATATAAAGTTACCACTAATCACACAACTGGCCCTCAAATGACAAAAAAATAGGGATATTCAACCACAAATCTATATTTTATTTCAATAAATCGCATATAGACATCAATTATTCGTTTTATAAACATCTAACTCAAGATTATATATACGTGATACGTTAAATTATTTTCCGTTATTACTACAATTTTCGTGCAGAGATTGTCAATCTTCAGTAGGTAAATTTATTATAAATTAAAAATTATTCTAGCTCCTTTAATAATAGAATAAACATAACATTATAAAATAAATTCAGAGATACATCATTTTATATTATTTATAAAAAATATTATTAAGCATTAATTTCGCCTGCCATTGTTAAGGTTGGTCATTTTTTGGTAGAGATGTTAGTACTATACGATGTAGACGTAGAAATTCTTGTTTACGGTAGTAGTGAAAACTACTACATGAAGAGGCAAAGATACTCAATATATTGTAGCCACGCGATGATGATGATGATCAATTATTTTTTCAAACGGTTCCTTTATGATTATATTACATTATGGATACATTTCTAAATGGATATGTTACTTTTTACATATGTTATTTTATGGATATGTTGCTTTATTAATATGTACCTTTATGGATATGTTGCCTTATTAATATTTTGGTCAATAGATATGTTGCTTCATGGATATTTAAAAAAATATATTGAAGTCTTTCAGTGATGAGTTTTGAATGGCATCTTCTATTTCATATAGTTTGACCCGAAGTGATGTGCCTCATGGTAAACGCCGCGACGCACAGCAAATCAAGTTTTAACACATAAGGGACGTGCTAACATAATCAAAAACGTAAAAAGTGATCTTCAAAATATTACTACGGTAAATAATTCTAAAGTGAAAAATAACCTTGAATTAAAAATCAATCTATTAGATAAAACATGTAAAAAAGAGCGACATAATTTCCAGAAACAATTTATTGACCTTCAAAATCAAGTTATCAGTAAGCTTGAAAAGAAAAATGAACCAAAATCCAACGCAATGATTCTAAAAGAGCGGACTGTACAAATTGAAGAGCCAAATTATGCTGTCACGATAACTTCTGAAGGCAAGGAAACATCAGAAGAAATAAAGAACATTATCACCAAGACAATCAAAGTGCCTAACAAAGAAATAAAAATACAAGCGGAATATCTGCAAGAGAATTTTTAAAAATAGACCGTGCATGATCATTAAAGGTATAGGAAGAGAGTACAATGAAAATAATTTTCTTAAAGAACTTATTCTGCAAAACAATGAATTAAACAATGCCCAAAACGCATTAATTAAAGTAACAAAATTTCTAAAAACAGTGATCAACTGCGAAATATAATAATAGAAACAGCAGGCCAAATTCGATAGATTTTATTGGATAAAAAGGGATCAATATAGGTTTTGTCCGTACGCACATAGAAGATTTCAATCCACTAATGCAGTGCTACCACTGCCTTGAATTCAAGCATACACCGCTAAACTGCCTAAACAAAATGAATAAGCCCAGATGTATACACTGTGCAAAATACCATAAATTCATCGAATGCGAAAAAACCAAAGAAATCGTAAACTGCGAAAAAAGCAACAAAATATTTGGTACCAAAAATAATACAGATCATAGTGCTAATAGCAAAAATTGCAATTACTAAAAAATAATGTTAACAATAGCGTAACTTAGAATCGACTGTGAATAAGTTATGAATGATTTTATAACCGAGGAAATTGACAAAACTAATTGATGTTTCACAGTACATCTGCGAATATTCAAAGCAATGTAATGAATGATTAAATAAAGTTCCAAATGTTTTCGTTGTTCTGCACCAAAACATTCGTAGCTTACAAAATAACTTTGATGAATTTGTACTTACACTAAATCTTCTTGAAACATTACCGGACCTCATTGTGTTAACAGAAGCGTATCTTAAAGCGTATCGTAAACATAAATAATAACTGCCGCACTGTACGACATACCTAACTACAAATACCATTCGTCTACAATTCATATTAACATGTGCGGTGGGTGGTATGGGGGTGTTCATACTAAACAAACACAATAGTGTTACAATTACCGAAATAATAATGCAATTAACGAACTGTGTAAAACTGCGTGTAAAAGTGAACAAAATTATTTACCATATTATTTCTGTCTATCGCACACATGGATCTAATTCTAATAATTTTATAATAGAAATATAAAACAATTGTCACTAAATTTGAAAGATACCTGTAATATCATCGTGGGTGATGGCAATATAAATATTGGAGACGGTGTATATAGCAAAACGAAAAAAGATTATATAAATGTAATGACATTACTAAATTATAATTCGTACATTAAAATGCTACACGAAATTTTTTAATAATACTAATAAAACCATGTCAATATTATGTAAAATCAGTATTACCGATCACTACTACATCTGTATATTCGTACAAAATATAGATAATAGAAATATCAACTCTAATAAAATTGGCGTAAATAAATATGGAAAAAAATATTTTAATCTGGATACTTTAGAAGCAAATTTTAAAATGGAAACCTGGGTAATAAAATTTGGATCGGAAAATCCGTGTGCAGAGAAATTCAAAACAGTTTTCCTAAATCATATAAAATTAACTAGAAAAGTAATTGCAATTACTTAAACCAAAATTTTAACATAGAATTAATAGAGTCATGGATAAGTAATGTCAATCAGAAACAAAGAAAAATACTATCACCACTTTAAAAAATTCATGAATGACAAAAAAAATCGTAAATTTTTACAAGAAATACCGAAATAAACTTTTGCTTTTAATTAGACTGACAACAAAAAAGTGTTTTTGTGACGAAAAATGTCTAAAATAATATTACTGTTAAAATACATTAATCGCAGTGTGTAAATATAAAAAAATGCTACGATGCCAAATGTTTATCCATAACAAGCAAAAATAAAGTATGTGGGTAGACAGAAATGGAACGAACAAGTACAAAATCTGGTCACCAGAGTTAGAAAACTTATTTACATATTTATTAGATTGAGAAATATCCTATCATCAAATAAAATTAAAACAATTTATGCCCAATCTATTTTACAATATGGTATAATCGGTTGGGGAGAGACTTTCAAAACTAACCTCTTACCTGTAGAAAAGGTTCAGAAGCTTGTTTTGAAAGTCATCCTTCGGAAACCATCAATATTTCCAACTTCTCAGCTATTTAACTCCTTACGGGTTCTCAGTTTAAATGAAATCTTCAAAAATAATGTACTGTTACTAATTCACAAAATCCATTTCAATTCAACAATTTCCACAAAAATACGTAACCGACGAAGATCGCGTGGCACCTTAGAAATCCCTCATTTTAAAGCTAGTGTATCTCAACACCAATACGCTTATCAAGATATAATATTTGTTAATGCTCTCCCATATGAAATCAAAACAGGAAAAAATTATAAAGCCTTCAAATCATAAATTAAACAATTGTTAGCAAACTCTGACAGAATTTGACATAACTTTTGATTATATTTATGTATATGTATTTAATAATTTAATTCTTTAATTTATATCTTACTTCTATACCTTATTTTAAAACTTAAATACTCTCGAATTCAAACACGAGAATTGAGTTTTCTATTGGGTTGTGTAATTTTGTGTAAAAAAATATAATTGAGCTATGTCTGTAAAATATATGTATAATAAAATAAATTGTAAAAATAAAAATAAATATTATTTAGCATAACTATAAAAAATAGCCAAATGCATTCACATTTATTGGTAAATACTAAAAATATAATATTAACATATATTGTTTTAACGGAAAATATTTTCTTTTAATTGCTTAAAAGCATGTAAAGCTTGAAGTTTTATGAATAGTATGCTAGAGAAAATTAATTTCTTGAAGGGATTTATGGTCATAATGAACGAAGTTGAATTGGTTAAATTAACATTTAATTTACGGGCGTTAAAGTCGCGGTTAATTCCTGGTTAGGTCCTAGTCAGGATCTATCGATTTACATTGTTGAGATATTTCTAATGTACCTACCTAAACGTTTTGCGAAATGGTGACTATATTAAATTAATAAAGTAAACGATAGCTTTTAAATAGAAATAATAGATGTCTCATTTAAAAAAAAACTATGTATGTATGTAAGTCTAAAATTTGTTTATATATGCAAGTCTGAGAGTCGAAATAATCTAAAATGGTTAATATCGCGTAATTATAACGTATTCTCTCGGAAAGAAGAATTTCGGGTTCGTATCCCGGTGGTAACCTTAGATAGATTTTTCATACATAATATATAATCTCTAAATCTCTATCATCTCTAAATATTTTTGTATTTTCAACCTCTAATTTCAAATATGTTATTACTCAAAATCTTACCACATTTCGAGTCTGAAAATTTTCTCGAAGTGATTGTTAAAAAAAATATAGTATTAATCGTTAATTAATTCCTAATGATGCAGAGAACAAACATGATGACTAACAAGCTAATAATATTATATAATAAATAATTAACACAAAGGCACAATAAATGCCTTAAACCTTTGTCTTCTGAAAGAGAATTTGTTTTGTAAAGGGTGTCCAGCGTAAAATTTTTAAGTTTATTATTAAATAAATAAAAAAATACAATGTTATTCTCATATTTTATTTAAACAAAATGGAGTTTAACGATGCGGATTTTACGTTTATAAATAATATAGTCTAAATGTTGTCCATTTCCCTCAAGACTCAAAAACTCGTCGGTCATTCAGCAATACATGTCAGCAGTGACTGTCTCTCGCTGGTTAAAAAAATAAGGGCCAATTATCCCTCGGGCAGAAATTGCACACCACACTGTCGTTTTTGGACAATGCAAACATTTTTGATAGCGTTCTCTTGAGTTGTCGGGGCACCAGTATCTCATTTTCTGTTTAACATAGTCATCAATATGAAAATGTGCTTCGTCACTAAACAATGTGTTTCCAAGCGTTCGTGCTGTTTCAAAACATTCCAGCATCGTTCTCGCTAAGGTTTCACGTAAAAAATAGTCTTTTTGGTTGATAATCTGCACATTTTGCAGTGTGTATGGGTGAAACTGTAGTTTAATTTTCAAAATAATTTGCAATATTGATTTTTTATTCCAGTAAAGGCCGCAATCTTCCTTATCGATTTACGCGGATTGCGCATAATTTCATGTCGAACTTGAGCCACTTGTTCTGTCGTCGCTGCTGACGTTGATGGTCCCGGAAGAGTTTGGTTAACCCCCCGGAAGAGTTTGGTATTTTTGGTTCCTTTCTTATCTGAACTTTTGAATACAGCACTAGATAAGTTGCGTGCTCGGCTCGTCACTTACTCGTCGAATTTTAAAGTGAGTACAAAAAGTGCGACGCGCACGAACCAATGAATCACCGCACTTTAAATATTGCTCAACCGGAAAAGCGCAGTACGCTACCGACCAGTGACTCATTGCAACTGGCAAATCAGCAAATCATGCGCGTCGAACAATACTTCACCCATTTACCTCACCCTGGTGCTTTATGAGCAATTACAATTTAATCTTGAAATTTTTCCGCTGGACGCCCTATACTTGGTTGACACGGATTCATGTGTGTATTACGACCGTACCACGCTGCCAGATTTTACAAAACTGCTAAAACAATATTATGAATGCACTGTTACCTAATACATGTTACGATGTCGTTTACCTTAAAAGCCACACTCTCTTCATTGCAATAATTATATTCAACTTTTTCTAGTCAATTCTATCAATTTTTTTTTTTTACAGTTTAAATGTAGTTTTTAGATGTTTTACATCGATTGGACTCTCTTCGGCCTGACCTTAATTTAAACTTTTGTCTTTACAGATCATCAAATGACCTGTTAATAATTTGTTTCACAATAAAAGTAAAATAAAGATTTGCCGCCACTTAGTTGGATTACATATTTTTAAAATTTGAGAACCAACTGAAGTAATCTACAAATAAACACTGTAACAGAACTCAACCCTATTATATCAAGGCACAAACGGTTGAAAAAAACGACATTTTCAATATTCAGCAAAAAAAAACATTTTTTACTGAAAGCCGTCTAGTTCACTCTTTTATTCTTTTCTTTTTCGTTTATTCTATTATTACATTAGAAGTGACCAAAAATTAGTGTTGACAATAATTTAACGGGACGTGTGTGAGTTTGATGTTGTCGCGTACGATATTTTTTATGACCTTTAACACAACGTTAAGGGTTGAGGGTTTTCTGACATGACTGTTAATTCAAAATGTTTAGAACTACCCTCAATATATTTCAGTGTGTACTTATTTTACTAATTCATGAATATTTTGATGTAATTTTATGAAAAAACTATATAAATAATAAGAAAGAACATTTTGTTTAAATCACTATTAATTGATAAATAAATATGTTACGATACCTATGGTATCTTCTTCAGGAAACTATGTATACTAAAATTAAAAATGCAAGCACAGATAAAAATAAAACGATAAAAGTATAAGTGGCAAACCTTCTAAATTTGTTTTCAGAATAGTTCCTAATTAGTTACCCACCAATTATACTTTTATTTTTATCTATGCTAGCATTTTTAATTTTAATATTTATTGTTTCCTAAAGAAGATAACATAGGTATCGAAACATGTTGATTTATTATAAAGATTGATTTAAACAAAGTGTTTTTTCTCTTATTATTTATATACTATGTTGCCACAAAGTAATTTTGCTAATATTGAAGAAAAAATGATATTAAAGAGAACACATTCTTATTGTGAAGTTGTAATTATTCAGAACATAGGTCTAGAATCGCGGTAGCGCAAAAACAATATTTTTCGACAAAATTGATTTTATATGTATATATTTATAATTAATACATAAAATTAGTATTTAAAAAATGATAGAAATGATCGTAAACATTTTAAACAAAAATTAGATATCTCATATAAACGAAGCTATTTTTTATTACTAGAATAATATTGAAGTGTGGGTATGTACAAGGCTTACGACCTATCTTCGACTGTCTTAAGTGATCACTTTATACAATATAACATTCACCATTCCACCCAATAAACCTCCATATCTTTAAAATTTTTGAAAGTTGTATATATGTTAATATGTGGAATCACTTTGAATACAACTACACTATCGCCATATATGGAATAAATTTTATATTCTTTTTCTTGAAACGGCATATATGTCACAATGATATATATATATTTAATGTAGGTGTAAATCCAGTAATTGTGTGTTCTAGTTCATATTCAAATATCCCTGAAAACATTATTTATAAAATGTATAGAAATATTTAAAAAATTTGTTCTTTCTCTCCAGTTGTGTTTCCTCATTACTGAATATTATGACCATAGGGTTGTGATCTGTTGATATCTTTAACAATTCTCTCCACATTTTTCTGTAGTTAATATTGCAGTAGGATAGTCCGTATTAGCATCATTCATTTTGTTGGTCCATTGAGTTAGAGATCACCTTATTTTCAGGTAATTCATTTTGGTTATCATCTGCCCTGTAAACGATGTATCATAAAATTCTGTGATGCGTAACGATTAGTGTCCGTTTGTTTATTGTAGAGTCAGAGTATTCTAGTGAATTCTTTCGAGAGCTTGTTATTTTCGGGTTTTCTATCGATAATATTAAAGTCAATTCAGGTATAAAAATCACCACTAACCTGGTGTTATGTATGCTGCTTCTCTGCACATCGTGGTGGGTTGTATTGTTATTTTTTCATACTCTCATTTTGAGTTTGATCTCCACGAATTATTTCGACCGACCGAAACAATTAAATACCAAATCCAATTAATAGATCCTTATCTGGTAGAGTGTTAAACTACAATTCTCGCTCTAACCGTTGTTTGACAGCGATTTTCCGGTCACAGAAAGTGGCGACCTTCATACTACATAAACCAACCATATTAACAACAAAAAAAGCCAGGGGTGCCAGTCGAAGGAATAATAAAGTGCGTAAACGCAAGGATAGATACAGAAGAGTACAGCAAATAGCGAAGCGTGAAATATGGAGAGCGAGTCAGCGGCGTTTGGTTTCGGTCCTGAGACGCTGTGGCGGAACGGAAGAAATATCATCGGCGAGCGATCGACCTAGACTTTTCTCCGCTGACCTTGAAATCTAGATACAGATGTTCCTTGAATCTTTGATTAACTGGTAACGGTTACAATGGCGAAGAATTTGAATCGCCGTCCTCACACTAGGAATTCTACATATTTACTTCAACATCGCATTTTAAAACCGTTATTTCTCGCATTTATTTTAAATGTTCATATTTCTACTCGTAAATGCATTAACGTAAAAATTACGTCACGTATAACAAAAAACATTTTGCCGTTACAGTCATGGATCTATTTTCCCAAATTGTATCCAGTTTTGACTTTGTATTTTTTACCATTTCGATTCTTCTCTCAACTTCAACTTAGCAGCCACTACAATCAGTTACATGTAACCCAAGATATATTAAGTCTACCACGATCTCCAAACCATGCCGCGTTCTATTTTTGGATGTTTTAAATCAACTCGATCGACAATCATGATTTTGAATTTGGTTGTATTTAATAATGGATAAGACAAGAAAAAATGAATAAAACCATTTCTATATTAATTCCTCAATGTCCAATACTCTCGCACATAAAGCTCGAGGCTTTCCATTTGGCATTAAAATAGAAAGCCCGAGTTTGTTTGATATTCCCTGACCTACCCCAACAGTCCGGCCGTTATTTCCGGGAAACTTATGGGCAGGGCGGTTGTAATTTATGGCACTTTGTAGTTAGTTTTGGTGCCAGGCCTGCTCCACCCCTGGAGCCGCGGGCCGGCTACGGAAGAAATGTTGACGTTAAATGCTCGGTCGGCGATGGAGATTGTAAAAATCACGCCACGAGTGTATTTTAATTAAGGCTGTTTGGGAAACAGCGCCTAATTTTTTCGGTCATTAAGTGAAAATCTTAATGGTGAAAGTAATGTATTACGTTCGGATCTGAACCTGAAAAAGCAGACAAGAAACTGAAAAGCAGATAAAACTATACTAGAGTCGTTTGTCAAAGGAGACAAGATCTAATCTAATCTTCTAATATTCCGTTGTCTATTAGACAGATTATCATCATTAATAGCCCAACAGCCCGGTATAGACCCAATTTGCCATAGTCTGTCATTTTCTAGTTCGTAATATTAACTGCATAAGTGTCCTGGGTAATATTGACAAACACCGTAGCTTAGTCTATGTAACACTCCTTCGGTTATTGAACGTGACTAGCCCACCTCGGTCGTACTTATCTTGTACACTGTTAGGTATACCAAATTCTGCATCTATTTCATGGTTGTAGCACATATGCCATTTGGCATTAAATATCCTTCTTAGTATCTTACATTCAAAGACCAGTAGTAAATTTTTATCTGACTTACTGAGTGCCTAGCATTCAGATCAATATATAAGAACCGGCCTTAGGAGTGTTTTGTAAATCTGAATCTTTATTTCGGGTCAGTAAAGGTCTTCATGTATTCTTCTTCAATTGTTGGCCGCCTAATTTCATTGGACAGATTATACACACAGTGAATTCTCTACGTCAAATTTACGATAGTGAAAAACTATTACCTATTTTGTTACATTGTAATAAAATTGGTAGTAGTTTCAGTACAGTTAATGTAGAGCTTTGAACAAAACCATAGATATGACAAAAACTGTTATTACTAGGAATACGAAAGGCATATTGAAAGAGTTATGCCAACCTAACTAAAATTTTATATTTCTGACAAAAAATAAATGTACTCATTGGGTGGATAAACCCTCAATAACGAGTTAGTATATCCTTTAGAAACAATAAAACAAACACATTCATAATAAAACAAGCAAATATAATGGATGTGGTAGATCGGCACAGCTGAAGTGGAAGTGTGTGATACATATGTCCAATGTTTAACAATTAAACTTTGATAATGATAAAAATAATACTTGGTTATAAACAAAATTAAGGATTGTTTTTTTTCGAATCTTTCTTGTGAAAGGCCTTTTTAAATTATATTTAAAATAAAAACACTGTTTAAACATTGTTCTGACGCATTCCCTCCACTCCTCAATCCTAAATAGCACGTAGTTCTTTAGTTTTAAGTATAGTATTAGTAATATTACTGAAGATGATGCGTAATGATGCGATCATAACTAACTTACCATTACACCATTTCCCCTTAGGCAGAGAGGATAAACCGCACTCTTTTGTCCTAACACATAATTCTTGCATCATTCACAGTGACCGACGCAAGTAGCCGATCGCAATGGTGATGATGGAATCGGAATGGGTTGGAATAGGAAGAGAGAATAGGTAGTTGGGAAGATAGAAGGAGTAGAAAGAGAATGATGAGGGAATCCTTCGACAAATAGTGACACCTCGACTCACATGGTGATGACGTCATCCCTTACTTCTCTTGAAGTTCACCCAAACGTGAAGTGAACGACAGGTGACTCTGATGAATTCGCCGTACACTATGATTGACACACCCACAAATACTGTTGAGTACGTTCCATAGTGATCAGCCAATCCAATCACACTGACCAATGAATTCCAAATCTCGACGAGTTTAATCTCAATACAAATAGCACAACTAGCCGAGCTGCTAAACGGAAAGGTACTTCCATAGGATCCAAACGAATGATCACAGCGAGGACAATACTTCCACTCCAAATCTTGTCGAATTTAACAAATACAAAACGAACCAGTCGAGCTAAAGGGACAATGTGTACTAAATTGAGAGTGGACTAGGTGAGGGAACAAAACTAAAAACCGGTGACAATAATACAAAAATTTTTTGAATAACGATTTTTTTCTAATCAGTTGAGTTTTCAGTATATGTGTTCACCGATCAAAACGAAATAATTACGAATACATCCACATTCATATATCTTCTCAAATCAACAAGCTCATCTATTATTGAGGCTTCTAACAGTACCATATTTAAGTGTCTAGTTTACCTGGTCGTGCCAAATCTTCCGCGGACGCTCTCTCTTTCTGATGCCATCAACACTTGCGTCACATATTTTTCTTATCATGATCTCCTTATTCAAACAATTATACAACATTTTTTTAGATGAAATTATACACTTCAATATAAACTATTTGATATAAGTATAAGAAAACCCTAGAAACGCTAATATTTTAGCCATCTTTCATCTCATAATTCAAGACAGAAATGCTAGCTGGAAGACGACAGACATCTTAGCTGAAAAATCAAAAGCGATGTTTCTGAAAGTTCATAATTCAAATATTTTGATTATTAAGGAGAATACATTCTTATTGTGAAGTTGTTATTATTCAGGACATAGGTCTGTGATATTTTAAATACATATTAAACAAGATAATAAACATTCGGAAACCGGACAAGCACTAGAAGATGAAGAATTTAAGTGCCATGAATGTGACTGCAACAGCTCTTATAACGTTCAAGTTATTGGTCAAGTATTTAAAACTTTCAATGACCACCAAAAAAAATTTTTTTCAAAATTTTTCAAAATTATCCCTCTACAAGTTTGGTAGCGAATTCAAGTCACTCAAGTATACATGGTGAAATACGCATGCATATATATTTTTACATCTGAAATTCTTGTATACGTAATACGTCCGTATGAGTAAAGGCAAAACCACGCAAAATATTATTGATTTCATATTAAGTCTTCCGTTTGGCGTATCGGCGTTGAAATTTCAACATTTTAAATTTATTTTGCTCATTTCAATTTTGTTATTTCTTATCTTATATATTCAAATACAGAGATATATTCAATATTACCCTATTATCAAATTATGTACCTCTACCCCCGCCTTGGAATGTAATTATCGAATTTTATGAGTTATCATGGCATAGCAGATAATTAATTTAATTAATTGAAAGATACAACAAAATATTTTATGAAAAGAATTGGATTGAACACAACTTACATGACACGACGAAAAATATTAATTTATCAAATTTGAATTCAATCACGCCAGTTTAAAACGCTAAAATTTGTAAATTTTTGTGCATCTATTTAAACTACAATATAATATGTATATATATCGATTATAATACAACCATTAGGACTATCTTACAGTACCTGGTTTACCTGGTCAAGCCAGATCTTTCACAGATATCATTTATTTCTAATGCCTTCAAAACTAGCGTCGTATATCTTTCTTATCATACTAATTTCATTCGCACGTTTTATCTTCTTACCTCCACGTCTCATTTTTATCTTACTCTTTAAATAGGTATATTAAATTCTAATATACCTATCTATAGAGTACTATATAAAGGAGTATTTACTTTAAAAAATGTTTTTATCTTATCTTATCAATATTCTTAAATTTATGTCTGTCCAACTCAACTGGTTTAGAATATTGTATTTTACATAAGTTTTTAATGTAACATACAATCTTGTTATAATAAGACATCAACACAATTAAATTTCTAATATTAAAATTTTTCCTTACTCCACTGGTTAACCATCAAATTAATAAATATATTACCTTAATAGTATCTATATACGTGTTTTTTTTTATAATGCACAGTTATCTAACAAGCGTGATAGAACATTAAAACGGAATTAAATTCAGAAAATCAAGTATGATGATATCAATGATTTTTTTATTTATTTGAAAGATCATTCAATGTCATTTACAATGGAATATAATTTTATTCAAATATTCAACACTAATACACATATAAACAAAGATAATAAATAAAAATATGATTTTTAACCACAAAGTTAATATTGCTAATTTTAAAAGTACATTTGGTACAATGCATTCTTCGGATCCAATTTTCAGCTTTAATTTTTGTTGCTCTTGCACTAGCTGGGTTTTATAAGGGTGTAGGCCCAGATTTTTACGCAAAATACGCCATGTTGTGCCATATGATAAACCTAAATATTATAAACGTAAGGGAATCGATAACTTTGGATCATCCCTTACACTTTCATTTATAGCGGTAATATTGGCTTCACTCTGAGAATTTCTTTATCTTACCGGTGTCCTCACGTCATGCAAAGAATAATTGTATTATATATTTTCACAATTCGACGAATAGCTTGCTCAGATTGATGATTCACAAATTCACGATGTGTGCGTTAAGTTTTCCGACTGATTTTGATAATAATTTTTGATCACTTTAAAACACACATTTATTGGATTACCCTATATATTACATAGGAACCTATTTCGATTCAAGTTAGACACTACTATAGCTAGAAGTATTAAATATAATAGATATATAATATAAGTAAATGTTGCTTATCTCACACGTAATATTTCGTAGTTAAATTTTGTATAATGCTTTAGACCAAAACAAATTTGAAAGCTCTTACAAAGCCTTTGAAAGAATTTTTATTACCACATACAAAAGCCGTTTCTGTAGTTATCTACATTTCAGGCTTTTATGCAATCACTTACCACATAACGCGAGAATAATTCCACAGTTTACAACTAGACAACACGCTTACGTTCTTGAATCCAATCTTAGTAAATGCGTTAAGCACATTTTTAATCAATTATTATTATATCACGATATTACTTTTATTATTTTTGTTTTTTTTTCGTTCTACATTTCTCTTGAAAGCTTGTGCTTGTGTAGAAAAGTGTATCTTATTATATAAACTATTACCTACTTATATTTATGTATATTAGTTATATGAATTATGAAATATATTGAAGAATATTTCATCAATCCTGCTTCAAGGGTCAAAATAAATAAAAAAAGAGAGATTTAGCGGCTTTGGTTTAGTTAGATTGGGTTAATGGATATTTTTATCGTTTGTCATAAATATTAATTTAAACAAAATAACTAACTTTGTTTTTAATACATTGATAGCTGTGACGTCGACCAGTTTCGATAGGAAATTCATTAACTTGTTAGTAGACGTCCGTCCCAACGAAGATACAGTGATATCGAAACCAGTCAACATCAAATCAATTATCTTAGTTAGGTACTTGTCTTAATTAATATGTTGTCCGGTTTAATTGAAACCATATTGATGAAAAGGGTTGTAAAAATTGTTAGGGCTTCCTTATCAAAAATACTTCATATTTTCGCATTTTTTACTAAAATATAACTAATAAACTGCATTTTATTTGACATAATTAGGAAAAATTTTTCAGCGCGCCACAAAATGGCCTTAATATTAAAAGTTATTTTACATATAAGGCAATTTTGTGGCAAATTAAATAGTCGCGGTCTATCTTATAATTTGTATTTTCCTAATTATGGCAAATATCATTCAGTTTATTTATTTTAATTAGTGTAAATGTCCAATCTAAGTAATAGTTTTAAAAAAAGTCAAATCTAGTGTATAACTTCTGATATTAATCAATAAAAAAAAAACATTTTCGTAAAAAACGCGAAAACATTAATTATTTTTGAAAGCACGCCCTTAATTGCGTTTTCAAATATAGTTAAGTAGCTTATTGGTCTAGTGGTTAAGACGCTGGCCTAGTGATCTATTCACGCCTAATTCATTCCGTATACGCCATCTCTATTTAAAAAAAATCTTAATACTTCTTTTTCTTGAGGGACATTATATCAATAGGAAAGAAATTTCGTATACAGTGAGGGAGATTGGTTATATTATGTACATAATTATATATTTTAACCAAAATATAACGTTACGTAAAGTGTACATAAATTATTTAGGTTGAGTCATGTACCGATTGTCATATCTATTAATGAAAACAAAATCTGTAATACAAATTAATAGTATTCATTAGAAAGATATACATATAAAATCAATTTATCGAAAAAATATTGAAGTTGCTACCGGAATTCGAACTTTTAAAATGTGTCGTCAATTTACTGTGTTGGTGTAGTAACAACAATATTTTTTCGATAAATTAATTTTATATGTATATCTTTTTAATAAATACATTTAATTTGTATTAAAAATATCACAGACCTATGTTCTGAAAAATTGCAACTTCACAATAAGAATGTGTTCCAAAAAAGAATGTTGTGTTTTTTAAACAATTTTTTAAATAATTTCCATTATTGTTAATGTTAATTATTGTTTATCCCATCGGAATGAAATCTTGCCTATTTTGACTCAAAGAATATTTCCAAGTACGTTTTCACCTCCAGTGTTGTTTTAAGTTTTTTTACATCCAAATAATTTTGCAGGAATAAAAAAATATGAAAATCTGATGGAGCAAGGTCATGAGAATAGGGTGGATATTTTAAAACATCCCAGTTGAGCTCCTTCAATATGTGCTGCGTCATCATTGCAGAATGAGGCCGCGCATTGTCAAAAACAACACCCGTGCGGCACTCACACGTCGCACTTGGAAACCAGGCCAATGCGATGCATGTGTCTCACCACGGTCGTTTGACTGATACTCATCTTCAATGCGATGTCCCTGGTATTTTGACGAGGATCAGCTTTCAGCGTTAAACGACCCCCCGCCCGCTCTTCATCAGCTACTGATAAATGACCAGATATGAACTTAGAAAACCATCATTGACCGGTTCGAACATCGATAGCACCCCGTACTGCCGTACATGTCTTCAATGTTTTCGGTTGCTACTGTTGCATTATGGCCTTTATTAAATTCAAAAAGTAAACAGCACACCCATATGTACACTTTTTTCCGACATTTTAAAAATTCACACGGGATCCGTTTAGTTCAATCATTGGCTATCAACTAAAGAATTTATCAGAAGAAACCCTACTCTATATAATACAAAACAAAAATTTGACACTGATATTAAAATAAATAATTTAGAAAAAAAAAATTGTTTATGTATAAATACGACGGTGCTTATGACTCAACCAATGTAAAAGTAATATACTAATTTAATGTATTAATTATAAATATATACATATAAAATCAATTTTGTCGAAATATATTATTTTTGCACTACCGGGATTCGAACCTGGATCTCTATTTCCAATCCGGGAAAGTACACTACCAATTGTGTTATAACGCCAGTATTTTTCATGACGAATTTTCAAACCTATATATTACACTTTTTCAAATTAATACATCTGTCGTTCCATTATTAGAAAAACAACAAACAATATTTTTTGACAAAATTGATTTTATATGTATATTTTTATAATTAATACATTAAATTAGTATTTAAAACATTACAGACCTGAATAATTACAACTTTACAATAAAAATGTGTTCTCTTTAATAGTAAAAGTAAAATACTTGTAATATGGAATTAATTATCATTTCTGAATTATAAGCATAAAAATAAATCATTTTCTGTTTTCATTTAATGGATGTTAGATATATAAATTGTCATACATATATTTAAAAAGAAAAATTAGATTGTTATTATTTATATTATAGGTAGATCGATAAGTATTTCATTTTATAAAAAAATATCTTATGACTGTCGGGAATGGAATTAATTCTACGTACATCTAATTCATCTTTTGAAACGTATGAATAACAAGATGGGTGTAGAATTACAAGAGATGGGGAACACCATCAAGTTAGATTATTCAACCAGTTATTCATACCACAAATGCTTAGTTTAGAACAATAGTAAGAATATTAATGTGACTGCTAATGTACGCACCTGTAAAAAAAATCTGATCTGTGGAAGGTGACTTAACGAAAAAAAAGGTATAAACGGATGTATTTTTAAGTCAGAACAATATAATGAATTCTAGGGGCGGTCACAAAGTAACGACTTCTACGGGTTGATAATTAACACATTAACAGAATAGTAGTTATATCTGGGTTTGTACTAATTAATCATTTCGTTTATTTCGATTTATTTCGCAGCAACCATGATACACATTTGTTAGACTCTTTATGTTATTAATACTGGTAATAAATTATTATAACCACGCTTGGTACTGTGTCATCGTATTTTGCTAGCGAACGAAAATATTATATCTCATAAAGAAATAATAATGTATATATATGAATACGTACACGTATTATTTCAGCGGCTACATATTATTTTAGAACATTATTGTTTGGTTGTTTTATATAATACGCCCCCACGAGCGTGCATCATGCAATGAAAACTAAGTTATTTCATAAATACCGTACAAGGTGAATCAAAATAAATTCTGCGCTATCTACAGATGTTTTTATTGCGATGTTGTTATCAGGGGTGGAATAATTATATTAGGTACAAAAAATTTACTAATATAAATAAATACATCTTACTAATAAATTTCAGTCTGTGAACTGTGTAATTTAAAGTGTAACCATAGACACGCCGTAAATTATTGTCGCAAATTTTGAAACAGAATCTGTGTGAATGTTAAAAAATAACATTTTAATATCCACCTACCTACCTTACCAACCAAATAATGTACCATGCACTTCTGACTATTTTTTCCATTTACATTTTTATCTTCTCATGCACGCATGGCCCCTCATCATGTATCCTTGATGCCTGCAGCATCTGTGTCATACATTTTATTTATCATTCTCTTCTGATTCATGTGCCCCACATGCCTAAAACACGTTTTTTTTACATTTCTCTCCTCACTCATGTGGTTGAAAGGCCTAAAATGTCATTTACCATTATCCTCTCACTCGGATGATCCACATGCTTAAAACATGTTATTTACTATTCTCTATTCACTCGTGTAACACATTTGGTTATAATACGTTATGAATCATTCTCTGCTTACTCATTGATCTAGATATTTAAATTATTTTAATTACCAAATTCTCCTCATTTATATGATCTACATGCATAAAGAATTAACAAATTAGGAATGAAAAGCTGAGGTAAGGTGACTCGATCATTTGAAAAATATCAAAAAATTGTATTTTTGAAGCATTTCATTGAATATAAAATATTAACAGATGTGACTTTATGTATATCTATCTAGTTATGTTATAATTTTACTTTTATTTTTTAATACCAATTACTTGTTTGTGAACAATATATATTATAATCATGCAATACATAAGCCTGCTTGGCATCCATAACTCTTCAACCATAGTTTTTGATCATTTGTCCATTAGCTTCTTCGAAATAAAAAAATGATAGGTGATATTTTTATGCTGAGTTTGAAACAAACTACCCCTATCTAGCAAAATATATTATCATTGCGTGGTTTTAGTAAAGTAAATAAAATGTGCGTGACAAAAATAATAGTTTTACCCATACTCACTTTTTGTTTTCTTCACATTTACGTACAAACATTGATATGGCATATTATTATAGAAAATGAATTTTCGCAAAGTTTGCTTTAAATAAGCTACCTATACGGTTGCATATTTGTTATTTTAATTGCTAGATTTCTGATAACGATTATGACTAAAGTTTTCTATTACGTTCATCATTTCTTTTGCGATGAATCACTTTTTAATCGAAAGTATTAATATGTTAATTTGCCACGAAACTTAAAAAAACTTAAAATTAAAAATTTAATTTCTGGGAGTCTAATTGCCAATATTGCACAATGTCATTAAAAAATATGATTTCTAGATCTCAGATTTTTTAATGGTTGATTGATCTGAGCGCTGTGGAGGTTAGACTAATCTGACCATACGCTATACATTACCAGAATTGTAACCAGAATATCCGGAGAAATAGAAATATCCGTAGTTCAATTACCTACTCGTAATTGTGGATTTATTTGTTCTTCTTTAGTATCTTCCGAAATATATTTAACAATTACTTCAAAATTACTAGCGATAAGTAAGGATATAAATCACCCGTTAGTCTCTGGAACCAAACTATGGTTTACGTAGATAACATATACATAAATATGTCCGGCTGCGATTTTCAATACAAAAAAAACCTCATGTAGAACAACGTTGTCTGTTTTTACAATTTTCAGTTATACTGAATTCATCCAGTTCTTGTGGTACCAATTTGCATTTTCTTTTATTTTTGATAACAATGTATAATAAAAATAAAATAAATATACACAAAATAATAATATTGTATACATTAACATGTTTTTATAATTTTTGGTACTCCTTAAAGCTAAATAAAAATGCCAACTGGTTTGTTAGAGCTTCTATAAAATTAGCAGTTATTATAAAAAGATTGCACTTATACATACATGTCGTTAGTTTGAAATATGCCCTGTCGAAGCTTGAGCTAAGCGAAACCTGTTGGGGTTTAATAAAATTCGCTGTTCTATACAAAGTGATTGTGTTTTATTTAATCTAATATGTCAAACCACAAAGTGATTGTTTTCTACAAAAATATGAAAAATGTTTACGTTTTTATATTTCATTCATTTATATAATAAAATAATAAAACTAATTAAATTTCTAGGTAGAATGTAATAGTCAATTATTTGTGTAATGTAATAAATAAATTAAAAGGGTGTATAAAACAAAAATTATTTCATTATTTGGTACCACTAAAACAATCCGTAAATTGAGTTTCTACAGGCGACTAAATTGAAAAATAAAATTTCTCTTCGCAGTTAAAATTTACCAAGAACTCAAAGCTAATAGTGATATTTTATTCAGCAGATGTTACTCCAGGTATCCTGGGTGAGGCACCGTGACATCCACCTCCTGACAGTGGGGAGGTACACCTACACTTCGGATCTTCGGTTCAGGGCCATACATCATCCCCATTCAGAAGATTACACCCTACAGGTAATATATAATTTTCTTAGTAAGTAAATTACAAACATTTTTTTGCACACTAATGATCTATGTAGTGTTTTAAATTTTTGCATTAACTGGGTAAGTGAATATTTAGTAATATCTATTATTAACCTTTTAGCTGCCAACTATATTTGAAATGGAAAACAATACATGGAGTAAGGTAGGCTTTAAGGGTCTTAACTTACAAGTATCTATCAAAAACTGAGAACTGTTGTCCACAGATGGCAAAATTATTTTTAAAATATGACTTTAATCCCTATAAGGTCAAAAAGTGCATTTTATCACGCTTATAGTTTGGTTTAATATGCAAAGTTCGGCGTGTTGACGCGCTCATGGTATTTAAAAGGTTAAAGAACTCCTTTAAATAGGTTTTGATAGAAATATCACATACTACATAACGTAATTACCGGAAAATTGCACTTCCTTTCTTTACATCAAGTGACTTCCAAACCATACTCAGTTATAAAATTGTATGTTTATATCAATTGTATAGTAAGGAAAATAGTTATTTTTTTGTTAACTTTCTATTGATTTTATTACATTTTATTTAAAAAACTTTTTTTGATATGCATTAAAATCATCCTCGTTTTAATAGCTGGATATTCTTTTGCCGCGCAATAAATTGTGATTAAATACGATGTTTTGAACCCAAAAATATTTTTTTTCGATATATCCCTTTGCCATATAACCAACGATATGTATGAGACATGCAGGATTTTATGGACACGAAAACTCCCGTAGTTTTTATCTAATTTCAATTAAACTTTTTTTAAAAAAAAATTGTAACTTGATCTGTTAATTTTTTAATAAGGTGACTGTTCAAAAAGGTTAAAAATTTTAAAAAAATCATGCATTTAAAATTACCTTCTTAAATACATTGTTTCTACACAGTATGAAGATATTTAAATTGTTATATAACAAATAACATCACGTACAATATGTATTAAATTCATGGGTATTGTTGTTCATTAGGTAGATATTTCATTTAAAAAAAGAAATAATTTTTTAATTTATCGCTAAAATAAAAATTTTAAATTGTAAAATTATCATTATTTTCAACATACGCCAGAAAATAATATATTAAAATCTAAATCAGCAAAAAGATTACAGATTATTTTTGTTACGAGATTCGCGATCGTGACCATGTGAACTCTGTTTGCTCGCGATATTTTTACAAAGATCGTACGTTGCGCACGAATTAAATAACGAACACAGTTTTAGTATGCAACGAAAACAATACAAGTTTTCGTTCCGTTTAAGCCGGTTTTTGTTATGATAAAATAAATAATACGGGTTATTCTATAACAAAAACAACCCATTTAGGAGGAAAAATTAGGTTTTGCTTTAAAATTTAAATGAAGCACAAATAAATTTCCGAAAAAAAAATACTCTTGAAAACAATGTTCGGTGTTTTCATTTGACGGCAGTCCAAAGCTCGAAATGATTAATGTTGTTCCAGGTTTCAACCAAAAACATTGTTCGTTAGAACAAACGAATATAAATCAAGTGATTGAATATTTTGACAGCCATACAAATTCGTGCCCGTGTATATATTTTTTCCATTTCCATACTATTATTATTTTCATCTAAAATATATTTACCGAAATTTCCATATTATTTAACATTCAATTAAATTGTGTATTAAACCAATGTAAATATGCTGCTGAAAGCTGTACAGCGAGATTTTTAACATAGATTATATTTATTCAGAGGGCACACCGGAAAAATTGTCGTAAAACTAATAAATAACCACAGACCTTCAAATATAATATATACACATGAACCAACGCAAATTTCTTGTTACAATATTTTCATTTTGGTGTCACTTTGGTACCACGTGCAATCAAATAGCTCAGCTACTTTTTTAAAAAATATGATTCAATTGGAACGAAAATTTAAACGCTGACAATATAATATGCATAAATGTAAAAAATACGTCTTGTTCATACAGATTTAATTTTCGAAGTGTAAATACTTTTACTGTTGAATAAATGTGTCATAATCTATCGAATTTATGTTTCCACCAAGACTGTAGAATGTCTCTTATTCTGCAACTAATGTTCCAAATCTCTATTCTATATATACTTTATTTCATGTCAATTCATTTACTGGTCTGTGGAAATAGGGCATAAAAAAAATTTGTAACATTTTTAACTTTACGTTTTATTTTTACCTTTACTGAATCGATACCAGGCGCTTGCAAAACTTTTTTGAAATCATATTTAATTTGATTTAAAAAATATTTATTCGTGAGAAACTTTGTAACACGCTAATACTAAAGAGCTTAAGGTATTTGTAAGCTGCTATTTTCACGTCTTATTAATGTTCATTTCTCCGCCAAGGAGATTTTAATTTTATTTAACCTATATTAGTTTTTCGTGTTTTACTTCTAATAAAAATATTTAAAAATATGTGCTTATTTATTTATCTATATTATTTACATTACATGTTATTCTTTTGGACTTGTGTATCAAATGCGCTTTTCATAATTATATTATTTATAAAATGTTATTACAGAAATGCTATACATTTATATCAAACCAAGTAAATAACATACTTTTAAGAACACAATATTATTGTGAAGTTGCAGTTTTTTCTGTATATATTTCTAGTTGATGCATTTAATTTATATTAAAATAAAATATTGTTTAACATATATATTATTACACTTATTGGTATGGGTGTATAAAGTTTTGATAAAAAATATGTTCAAATTATGGATGTTATTTTATTTAAGATGTATCATCAATATAATTTACAAAATAAGTGATGCAAAATAAGTCATGTAAATTGCCCGATAAATAGAAATAGAATTCGTGGAAAATCTAAACCAAATTTATAACACCCTTCCTGCCGTCTGCAGCCCTATATATTCAATATTAAAGTTAAAAACCAATCAGAACCAATTGAATTTCTACAGAATTAATAAAATGGTTGAGATTTTACACACGCTTTTAAAATATTTTCGATCCAAATTTTAGGCAGATAACATTCTGAAAGTAATTTTATAGAGCAAATTTGTTAACCCCTGCATAAATATATTAATTAACACCTTAAGCCATTGATCGACAAAGGTAATATAATTTTTTTTTTTTTTTTACTTTCCAGATAAAATACCCGCAGCACAGAGATTCAGGCATTTATGAGTGTCAAATATCGACAACTCCACACATGAGTCACTTCATCCACTTGAACGTCGTAGGTGAGTCGAATTACATAATTTTGTATTTTGATGTGTGTTTACGCTAACGAAATAATTGATAAAATTAGTCTATATATAAATAATGCAATAAAACATTCTCTATGCTGATGGTATTGTCTTTTAAGCTAATTGCATGGATAGTCTGCAAAGATAATTAGATAGAGTATATTTAGAGTTGGAAATAAAATGTCAGAAACAATATATGGTCACAGGAAAGAGCCTCGAAAGTCGCCAGTTTCACTGAAAATAGGAACATAAAATATTGAGTCCATCAATATAAACGCACTATAATGAAATTCTAGAAATATGTGTCATGTGATGCTATTATACCTGAGTTCAAGCCAAATTGATCCCAAAATAGAACAATTTAACATTTAAAGCAGGCGTTCTGCATATTTTACGGCGAGTAGACGCGCGTAGTAATGTTTACGTCATGATCTACGATGTAATATTTTATTGATTTCTTAGTTATTAATTGTACTGAAAAATGTTATTGCATAAAGCTTCATTTGACCAAATATGATACTTTTTGCATAAATAATCAAATTAAATAATAAATTCAAATCGAAATACAAGTAAAATTAAAAAAACGACATTTAAAAAAAATATATGAAATAACTAGAGGAGACCTACTTCTTACGTAGGACTATTTTATGAACAAAAGTTCCCATCTCTGTCCTACTTATTCACCGCCAGGTTGACATTTTCTTTATGCTAAACAGGCGACCGTACAAAATCAAATAATCACGGTCGCCGACCAAAAAACATCCCTCATTGTCCGAAGAACCCACCTTTTTTTATTTTTCTAATTTTGATACAATTAATTCATGATAGAATTTTATTTTATTGATTTATTAAAACACTTTTTAACTTTTTTCCACTATTTATTATTTAATGACCATTACCGATTTCAGCCTGTCACGACCGTCTTCAGACTAGTACATTTTTTCTTAAACTAGGATTTTATCGACTAACACAAAAAAAATAGGATTGATTCCCTATCCGAGAATCACTGCCGGCAGGTATTCTTCAGAAACAGCACACTAAGGGGTCCAACTTGTAAGCTAGTCAGACACCTTCTGCAGCAGGCCTACCCAGGATTTCCCACCTATAGACCCACACTCTTACAAAGTCTAGGTTCCTTCCAGGTCTAAGTAGGTCGCAGTTCTTTACAAATTACAACTCGTACCTACTATGCCCTCAATAATACACTCTATCGCATCAATCAACAAAGCATAATGCCAAAGGATGTGATCCGACGTCTGCCTCACACAGCTACAGGTACACCATGGGTCATGGTCAACCCCCATATATGAAATAAGATTAAAACTATATAAAGAAGAAAAAATAAATTACAACGTGCATAAAAGTCATGAAATTTATATCAGACGACCTTCTCGTGCCTAAGTCTTCATACAGGATAAACTGTTAATATAATTTATGAACTGTCAATAGGTATAACTATTTTATTAGATAAATTATTTGTAATTTTTTTTAATAGGTGAATACATATACTTCCATAACTTGAAATAAATGTTTTTGTAAAATGTAGTGTTATTGTCACCAGTTTTAGTTTTGTTCCTACCCCTTAGTCCATTCCCAATCAGTACACATCGTTCCTTTGGTTCGACTGATTGTTTTTGAATTCAAGTAGAGGAAGTGTTTTCTTGTTCAGTGTTCAAGTGATCACTAGTTCATATACCGCTGTGATTTTGGTGTGTTGTAAACATTGAAACTTACTACAGTTTTTTTGTGCCGTGGCAATTTCATACATTGGGTGAACTTCCGAAAGATCATAGAGATGGCGTCATCAACCAGGTGAGTCGAGCTGTCTTTTTGGTTCCATGAGTCTATCCTGGTTCGCTATCGAAGGATTCCCTTACCCTAATTCCATCCTTCTCTCATTTACGATTCCCTATTTTCTATCCACTCATCCCTTTCGACTCCATCACCCACCACTGTGATCGGCGACATGAATCGGTCACATTAATGTTTTAAGAATCGAATTGAATTCCAACAAAAGTTAAATATGTAAACAATGAAAGTTGTCGCAAAATATAGGATAGTGTGCCAACTCAAAGATTAACGGATTTCAAAAATTTAACAAAATAAGTATTTGAAAAAGTAATTCTTATTGTACTCGGAAATTCAATTCATTAACCAATAAATTAATGAAGAATTAATTGCAACATGGAAATGTATTTTAAAATCTCGAAATAATTAAATTTTAATGGATATATTGACAATCATAAAATAATATTTTCATTTCGTTTTTAATATCTAAATGTTAAATATATCACTAACAAAAGATCCAAGTCAAAATTAAAGAAACGCGAAACTGTTTTTCAAAATGCGAGATCCTATATTGAATGAAGACTTTATGATTATGAGAGTTATGATTTAAACATGTTATATTTTCTTAGTACATTTTTACGGAGTTGAAACGTGGATATTTATCCAAGCTATGAGAAAAAATATAGGGACTTTGAATATGTAGATATATGTATAGGATTATATTGAAAATATTATGGATGAATAAAATGCGAAACTATGACGTCTTCAAACCTATGAAAAAAGAAACATATGTTTTCATAAGAAACGAAAAATATGAAGTAATATAAGTCAAATATTAAGAGAGGATTCAGGAAAGATGCGGTGATGGAATAAATGCATTCGTTTCAGTTCGCAGTCATTATTCAGAATAGTTTCACAATAATTTTTAAATGCCAGTTATAATTTCCAACCTCCATAGATGAGTGAAACTTTAAATAAATTTTTTTTTTTTGACATTCACGCTCTAAATAATTGATCTGAATTCCAACAACACGTTTAGATGATCTACATGATATTAAAAAAATAAACCTGGAACATAATCCCGATCAGGGTTTTTATTACTTTTACAACGCTCCGAAAAAAAATTTACGCGTGAAAAATTACATTTCGTACGTTTACACTTTAGGGACGTTACCATGGCGAAATTCGTTGGCAAAAAAACTATATTTGATGAATATTTATTTCGTGCGGATTTTTGGAGCAAAACAAGATAAAGGCCCGTTTCAACATCTTTGGTTATGTTTTGAATAGTGTTACTTGACGGATAATATTGAAAATATATTTTAGGAGAGCTCGTTAATTATACTTATTATCTGTGGATGTATATCCCCTCTACAATCAGCACTCTCCCTACATATTCATGGGTGCAAAACGGGGCTCCCATCAAGCTAAAAAACATACCTGGTACCGACATCCAACAGACAACAATAATATGCGCCGTAGCCACCCAGGGAGCCGGCCCTCGCGCTTTACTTCTCTCGTTTTAGCCTTCCCAACTAGTTAATTTACAAATTCTTCACGTTGTAGACTTCTTGTATCCGCAACTATATTTCAAGCTTTAATAAACATCGATCTACTGTAAGAAGTATTTTATTGTTCATCCAGCTCTGGCCACGTACTTATACGTGCTCACACTCGCACGCACACTCCACGCTATAATTCAAAAGAACATGTGAGTAAATAGGTGAAATATAATGGATCATTAATTATTCACGCTAAAGAACATCCTCCTAATCGATAAATATTTTGACAAATATACATTAAGCTTGTGTTCCAGATATATATATATAAATTAAACAGTGTCTAGGTTATAGCTTTTTCTCTCCCCCATATCCTTGCCAGTGTTCTCCAATAGTCTGCACCAGCCAACAGGGCATCATTTATGACAGTTCAACCACTAATGTTTTGATCTACCGATCTGAAACCTGCATAGATGAGTACTGTCGATTTATGTCACATGTAGAGTAGACAATTAACGCCTTCTTGTATTAAACTATACATGGCAATGGTTCAAAAGATCAGCCCCTAAGTTATTAAATGTTAATTTTATAAAAATCATATTATAAAAAAATTCAACGCCATTAATCAATAATAAATAAACATCCACATTGAATCACGCAAACGCTATCACTGAACCACGTGAACATCGATACTAACAAAATAGTTTTATTGGCATTCTTGATTATACTGGTAAGTACTTTTCTCACTTTGAAAAATTCTAAATGTCAAACGCACTTGTGTACTAGAAAGAAAGATAATATTGTAGAATATTGTATATAAACAGATTTTTCACGTTATTTATTTGATTATACAATATATTATAACTTAATAGCTTATGCGATACAAAAAATAATAAAATGCATTTTTTGTTAGATTTCACACAAAAAATGTTATATTTACGATATTATAGGTCGTTTCGAAAATAATGTCGATTTTAACATTATAAATTAATCTGATACAATTTCTAAATAAATAAATAATATACCAATTTTAGGCCTAGCAACACAGGTAGTTCACATCTTACATACGGTGACCTGGATACCGGAAACCGGAACAAGCGGCAGCATTGTAGAACCAAACAGGAACTAGTGAAGCCTAGCGGCGTTAATCGAAAAGTACATTTGGAAGTGATTTACCGAGCGATCGAGAGTACAACGGATACAGGTGTATAGACGAATAAATCACTGTGGCTGCGTGAATTTTTTTGAAAAGTATTTGCAGTGGAATTTATTACACAAAAATATTGCTTTTTTGTTGTATTAATAAAATAAAAACCTTTATCTATAAAATTGTATGTTTGTCTGGATGTTCTCTAAATGTACACGCTTTGACCGATTGTACACACTTTGACCGATTAAAAAATAATTTCCCTAGTTACTCTGTTGGTTCCTGCGCATGACGCAAGTACACGCCTGATCTACTATTCTTTGATACCTTAGAATGATCTGTACAGACAAAAAAAATCATGACCACACTGACTAGCTTATGGTGCAGACCAGATTTTGATTCGCACATTTCTATCTTAGAGCTTGCATGTAACTATTCACGAGAAGTCAATATAACCATCAAATAAACTGAGTCTTATTTTTTCAAATAAAACCTATAATACCTAAAACACATCATGGATCGCGAGGGTCTGCGAACTGATCCTGTAAATTTCTGTGTAATATTAAATTTAACACGGCCAACAGGCGTTAAACAGATGAAGAGTTTCCTAGGACTATGTTTTTATTATCGTAGACTTATGAAACACTTTTAAAAATTGCATTAAATTAACCAACATAAAATTTAAAAATTCTAGTTTAATTGGTACGATAATGCCGACAATTCATTCCTTGCGTTAAAACATGTCACGACCTCTGTCCCTGTGTTAAAACCACCGGACTAGACTATACCACATGTTCAGCAGTCATAGTATTGGCAGTTTTCTCTTCCAGTGCATGCCCAACCGTGAGCATGTTATAGTATATTTCTCTCAAAAATTGTCTTCAAGCAAACGTCCCTTTTCAATAACTGAAAGAGAATTACTCGCTATTGTAAATTTTAAACATCACATTTCACTCTACTGACTAAGTGACCATTGCTGTTTAAAAAATATTATTAAAAAGAACACATTATTATTGTGAAGTTGTAATTATTCAGAACATAGGTCTGTGATATTTTAAATATATTAATATTTTATCTTTCCAGACAGGTGTCTGGCTTGTTGGGTGTGTAGAGTTTCGATTTCATATATATGAAGTATTGCGAAAATAACTTGACGCCTTTTGCTTTCTGCTAGATCCTGCGATCGGCTATCGAGTCCGCTTCGGCTGGTGGTGCTGCGCGGTCAGGGTCTCAATAGATTATATATTTCAATGATAGAGCTTTTCCTAAAACAAACCACCCGTAAATAAAACCTCCATTTAATTAAAATTATTCCACCTGTAAGTTAGCTGTCAAAATGAACAAAAATGACATCTATATGATGATAATATCTATCTTCTTATATTATAATAATCGCGGATAGATAATAATAAACACAAAAATGCTATTTAGAATCGACTGAATGGTTTTGTTTGCAGATTTTGACAAATTTTAGGTCGCAAAGATAACCAAAAATCATTGTTTTGACATCGTGGAACGTACTTTATTCTATGGTATACCACAGAGAGTATAGATTAAAAAATATACCTAGAGATATTAAAAACAAGTCCGTTTTTGCCCTAATCATGCCTCACATACCTGTCCGTTTAAGCAAGCACTTTCCAGCCGTAAATGATACTACCGAAGCCGCCACTGCCGCTACATCTATAAAGTTATAGATATAGATGGGAAAGCGTGATATTATTATGGATAATGAGTGTGATATCTATGGTTGACGTATGTGGATGGACGTTTGTAAGCTATGTTGACGTATGTGGATGCGAGCGAAATAGATAAAATGAGATACGCTGCGATCGGGCACTCTCGGTGCTTTCAGCCGAGATCCGAGATAGATCTGTATATATAATATCTTTAAGTGTCGTGAATAAACTGTATTGTCACCTGAGCACAATTCTTATTATTCCGACGATACAAAACCCGATAATCATCTTCTAAGGACATCGATATATTGCTGGTCATGACGAGATACTACACTACTATTGTATATACTATAATAACTTACCAAAACAAACAAGAATAGAATTGACAAACATACTGTGACGTGCATAGACGCTACAAATCCAAATAAACTATAAAACATATTTTATCTTTGTATACATTTTTATAGCCCTTCCTGGTTTTAAATCGATGTAAATAAAATAAAATACTATTCGTTAGTTTTTTACTCGAAATAGCAATTTAATTGTTCTCTATGAGTGAAACGCATTTTTCTTTCATACAGTCCGCTGTCATCCTTTCTTTGTCATTTCCAAGACGTTCAAAGAAATTTTCAGTACGTATATTTTTTCAGACATGCCAATAAACATTCGTTAAGAAGGCAATTTAAATTATTCTGTGATTAAATTCCTAATAAGGAACGCAAAAGAAAAACATTTTCATATAACGAAGGTTTAACCTTAAGTCCGAAGAAATGAAAAGATTTTTTTTCGCAAACCAGACACGGACAAAAAATTTATTGTAATTTTAGGGGGATTTTTATGGGTTCATTTCTATGCTCCGCAGGTTTTATCGTCAGCTTCTGCTTTAAACAAGCTTTTTATTACCAGAAAAATAATGCGTTGCCTTCTATAATGCGGTACCACACCTGACCCTCACATAACTATACAGATATCACATTTCCACACATATTTTAAATTATTTTCTAATATATATATATATACTACTGGAAATTTTTTATATATCATATAATTGTCATGTAGACGTACTTTAAGAGATTTTTTTCCAAGATAATAAATGCAAGTTGGACGTTCTCGGTATCTGTATATCAACACTCAAGTTCATTTTTAGTAATTTATTTGTCAAATAACTTACAATTTTAATTCTATCTCAAAAATATATTGATATAAATAGAGAACCCGTGACGATACAATAAAGACATTTTGTGTATTAGACATCAATATGTGATTCTATATCGCTCATGTTCAAATAGGTCTTTAGTTCAATGATCAATCCAGTTCATGAACTAGATCGAATGAAATTTGAGAATTCCATCACTAGTTCAGTATATCTGACCCGTTTGATTGGACCTGTTCTTTTGCGAACTATTCATCATTAGTATAAAACATCAGTATATTAACGAACCAGATGCTTAGATCGATGTGTACATCTCACTGTTAACAATTTAAACGATATCAATTATTATTACTATTTCAGACGTGGACTGTTAGCTAGTAGAGCAAGTCATTGCTCTAAACCCGCTGCTGAATTAATTCCCTTGGATGAAAAACATTTTTTTACTCAAATTTGTGTTGGAGCATTAAAAAAGCAGTAAATATTCTTTAATATATTTTTTTGTTATTGTAAATCAAAAAAAAACATGTATATTATAAAACTTTTTAAATTTTCCTACGAAGGATTACTTTTGTAAGTAAAACATAGATGCACGTTACATTTCTCCGAATAAATGGAAAGTAAAAGAAGGGGAACCAAAAAAAATAATATTTTCATTCGATAAAATTCACATTATTAGTAATTATTTTTAATAATGTAGGCATTATTTATCATAATTTTATGTTAACGAAGAATAAAATACATAAATACTAAGGTATTCAATGTTATAAAAATGGAAAGTAATCTTTACTGTAACCAATTTTGTAGATTTTGTAAAGGAGTGCACATTACAATGTAATGTATACATTGAAGTTTATCATCAAATATTTGCTAGATTACTCAATATGATGGTAAAATAATATCATAATATATTAACATAATAATTTACAATTAATACTGGATATATTAATATATAATTAATTATCGTAATTACTGAAATACAATAAAATTAGAACTAACCAACCCGCACCATTTTTGCTTAGCGTCGTTGTGTTGTCTCTTGTGACGTTTTGTTTAATATTTCACTAAATAAACGGCCAAAATTGTCTCGAAAAGGCCCAATATAAATATCAGATATTAAGATAAAACAGATTAAAACAGACAGAAACTTATTGTACATTATAATGTACACCAGGTCTGAAGGAGAATAAAACTGTTACACGATATTACATAATCTGCGCTAATTTTCTTTTGCAAATATTTGAATTAGGCTAATCGGGGTAAATGTGACATATAAATCATCGACACAAACTTTGAACTGTTCTCAAACTTCATAAGATTATGCAATAACTTTGAAACTTTGATAGAAGGATCATCAACCATTTCAAAATTATTATTTTTTTAAATCGGAATGTAACCTTTTAGGATAGCTGATATTGAAATCATTTTATGAAAACTGGACGAATAGATGCACTTACCCCAAATTTGGGGTAAGAGCATCTAGTTTTTTACTATTTTTGTCAAATTATTAACATATTGAAAATTTCCTTACTGATCTGCTTAATGACGATATGAATTAATTATTTTGGTCCTTAATGACAGGTATAACGTATTAAGTTTAGTTGCTTATACGGGGGAAGTGCGATATATCATAATGATTGTTTTTTAAAATGGGTTATTATTTAAAAATAATATTGGAACTATCTACACACTGATTAGGAATTTTTCCATTCAAAAATATATAGGGTATACCAACAACTGATTAGATGCACTTCCTCCACGATGTAAAATATATGGGGTAAATGTATCTAGTCTTATAAATCGTAATCCGCTGAAATAATCATAAAAATAATATATATATATATATATCACAAACTAAAACTCAAAATAAAGATACTTACCTAATATCAGCGTCCTTGCACAAAAGATTATCGTGATATCCAAAAGATAGAAAAGGCATACACAACTCATATGTTGACATCAAACAACTGTCATAATTTGAAATGGTATTACAAGCAACAGTGTTTGGATTTTCACCATCTCTTCAAATAGATTGCGGCACTGGAATCGAATTTAAAATGTAATTAGAAGACTTGGATGCACTTCCCCCGACTCACCTTACCTTATATTCATATTTTAAAATACCTCACAAAAAAATAATTCATTACTTGTACTGTTACTTATATTGTACTTATTAGGTGGCTGGCGCTGTTTCATGTAAATGCTTCAAATACAAATTATTATAGTAACGCACATATACAAAGAATTCACAGGCTTGGATTTTGATACATCGCAGACTGACTGCCTATGCGAAGAAACTTTGATGAATTACAACCAAATCAACGATATATTTAATCAACTCCAAATAGACTGGTTAACATAACGCGCACTAAAGGGGAAAACACAACGTTTAATCAGGTTCTGTGTGTCTGTTCCTATGGGGAGAAATAAATTTTAGATGTACATATATAACACCTAGTATCTTATAAACCAGCTTGTAC
The DNA here is from genome assembly GCA_031772225.1 of Eubasilissa splendida. Lineage (NCBI taxonomy): Eukaryota > Metazoa > Arthropoda > Insecta > Trichoptera > Phryganeidae > Eubasilissa > Eubasilissa splendida. The sequence goes on along the minus strand of CM062847.1, from coordinate 5,328,540 downwards.
GAAACACATTCTTGTGCGTGACATATTCGAGCGCTATTATTGCACGTGTGAACAGATAATATTAATACTGAAAAAAATTGTTTTGGAAGTCATGTATAAGACAGTACAGAGATGAGTAGTTTATGAAATAAATATTAGAGATTCAGAATTGATCAAAAGTAAGAATCTATCTGGGTCGTAAAATAATAATACTTATTAAATAAAATAACAATCACTCTGTATGAAACCACGAAATTTATTATACGTCAACCGGTTTCGCTTATCTCAAGCTTCATCAGGACGTATTTGAAACTAATCATAAATACAAAAAAAGTGCACTTATATATATATATACATAAAGAGGGAGATAGAATATAAAAAACTTACCAAATTGTTATTTTATTTAATATAAGATTTCAAACCACAAAGCGATTGCTTTCTACGAAAATATAAAAATAATTAGTATATTTATTTTGCAAGTTAAGCACTCAGTTAAAACGGGAGAAATACCCAATTTTTAATGATTTTGAGGAAATAGAAACCAGAAAATCTTCGGATAGTATGCCAAATATTAAAAAAATACTTATATTAAAATGTTTGGGTATACCACTTTCAAAAACTTCCGAAGTAAATATCATGGTAAATGGGAGTTTACATTTTTCATATACAGCTTGGCCATTAAATAATACAATCTTAACGGAAAAACAAGTAATTATAATCAAGATTTTCAGAATAATAATTAGACTAATGAAGGAATCCACTGCTAGCCCAAGACCGTTTTATATACAAAAGCTTCTATATCGGTCCTACTCATTCGCCGCAAAATTATTTTACATTTCATTTTAACCAAAACGTCCCTCATTACACCTATGATCTCATATAAAATTCTTATTGTATAAAATATACAATGCACGGAATAACAATAATAATATAACAAGAGATACAGTTATAACACACAAAAGCCGGGGAACGGAGGATTAACTAGGGGAGTACACAAAACACTACCTCGCGGGAAACAAGACGGGCACACAAAAGATACGTGATTTTGATTCTCTACCCGAGCACCACTGCCGGCAGATGTTATCCAGAAAATAGCACACTAGGTTAAGTGCAGAATATGTAGTATCTAAGTTTAATAACTGCTCATTCAAATAATTAGACTAGTGAGTGAAGGCAACCAGTGATGCATGCAGAAGGATGTAGAAATGTACAAGTATAACGTATATATTTCATCTTTAGCAGTCTCATGAGACTCAAAAGTTCATGACCGCATTCACTACAGAACGCCATATATTCCTTGATATTCACATGATCTAGGCTGTGGGGCTGTGATCCAGGTAGCGGGGCATTCGCCTACTTCTTGCACGATCGTGGAATATACAAAAAGTCTAATGTGATGTCTAATTAAAGTTGGCCTTCAATAATTTTAAACCATCATTCGTGTTCAGATATTTATGTATTCAACTCGTCTTACATTGATGATAAGAATCAGATAATGGTACGCGTGCACTCAAAAAGTATTAACGATTTTATCACAGATTTATTTACAATATTATGCCCAAATCTAAATGTATATCAGGTACGAGGTTGAGCAGCCACGATCCCCACCCTGTTGTTTGTCGATGTATTGTCGCGCTGTCAGACGTCACAAGGTACAGTTTGGTTTTATATACACAGTTGTCATCTTATTTCTTCTTCATATTTTCATTATTTAAGTAAATTATTTTCCGAACACCTGCGTAACCTTTTTTCCTTAATTATTAATCATTTTTATAATTATTTGTATTTTGCCAATGAACAGAATGAAGTCCGAACTAACACCCCCTTTTATAATATATACTTATGCATAACAGGATTAATATTCATAAGAATATCTATACTGTTGTATTCCGTTATAACTTTGTGGTAATTCATTATAAATATAATTAAAAACAATTCACTTTGTTTTTTTTAAACACCACTTTATTTTTGCTTAAATAATAATAGTTTTTTCGAATTTTCCAATCACATTATTGAAAATAACCATAATTTTGTTAAAAATACAGAAGTAAATTTTCTCCACATTGATAATAAAGGTAAACTTAGAGGCTCTAGAAATCAAGAAGTCCATAAATAATAATGAATGCATAATTAACAATCAAAAAATTTAACCTACATTCCTATCTTAAATATGTTCCCTTTCACTATATCACCTGTCTCTTTTCCTCCTTTCCCCCAGTAATCCACCCCCACTTTAACACCTGACATTAATGTATGATTATCCATATTCTGTAACGCTTAAGTTAGTATCTTGTACACCCTGAAGAAGGAACGAGAGTTCTGAATCCGGTCGGTGTTAGCAAAAATAAAGTGGTGTGTAAACGAAGTGAATTGTTTTTAATTGATAATTTAATATATTTAAAACAAATAATAGTTATCTCATAAAGCCGCAGCTATTTTTTTAAATTATATTTAATGGAAATATATGGATAGTGTAGTAGTACTCGAAGTGTTTCCACATACATACATATATCCAACTTTTAAAAATTTGATAGCTATAGAGATTGAATAATGGATGAGAATGGTGAACGTTATATTTATATAAAGTGATCACTTAAGCCAGCCGAAGACAGGTCGTAAGCCCAGTAATTACACATACTTTCATATATTTCTATTAAATATAATTTTAAAAAATAGCTTCGTGCTTTAGTAGTTGAAAATCCAGTAGTGTTCTTGGACATTCAAATATTGCGAATATATAATAAGAATTTAATTCGCTAAGACTTTCTATAGCTCAACAGTCAAATAGTGTTGTGATAATTTTTTTTCTTTTAAAAATGCCAAATATAACTTGTCCGTATAGAAAGGTTAATAAAATAAGCCTGAAATATTGTTTATATTTACATTTTATCGACAGCCAAACTGTGCTGCCTTAGTTTATTTAAGTAAATTGAATAAAAATATGAATCTTAACCAAAAAGATAACATTGCTTATTTTAAAAGTATAATAAATGTGTTCGTAGAAAATTCTTAGAAATATTGTTTTATTTTATTTGCATCGGTATTTCTAAGCTCTGGTGTGTTATTATTATTTCACATGTAGAAACACCTCACGATTGTTTTATATGTACGTACAAGTAAACAAAATATGTACCATCAGAATATTTCGTAAGCGTGAGCAAAACCTGCATTGACATTGACGCGACCCTGGGACAAAGTTGTATTAGCACTTCACTTCAAGGTTTACGTGTCCTCAATGTTAAAGAAATCTGCCTTATATACTGCATAATAATATTAAACCTATACCATTTCATGAATATATTATTATATAATATATACAGAAGAACATTTTATGGGTACGTATCAATACCATTCTATACCATTATTAAAAATAACACATTCTTATTGTGAAGATGTAATTATTCAGAACATAGGTCTGTGATATTTTAAATAAAAATAAATGTATTAATTAGAAAGATATACATATAAAATTAATTTTATCGAAAAATATTCTTGAAAAATACCGGGAATCGAACCTAGATCACTTCCAATTTGGGGAACGTGCATTAACCAGTTATGCTACAGCGCACAGCGCATTGACGACAAATTTTATCTATCGGATTATTCAAAGGTATTTAAGATTTCGAAAAAATAAAGTAGATGACTTTCAAATTATGGAACGATACATGTATAAATTTTAAAAGTGTAACATTTGTCGTTCTAATTTCATTTTCTAATTAATACATTTAATTTGTATTTATTCTATATCGCTACAGAAAACATTATTATATGAAATTTTTAGAAAATAATTTCGATAATAATATTATTATTCTATATATTTGATTCAGGCCCTAAATCATCTAATTAAAATAGTGTGTCTGGCCACTCAAAGTTCGATGACTTTTTTATATTTGATATATAATTTAGAATTTAAAAAAATATTTATATTTATCGATTCAATTGCATAACCACGACATTATTAAAGTACTTCAATCTCTGATATAGATTAAATTAGGCACTTGTAACTTGAACACGTTTGACTCCACAACTACCAAATAAATAGACATAAACTGACGCAAATTCTTTGTCCCATAATTTTCATTTAAGTGGCACCCACGTGACCACTCACCCAAGAGCTCTGAGACATTACAATACGCTGACAATATAATTGCATTAATGTTAAAAAATTCATCTTGTTCACATACAGATTTAATTTTCGAAGAGTAAATAATTTAAATATATTAATTAGAAAGATATACACATAAAATCGATTTTATAGAAAAATATTTTTTTTGCGCTACCGGGATTCGAACCTAGATCTCTTTCCAAGCCGGGGAAGGTGCATTATCCAACTACGCTACAGAGACAGTACTTTTGACGATAAATTTTCTAACCGATATGTTACACTTTTTCAAAAAAATGATTTTATATGTATATCTTTCTAATTAATACATTTAATTAGTATTTAAAATATTACACACCTATGTTCTTCATAATAAGAATGTGTTCTTCTTAATAGTAAATAATTTTACTGTTGCATATATGTGTGTAGAATACCTCTCGCCCAGCAAATAATGCTCCAAACTCGTCTTTTATATTATACTCTTCATATCATGTCTATTCATTTACTAGTCTGTATTCTTAATGACTCGTATTTTTAATGTGTATCAACCCCTAAAATATTGTACACTAGATGTTTTACGCCCTGTATGTAATATTTCTGAAAGATTAAATATTCTCTAAATTGCATTTTTAAATTCCTGTTCGTATTTCAAAACATACGCACACGTACGTTCAATGCACTCGAACAAACAAATACACAAATATATACATATTCACATTCAACACCCACCCCTCCGATAATATGTTTGAATAGTATTTATTGTACATGTATTAACCAGGTTATTACATTATAAGTTATCCGTGTTGTGGCTGGGGAGATGAAAGGTTCTAAGGGCACAGGGCTTACTGGGGGTATCTTTTCATGACGGATAACACTGGCTTATTGGGGGAGTGATGGTGTATTAGGGGGAAGAAGGGGCAAACGTAACTGCAACTTCGTTAGTTACAGCGTTGTCACAAACGACGGCCTGCTGTTTAGAATAACTGACACCAGTGACAGAAAAGTGAAAAGCCAGTCACAAATAAAATATGTGTTTTAAAAATAATACGTTTTATTTCATTCTTACTCTTCTCATTGCGTTTATAATAATAATAAATAATTCATTAATTAATAAGACACTAACCTACGCAGGGGACTTAAGTTGTCATCAAATGTTTGTAATAATGTCAATATTTTTTTTACTTCCCGAAAGTTCGATCTGATATTTGTTTTATATTTTAATTCAGTCTCGTTTAACAAAAAAAATATTATTTTATTGTGTCTACCTTAATATAAACAACACTTCTATACACTTGGAAGTGTTGTTACTAGTTATTGGCTGAGTGAAGTTATGACAGCTGTCATAGTCAGCGTACGCGCACCTCAATTCAAAATTAGCGATCAGTATCGAATATTTTTATTTGTCCTTTTTATCGTATCGCGAATATCTAATCAAAATAATAATATGGAAAAAAAGATTATAGATTTTTCTGTAAAAATATCATTGCAATCTGACTGAATATGGGGGCGATGTGCTCACACAGATATACGAACGAACTATTATAATGTACTACATGCAGGAAAGGATGATGCAGTTGTTGAATAAAACGAAGACAAAACTAATTGGATACATAAAACTGTAATTATATATATAATCTGTGCACATGGCTTTGTGGAACATTAAAAACTATTTGTTTGTTCTATTTCCAGCGAGTTGTGAGCGAATAACATCTTCTCTCTATATCTAAGGCTTAATTTGCTAGGAAACATTATCCAACACGACCCAATTAGAGGATGCTGGGCTCCTATCTCAAGTTTCGAGGTTTACAGACGAAAACTAAATCAAGGGATGTTTCTACAGGGGGAGGCTTCAAACCCTACGCGCGGAAACTACGTATATGTTGTATTTGTGTGTATATGTATTACAAAATTATTTAATTTCCATTATATACTTGCATTATATATATATAGTTATTATTTGGTGGCTTCTCGGTGATTGATTGCTTTGTTGTTGTCTTTACTGAAAGTTACTAGAGGAGGCCAGAGCCCTGATGATCATTTTTTTTTGACTCATAATAACTATTATTCGAACCTGGATCTCTTCCGATCCGGGGAACGTGCATTAACCGATTATGCTACAGCACCACAGTGCATTAACGACAAATTTTCGAACCTATATGTTATACTTTTCAAATGAATACATTTATCGTTCCATTATTTGAAAGCCGTCTTATTTAATTTTGCGGAATCTCAAATACCTTTGAGTAATTCAACGGGAGATGCCAGAATTAATAATGATTTTTTATTAAATTTTGGACATATTGATACAACTTACATATTATTAAGGAGAACATTCAGCTTCGAATCCCGGTAGCCACAACAATATATTTCGATAAAATTGATTTTATATATATATAATATATGTATATTTAATTTGTATTCATAATAATTATTATTTATCACAAAAAATTCAACACAGCTATGAGTACAATTTATGTAAATATATATTTACAAGTATCGCTGAATTAAGCTTTGTTTAACATTATTATTATTTTAACTATTTTTTTGTAACTATTTATTCAGTTCATACTCTTAATACACGTACATATTAATCTTTTTTTTTAAAGGACAGTTGGAGGGAAGGGGACCCACCCTTTACCGGGACTGATTTAGAACCTAGAGTTTCCTTGTCAATCCCACTCATAAAAGCTAATAAAAACACGCGAATTTTATTCAATTACATTTTTACAATTACAAAACGAAAAAGGAAAAGAAATATAAAGTGGTATGCGAATTATGCATTATAAACATCCTTATAAATATACAAAAAAGGCGAACAAGCCTCATAATGTAAGAGATGTTCACTGTCTCCTTACTAGACCGAAGCCTATACTAAAAGTGACAGGTTCATTAATTGTTTATCATACAAATATGAAAATCATTATAATTATAAATATTTTTTATTGTATAAATATTAGTTTGATGCATAATTATCCGCTGGTTTTTCCGCGACGTTTTGTTTTTTTAGTTTGACCTTTAATTGACATTCGTCATAATATAATTCTTTAATTAGGGTTATAAAATTAAAATGGGCATCGAAAACCATACACATATATACCACATTATTATGTATACCACTTGGAGAGAGTGGAAAGCTGCTAAGTCATTTCGCGATCGGCGAAGGAACGATTAGCGAATAGACATGTCGAGAGTGGTTTATTTGCTTCAATGCTGGTGATACCAGCCTAGACGACAAGTTAGAAAAGGTTCGATTTTAAGGTTTTAATGACCAGGCCCTTCTGATAGCTATGGAAGAGGACGAAAGTTGCACCACTAGGACACTGGCTGAGAACTTCAACATCTATCAGTCCACGATTGTACGTCATCTCAAAAAACTCGACAAGGTGTAGAAATTGAGCGGATGGGTTCCACGCAATCTCTCAGACAAGGCCGACCGACACCGAATTTCTACCGATTTGCTCCAGAGATGACTAAAATCTGTTCCTCAATAAACTCGTCACAAGAGATGAGTCTTGATTCCTCTACAAAAATATGAAAAAAAAAAAAATTTGCGTGTCAACTGGCCAAACTCCGAAGAGAATTTCAAAAGTTGTACATTGTGATATGTCTGGTGGGACCGGAGCGAAATCATTCACTGGGAGATTGTCTCTAATGGCCACTGCTTATGGTGGAATGACAATGACGAGCATCAGGAGTGGTGTAACCTGGACATAAATGACCAAAAGCAGTACAACATCAATAGCGACATGTACCTGGCCTAGTTTTAATGACTTTATGCTGCTATTCAACTAAAAAAACCGCGAAAAATAACCAAATCATTTTCCTCCACGATAACGCTCGTTCTCATGTCGAACTCAGTGTGATCGAATCCATCGCTGACAAGAGATGGTATTTGCTGCCTCATCTGCACTACTCTTCCACCAAGGATCCCACAGACTACCACATCAACCACTCTCTGAAAAGTTAGCGGGTTGACAAAATCAGAGTTGATGGAAAATGTCAAATCGTGGATTGCCTCAAAAAACCAGTGCTTCTCGCCCGCGGAATTGACCATATTTTAGGCAAATCGGAAGCAGTAATTGACGTTGATGGTGACTACGTCCCCGAATGACAATTTAATATAGTATGTTTTGATTTTATTTTCAATTTTGGCTATGTTTCAATATAATTTACAATATATAAATATAATATATATTTTATTGTGATGTCCTTGAGATCAAATATATGTGTGTGTGTGAGCGGGGATAAAAGGATAACGCGCGCGAAGCGCGGTCTCTTTTGCGTTACTGTTTGGCTCCGAGACTAGTTATATACCTTAAACCTTAACTGTATTATTCATGTAATAAAGATTATAATTGTCACATAAAAGTTTATTTTGGACCACCGACAATCTATTACGAAGTGTACAACTTTTTATGCAAGTACATAATATTTATGTTACAATATAATTTTTTTAAAACGGCGGATAATTACGCATCAACCTAATATTTCAAATTTTAGCATACACAAATATCCTTTGTACTTTGTATAATGAGCGTTTAAAGGTTAATTAAAATAATAAGACTCCGGTGGGTGGGCCAAATGGAGAATATAACAGAACAGCAATCATTGAAGTCATTGCTGAATACAAAAGCAATAAGGCGCAGGAGCTCGGGAAGATGAAAGCTAAGATGGAGCGACAATATCTTCAAAGACATATCTGTCTTAGAAATCCCAGACTAGAGAGAAATGGAACAATAGAGAAAAATCGTAACAGCAATCAATGGAGAATAATCGTGAGAAGGCCAAGACTCACCAAGGGTTACAGTAATAAATTTCAAATAAATTGAAATATTTGGTCGTCTAAAAAGTCTTTGCGGTTTATTTTTAATTGCTATTTTCCGATTATAATTGTTTTTTGTGACAAAAAAATGATATACTATTTGATAGCATTTTTTCTGATTTAAAATGTCAGTGGCACCGTTTTCTTGAATTCTATAGTTTTACTTAATTTTTGGGCTTAAATAATGGGGTGTCAAATTGAGAAAAATCAACATTTTCGACACATATCATTAACCTTTAATCAAGGTCAATTGGTCATCCAAGAGCTCAACTGGGAAATTTTGCCGCATCCACCCTACAATCCCAACTTTTTTTGGTCGCTCTCTAACAAAATGCGTGGCGTTACATTCAACAACGACCATGACCTCAGAAATCGGTTCGAAAACAACATATTTTGATACCAAACGAGCTGATTTTTATAGAAAAGGCATAGATAAATTACTTTAAAGATAGGATGAAGTCCAGAACAATAATATAAAATACATTATGAATTAAAATATTGTAAAGTTCGTTTAAAAATTTGATTTTATAATAAATAGTTTAACAAAACCACAAAAACTTATTATAAAACCCAATAATTACATTGTAATTATTAATAATTTATCAGTAAATTCGTGAATAAAGCTTCACCGAAGATCCGTGGAAATAGAAGTGAAGATGGATTTCAAAACACCTCATGCAGGAAGCAATTGATTTAGATCCCCATGCATTCGTACACATAACAGATGGTATTTTAACCACACCGTTTGCCTACTTACGTGTTACTTCTACTCGCTCTAAAGACCATTCAGGTTTATGGTCGACCGCACAATCTCTCTCCAAGTGTCTTATCTAGAACTGTGGTCCTACAGCTGGGGATTTGCAGCCGCATTGCATCTTTCCTTATATTATCCGCCTATCTCATCTTCGGATGTCCCAGGGGCTGCGTTCGCTGTAAAGAAATGAATCATCCATTATATATTAAGACGACGGACATCTCTGCGGCAAAGTAAATACCTACTTTTTTTTTAAAAATTGTTTATTACTCTCAGGCTTTATTTAAAAATATATTATGATTAATTTCTTCCATTTCTTATTGAAAGAGAGTTTTTCCTTGAATTTAAACATTTTTTTTCCTTATCTTCTCATATTTTACTCATTGTTTAAATTCAATTAGCACAACATATGATAAACTAGAATTGCCATCCGTGGGCATACACAAAATATGTAAAACTATTATTTTAAGATATAATATTATATATCCATAAACAGATATGATTGTAATTCATTTTTAAAACAGAAAAAAATTATCTTTCGAAAAAATAAAGTCATTACCGGGTATCAAACCTAGAGAGATTTAACTCATTAAATAAATATCCCACTTAGCAAACGCGTGTGGAAGAAATTTGACTTCTTTATTTAAATTTTCTTATGTATAATGTCATCGTAGCTTAATCGGCAAAATTTATTTACTGGCAATTGAAAAATGTATTTATTTACTATATATTTTGTTTAAAATGACAAAAATACTCAGATAATTTGACAATTCATCTTCGCGAGTGTCAATGCGTGGCTTATTTGTTTTTCTGTACCATATTAAAAAATATTAATTGTTTTTAAGATTAATTTTAGTCAGTTTTGGACCATTAAGGCATACTTACTATAATTTTCTTGACACTTAACGCTGTTGTTGTGATGTTTTTTACCGTTGGGTACCACAAGTTTTAAACTGCCCTAAATAAGGAATAGAAGTTTTTCTGAAATTGGTTGGTCTTAATCGATAATTCTCAGGTGGTTATGTACAAAATAATTTTATATTGTTTGTTATAAAAGTCCGACTATTTATTTGATTAATGATTTTTTAGTGTAAACGCGCACTAGCACCAAAGCCACGTAAAAGGCGACCCAGCCATCTCATTTTACCCGAAAACTAAGATTTTGTGGCAAGCCTAGCTGGTCCAATTATTAGAAGGTATTATTCTGATTGTGTAGGTAAATACTACTTCAGAAATAATGAGGAAAAACATTTTATTAAAACCAATATTTATTGATAAATCAACATGTTTCAAGATCAATGCTCCCTTCTTCAGGATACAATGTATACTAAAATTAAAAATACAAGCATAAACAAAAAATAAAACTCTTAATATAAGTGATCGATAACTAATTAACCTTTGCCCCGCTGGTGACTCATACATGAGTCGCGCCTGACATGTCCACAACGCGGGTGACTCAAATATAAGTCGCCGTGTTTCGCCCGCCGCTAGTGCGTACATACGCGCTGAGGAGCGGTGAAAATCAAACCATTATTTCAAATTTTTATTCTACCGACATCTGTCGATATTTGTCAAGGATTATTAACATCTTATTAATCATGAAATAATAAAAGTCCTCGTATTATCCAGTATCTCTCAGTTATTCAAATTCTTAAGCTCTGTTTATGCGTATAGAATGAAATGCGTTTCAAACTATAGAGTTAAATTTAATGTCAATATTTAAAAACATCTAAAAAGTGTGCATTAGTCTCAGAAATCTGCGCCCGCGCAAATCACTACTTCGCTCTAGTAGGTATGAATATCACCACAAATGGCGCTAGTGTAGCCATGGTGTAGGGCACTGTTATGTTCTCTCATGGATAATTTTGTAATTATTGTTCTAATTTCTGTATTTGTTAATGTTTGTTAGAATACTTGAGAACCTTTGCTATCGATTTCTTAAAAATAAATCATAAATTTGTTGCATTATCGTAGTGTAAAGTTGTAAATTATAATGACGCCAAAGAATGCCGCGTATGAAAGATATCATGATTATTTATGATCGCAATTAATGGGTTAAGAACTGTTGTGAAACAAAGTGTTATTTTTTATTATTTATATAATATGTAACCACAAAATAATTTTCCAAATATTGAAGAAGAAATACTATTTTTTTAATATTCGCCTTTTCCCATTTACTCGGGGTCAACTCAGGTCAGGACATTTTATCATGGATGATCTTCTGGTGTACATAGACGTCATTCATCTCCTTTTTCATATTTAACTACCAGGTTGCTTGAAGTATTCCTCGCTGTCTTTTTACCAGTATGTATTACTCTTAACGTAGTTTTGATGATATTATCATTTGGTCTCCTCATTACATAACCGTACCTGGCTTCTCTGTGATGGGTGTTACTTAAAACTTCCCCTGATGCATTCATTCCGAAGTCTATGAAGTTTTAAGGTTACTAATTATGAATTATTATCTGTATTGAGAGTTTGTATGTTGATTCCAGATCAGAATCGTTTGAATGCGGTTTGTGTAAGAGTATGGATGCCCCAATGTTCATTCAAATTTCCTCGTTTCTTTTGTATGACGTCGTATCGTATTTTATATTTTACGGTTGCATTGAATTTATTTAAATTACATGACACAAAGGTAGAAGTTAATACTAGGTGCACTAACTGAAATTGGAGGTGACTTCTAGGCTTATAGACTGTTCCTAGGTGACATCAATATATATTGATCGTGATACGACCCATCCGAGTACAGGCAGCCGTGTTTCTATTGTTGAACGCAGTCGGTATACTACGTCTTTATAGCTGGTGGGAATTGCGTTGTAAGTACCGTTTTGCTAGGTGCGTTCAGCTTCGCTGTTGTGCGGTCTCTTAATGACGAGATTGGAGTAGTCCTATCACTCCATCAGCCTATCTGTGTAACTTGAGTTCATCGGCGCTTATAATAGTTCGTAAGCCTTCTTCATATACTATTTATATCCTATTTTTTCCAAAATATTCGCCAATCAAGTGAAAAAATTTTATGATGAAGACTATTCTTTATTTTATTTATTTGTCGTGAAATTATGTGAATTGACGTGCTTGTAAAATACATGAACATAAATAATATCTATAATAAACATTTGATTTAAATAATGGCTATGATTTTGACAATACAACAAACATGACAAAGTTTACAAGCTGAAAATATAAAAGGTATTTTTTTCAATTTACCGATTTGCTTATGCGCATTTCAAACTTCCCCCTTTATTACGAGAATGCTGCGAAGGCTTATTTACGCAGGCGACATTCACCAATAAATCAAACAATGTAATCCTAAGCCCTTTAAATCATAAAAATATCTGTCGAAAAAATCTATTTCTCCAGCGAGAGAGAGAAAAAGACAATCTTTGGAAAAAATAAATTACTTTCGACTGTGGACCATTTAGCGAAGCTGCGAGACAGCGCCAAAATAGTTGGTGAACCCTGCTGCTGGGTTAACCATAAACTAAACTACCCCTAACAAATACAGGGTGCTTTTGCACGCATTAAGCCATTTACTTTGGAAGTCAATTCAAAAGGCGATGTTAAAAATAACAAAGCATTTTATTGACGATAGAGACGTTAGATTTGTAATTATTTTGATTTCTAATGTTTGTATGTGAAAATTTTGTTTTATTGGGGTTTTAAAATTAAATTAAATGATATATTTCACGAAAAATAATTATATGATAATATAATTATTTGTGTTAACTCTGCTGTATGTTGACGTTTCTCATATCTAAATTATAAGATTATTTAAAAACTTCTAAACATTTAGCTAAAATGGCCTCGTCTTGACACTACCCTTAAAATATCAAGCGCATTTTCGGCTAAAATAAATACGACAATTAGCTCCTTCAAGTAGACTTGGGAGATTATCCGCTAATTGAAAGCATCAACAATGACTATTAGTTATATAACAAATGATTGGTATCAGATTCTTCATCAATTTCACTTTTATAGCACATATTAACCATTGTTTTTTGTATAGCTTCATTACCATTGTATAGCTTCATTACTCTTGATATGAAGGTATAAATGATATGATGCCAGGCCAAGGATTCATCATTTTAGATGACATTGATGCCCTCATCGATCTAATTTCGTTCCTAAATAATCATTATTCATCAGATAATACCACACGTTCTACTGTTGGAAAATATGTGATCATTGTGCTACTACGCAATCTGAATTTCTAAAAAGCAATGTGCAATGAAACTCAACTGATCTTGAGAGATCTTCAGTGTAACGTCATCACAACAGAGATCAATTCAAAATGCAATTGTGGCGACATTGTTTTCATCCTAAATATTTATTATTGAACGAAAATAATTCACTGTGCCTTCCTCCCTTCCCTTCACCTCCCGGCCACACCGCCGACCAACCAATACGGTTATACGTGTACTGTACAGTTTACAATATTATGCTAATTCGAGACTTCGCGTCTATACTGTGTCAGACCTGTAACGAAATAGTGAGTAAAATATACAGTCCACATCTTTGGAGATATCAGCAGAATCCGGATTGTAGTGAGTGCCAAACTCCTTCCTGTCTTGAAATTCTTCCGGCATCTATGCTTTGTACGCAACACCAAGAATAGATTTAGATCCGATAGATACGACGGACATGGTAGAGACCTGTGTATGGAATTGTTTAAGGTGTTGATGATATTGCCCAGTACTACCCACACGCACTCTTGGAGTAATAGGGAGCTCAGTACAATAGCGAGGGTGGTCCGAAACAACTGGAGCTTTCCATTATGTTGCAGTCTTTTCCGTCTATGCACCGGGCTTGGTACAGTCTACAGTACAGTAGGGTGCAGAGCACTCACGCTGATAGCACACTCGGAAAAATCATTTAATGATACTAATTACTCACAATATTTAATTCATATTGTATTCACTTGACACATCAATTCGTCAATTCCTGTATGTAGGTAATTGGTTGCACAAAAGATGATTATGACAAGACATTTGTGGTTCATAATTGGTCGCAGCGAAGATTTAAATTTGACTCCTATAGGCTGTAGAATTGACAAACATCACTCGTGCTCGATGTGACATCTTTATATAGACATTTATATCTGAATTGACATATTTATTGAAGATAATTTTCGATCAATGTTGTAAATCATCACCAACATTTGAATACCTCGACATTGATCTACAGTTTGCGGTTTTTCTTCATTTTATTTAGAATACAACAATAATAATTACGTTCTATAATTCAAGATGAAGTGAATATCTAAATAACAGGGAGCCCACAACAATGACTATTTTTGACGAACATCACCTCAATTTAAATGCAATGTTGTGCTCAATAAGGTTTTTGAGATGTTAATCAAAATTAGTCCACAGAAATCAGGTTGAAATTATATTTTTATTTTATTCATCTATTATTATATATATATTTTATAAATGACAACGTCTTAAAACAAGACTTATATATATAATATTATATTAGAATTAAAAATCAATAAGATTCTAAACTAAAGACATATCTTTTTAGAACTGTCCAGCCTGTAGTGATAAAATAATAATATTAATGAGTTAACTAGTCACTATCATCATTATTGTACTTATTATGTAGATATGACTTAAAAATGTAATTTTTATTCACAAACATATATTTTATTTTTTCTCGGTGACAAACAAAACTATTCGGAGATATAGATTGTTTCAGTTTATATACAACTGATTCTAAACGCCGCCAAGCAGCGATTGTTGGAATAAAACAAAATGTCCCTTACTCTCAGTCGATGTGCTCATGACTAAGAATCGTGGTTCTCTATTCTACTTCCACAACACGAACTTTTTGCCTTCACTCTTCGCTATCTTGAGCATTGTTTAATGCGATGTGAAGCAAAAACCATTTTAAATACTGAGTTCCTAAATAATGGAGGACGTATTCATTAGTTTCGCAGTCCAGTGTATACGCAGCTTGCGATGCCAATACCAAAACATACGTAAACTGAACCAACACCGGATGTATTCAAAATACATCAAGGATTTATTTTTTCTTTCTCCCTTTAGAACTAAAGGTCGTAATACGCGTACATGTACGTACGCACATCTTAACTGGTCACTGAAAAATATTGTCTATATTTCATTACTGTGCCGTGTATTAAATAATATATATACAACACAAATTGGAAGAAAATTCATAAAAAATACTATTATTTTACATATGTATTTAGTATAAATTATTTAACATTATTTTTAACCATTTAAATAGTTATTTTAATGCACAAACTGGTTTCGAAAAATACAATTTCCTTCATCAGGATGTTAAATTAATTAACAAAAACCATATATGTCATGTTGTTCTAATGTTTATAAAAATATAGTTTCAAAAATAATAATTATTTAAAATAAATCTAATACGATTTACGTAAAAATTGTTACCATGATAAAATAAGTGAAAATTGACTTGATGATACACAATTATCAGATTTTTGTATAGATTAGAACTTGTTAAATTTAGTTAGTTATTTATAATAATTTGGTTATTTTTTTGATGTATTAAAATATCTCATTAAGTGGTTAAAAACAAAGTTAAAATGAACATAAACTACAAAGTTCAACTTGAAAATATTTTAAATATTACAAATATATTTTAGGTGATGTTTTATTCAACGATAACTATTCTTTAGAGATGTTTAATGTACATAGATACAAGATACTCGATAATAAATATTCAATTTATTTCATATAAATGAGATGTTTACTATAAACTTAATAAAAAGCAAAAAATATACGTGATTTAAAATTGATGAGCTTGTTGCAACACCCTGTTATCCAATCTTTCGACTCCCCGCGATTTCTTATTTCTTCCAGACTGCGCAAAAAAAAACTCTTTTCATTCGAGATAATACAACCGGCTTATTTGATAAATCGCCTGTGTTACGTAAGAGGCGAGAATAAAAACAAACCAGATTTTTCCGTTAATTTGATTTGCGTAGCCATTAATTCTGAAAATGTTAAAAAACGCCTCATCCACAAGCTGTATATTTTCGCATTTGACTTTCATTTCACGACTTTTTTTGTATTTAGAAAGATTGTACTTACTGTTATCGGACTTTTAAATAATTACCATTTCGTCTTACTACGCTATCTTCAAATTGTATTTTACGCATTTGATTGGTTTTAAGGTAGTGTTGATCCATCGCTGGAATAAAGATATATTAATAAATATTTATTTTATTACTTTAAATTAAAATTAATGTTATACTAGCCTGCCCGTTGCTCATCTACGAGAGCAAATACGTTAAAATACGATGACGAGTAAGAACAAAAAAGTGAAAAATGAAAAAAATAAATTAAAATAGAAGTATTATAAAAACTGGTTTTTCATATAAATAAGACAAAGATGAAAAACAATGAATCTCGAGAAAGCGAGCAAGAATGTGGTCTCTTGTAAAATAGAAAGACTAAGTAAAGGAATTCAGGACATTATCCTCTTTAAGCGCTACGATCAGCACGGTATAAGCCCGGGAGAAATGCACATATCACCACGACGGTCATCATTGAACATATGATAAAGAAAAAATATATCAAATATTGATGTGTACGTGGTTTATCGTGAACACGTGAATTAGCTTTCTCTGAATAGTATAAGAGTACATCGCGCGTCGCTTTAACCAGCTGTATTTTGAGTTTAACTTGTGCTAATTGTACCTAATTGTGCTGATCTGTCCACTATAGTACCCGCTAGCTTTGAGTTTTTATGAATTTATTTATTTCACATAAATTAAATTAATCAAATAGAAAGATATATATACATAATCTATCCATCGAAAAATAATAATAAATGTATTTTTATTTTTTATCTTTGTTTAATTAACCACTAAAATGAGTTTAAATACATCTACCGGTTTCGAAAAATACC
Source organism: Eubasilissa splendida (assembly GCA_031772225.1). Lineage (NCBI taxonomy): Eukaryota > Metazoa > Arthropoda > Insecta > Trichoptera > Phryganeidae > Eubasilissa > Eubasilissa splendida. The sequence goes on along the minus strand of CM062847.1, from coordinate 5,310,978 downwards.
ATTTTCTTCTTCAGGATGTCATAACTAACTAAAACATACATTGTTTCTTTGACAGAATCTATTTTTAAAAATCTATTTTTAAAAGAAAAAGTACCTAACTCAAATCATTACTTAATACAAATTTACTCGAATAATTTTTAGGAAAAAATTTTAGAATGGGACTCGTAGTTAAATTTAGTTGGTTGTTTATAATTTTTTGATTAGTTTTACACGCTTTATTTATCTCCAACGATTCCAAATTATTTAATTTGTGACCAACACCGTTTATATGCAAAATTGACAATCCCAATTTTTTATCAAAATCATGACCATTTTCTATCAAATGATTAGCAAATTCTGAAAATCCACTATTGTTCAAACATCTCAAATGCTCCCTTACTCTTATATTAAAATTTCTACCCGTTTTACCAATGTAAAATGCAGCACAATCCTTGCAACTAAGTTTATAGACACCAGAATTGTTAAATTTATCATCTTTGTCTTTAGAATTTATGAGTAAATTTCCTATACTATTATTTGTATAAAATGCCATTCTAAAATTTTTTCCTAAAAATTATTCGAGTAAATTTGTATTAAGTAATGATTTGAGTTAGGTACTTTTTCTTTTAAAAATAGATTTTTAAAAATAGATTCTGTCAAAGAAACAATGTATGTTTTAGTTAGTTATGACATCCTGAAGAAGAAAATGGTATTTTTCGAAACCGGTAGATGTATTTAAACTCATTTTAGTGGTTAATTAAACAAAGATAAAAAATAAAAATATGAATCTTAACCACAAAGATAACATTGCTTATTTTAAAAGTATAATAATAAATGTGTAAAAATAATAGTAACAATTGGAAAAACTACAGAATATAAGTTTGAAAGTTTGATTTGTCGAAAACGTGTGAAAATGGTAACGTGTTTTCCCGGATAGGGAAAGGTTTAGATTCGTATCCCAATAACAACCGTATATTTTTTTAGATAGACACATCTTTTTAATAAATTAATTTAATTTGCGTTAAAAGAACTTTATTCGGAATTTACAAATTCACAAGTAAAATGTGTTTTCATTCGAAATCTATTTATCTTCTGTGATTTTATATATTTATATATGCATAATAGAGATTACCAATCATTTAATATCAGAATGACCATAATTTTTATATATATATTTTTTTAAATTTAATAATCCTTTAAAATTGAACAACTAAATGATATTTTTGATGTTTTCAATTGATTAACACGTTTCTTAATTTCATAACGTTATGCTTGTAAAAGTGATAACATACAATATGTGCTGTCTTTTATTGAAGGTTTGCGAATATTTGCTAATTTTTAATTTGCAAGATGAGATTGAACCATTCTTTAAGGTTATGCAGCCAAGATAACCTCTTCTTACTAACGCTTATGTCTTTCTCTGCACAACAAGATGTAAGAAATCAAATTTCTCGTTGCGGGCATAAATAAGTATCCCAATGCAATATTCCTTCGTTTGTCAAAGATTTTATTTATTTATATTTTATATAGTGCATACATAAGTATATTTATATATGCTCTTATATAAATAGCATCAAATTGTTTATTTTTACTGCTTATCTTTCAATATTTGCTTAGTTTTATTTTTAATCTATGTAGTTTCTCTTCCTTTTTTATGTTATCTGACTTTTCATTAAAAATCTTCATCGCACTGTAAATCATCGATTTCTAAAATTTAACCTTCTTCCTGGATCTACATTTTTCTCTTGTGTGACGTTCGTGCTCATGTTGAGTTGCATATTTTTTTCTTATAAATTATGCTGATATTTTTTAGTGAGTATTTTATAAGTAAATTCCACAACATGGAAATATATTTTCAGCTTAAAATAAATTAAAGAATTTTTTTTTAACAAGCAAATAGCTTTAATAAACACGAGTTTTGGTTATTTCACTCAAATAACGTATACAAATATCAAAAGTTTATTATAAACATTTTTCAAATACTAGTATCGGTCCGACCTAGATTCACTGCAGAAATAACTGGCTGTCTTCATCAGATGTTGGAGTGAAACTTTCGAAGATACACTTGCACTGTTTACAGATACACTTCACAAGTCAACAGCACTTGAAACTCTTACCCAGACGACGTAAGGTCGGTTTAAGTGGGAGGCAATTTCTGTTGGGACGGATGTGACGTCAACTAGGGATGAAAATAATTTTTATCTGATACTACAACTTTTACTGGAAAATACACAAGACTCAAAGAAAATTAATATTTAATAAAATTACATCGTATTTATTAATTATAATTACACTGGTGCTTTTTAAATACTTTGAAAATTAATATAACCTTTTATGAATCTGAATGTTTAATGTGATTGGCTTATTAAATATTGCAGAACCAATTCAAAGAAAACTGTGTCTACAGTATTCGCTAAAGTAATAAGATATTTACGTGAAAGGATTATTTCATCCTCTTTACGATAAATAAACTTTGGAGACAGGAAGGAATGAAAATAATTAACCTTTAAAGTCAAAATTTGTATTGAAAATATCAAAACTTCTAAGCAACACAATGTCTAATTTTAACACATTTATTAATTAAAATTTTACTAATTTAAACACATTTATTAATAAAATTGTATTAAGGTGAACACATTATTATTGTAAAGCTGTAATTATTCAAAACATAGGTTGTAATATTTTAAATACAAATTTAATGTATTATTTAGAAAAATATACATACAAAATCAATTTTATTGAAAAAATATTGTATAATATAATTTTGGCGTCTCTTATCGGTTTACTCAAAGGTATTTGAGATTCCGTAAAAACAATGTAGATGGCTTTCAAATAATGGAATGATAGATGTATTAATTTGAAAAGTGTAACATATAGGTTCTAAAATTTGTCGGCAATCCACTGTGTCGGTATAGCATAATCGGATAATGCACGTTTCCTGGATTGGAAGAGATCTAGGTTCGAATCCCGGCAGTAACAACAATATGTTTCGATAAAATTGATTTTATATGTATATCTTCTTAACTAATACATTTAATTTGTAAATATTTTTTTTACTAATTTTAACATATTTATTAATTACTAACAAAAATCAATCGTCAGTCGCTGTTGTCTGACCCTGCGCCTACGAACGACTATATTGACTTTGGAATTGATAAAAAAAAGTATTAAAAACATGAATAAATACCAATATAGTAACATGTTTTAACTTGAACGTGTATGTACCTATGTTCTGGGAAGATTTTTAGGGCTATTCTGCCATGTTTTTTCAACCTGTTGGGTCGAAATTCCGAAACATATTGCATCAACAAAAAAGCTGTAATCAATCAATGGAAAAACAAGAGGCAGACTGGCCCAAAAACTTTACACAGATGATTTTGAACAACCTGATAATCGTATTTTCAAAATCTTATACTAGTGTATTGTGATACTATGTGAATTAAATTATATTTCAATTATAATAATTGAAAATATTTTACAGTTTACTTTTTAAATATTTATAATATGACTGATTTTACTGCAATGAAATAAAATGATTTTATTTCTTATTTATATTCTTACTGAGATTGAAGATTTTTTTACGGGAACTTATAAATATGCAATGGTCAAAGTAATGTTCACACATTTCTTTTTGATTATTTCTGATTTGCCCGTCCTATTCACTTTCTGGCCAGAACTCTCGGGTCATTTCTTATTTTTAATATTTTTTAAATAAACTTATTTCTTCGGAATGTATCGTGAACTCCGCTCACAACTTGAACATTACATCCCAGGTCTGCGCCGCCCAACTCAGTTTGAGATGGTTTTTCATTATCTTCATCTCAGTGTAAACATATAGATTAATGTGGACATTGCCTATGCTTAATTTTGTAAATTATATCAAAATAATTTCACTTATGAGTAGATTAAATAAATCGCAACCTAACTTTAGATTTAATTCCGAATCAATATTGATTTCTTGAAATGCAAATCAAAACAATATTTTGTATAATTATTGAAGAGATAACAAATTATTTTGAAATAAAAATATGTTTTCTGAAATTATAATATTTTTAATATCATTCATTACGATAGTATAAGTACTCTCTGCATTGCCATCAAGAAAAAATACTGATGTCGGTTTGTATAATTTGTAAAATAACATGATCTAAATAGTACAAATAAAATAAATACTAGCAACTTTTAAATAGACGAAAGTCTACCAAAGTAGCCAGGATATAGCTGAATAACTATTTTCTCCCATTTTTTCCTATTTTACCAACACAAAAAATATTTGTAATGTAAAATGAAAATTTATTTCTAATAGATAGGTTATTTGAATATATTATTGCTATTACCTCTCGTAAAAGACACTAAAATATTATCAATAAAATTTTATCTTATCAATTCCTGTAAAATATTATTTTAAGGATTTTATTTAGATTTCTGACTTTTATTTGATTCTATGGTTATCTTCGAATATTAAAGTGCTTTTCACGAATTTTTAAAAAATATTTAAAATAGCCGACATTATGAAATAAGACACTTAATCAGATTGGCTGACAAACTTAGTTGAGATATTTATTCAGAAAAGTTAATGATTAATAAGCGCATTCAAATTCTCCAGATATAGGGTTATGAGATATTCTATAACATAGATTGTTTCACAAATTAGTGCTAAAATGCTTATAGAAAAATTAATTAATCAACAAAATAAAACACAACGTTGTTAACTTCACACACTTTAATTAAAACGTTTTCGAGGCTTACTGCGTCATCTTCAATAATAAACTAAAACTTAAAACCAGAAGATATTTTATCGACTACTTGGCGAGGGCGGCTTGAGAGCGGGTTGGGGAGGAAGAGGTTTCAGTGAAAAGTGAAAGTGATTGTGATCGGGACTAATATGAACAGGATGTGAGATATAACAGGGTTTTTGTATAGTATGTACTTTATTATTATTAAAATTAATTTCTCTATTTTCTAGAATATCTAATTTTCTCCTCTTTCTGCATATATGTAGTATTTCTACTTTGTTTTGGGCGAAACTATGACCCTCTGATCTTGCCTGATTAAACAGAATAAAATTGTGTTCATAAAAATATATTTAAGTGAAATTATTATTCAAAATAAAATCATAATCGTTGAAAAAACTATAAAGGAATACATCCTGATTATTTATGTATAAAAATTCTCTTATCAAGAGATACACTCTTTAGTTATATGGATTTCTCACACAAGTCCTTCCAGTCAGTAGTTCCCAAATGTGTATTGTGAACAAGCGCACTGAGTGATCTTCGCGATATTAACGCCGCGCACCGGGTTCAATCTTTGAAATGGAATTCCATAACAACATCTGACTGCCTCGCCAGAGAAGCGCTGGCTTTGGGATTGCCAGATATCAATTTTGCAAATACACTAGTCTTTATCACTACCAAAAACAACTATTTTGGATACGAGATTATTCTAATTTCATCTCCTGGAGGAAGTATTATTAGCACATAAAAGGATTGGGTAAGCGTAATATAGTCTCGCCACTCTAACTTTTGTAGATATTCAGTGATATTTAATCCTGAGATATAGAAAAATTATATAATGTGAAATAGTTTGAATAGTACAGTTAATAGCAAGCTCACATTTGTCATGACATGTCAATTTCGCCACAGACACTATCGTTTTAAGAGATTTATAGTCATCACCGTCATCATAGTCATCGTCGTCATCATCATCATCATCATCATCGCCGTCATCATCGTCGTTATCGAAGTAATCATCATCATCGTCGTTATCGTCGTCATTATCGTCATCGTCGTTATCAAAGTTATCATCATCATCATCGTTATCGTCATTATTGTCATCATCGTCATTATTGTCATCATCGTCATCATCGTCATCATCGTCGTCATCGTCATTATCGTCGTCATCGTCATCATCGTCATTATCGTCGTCATCGTCATTATCGTCGTCATCATCATCGTCATCATCGTCATCATCATCATTATCGTCGTCATCGTCATCATCGTCATCATCGTCGTCATCGTCATTATCGTCGTCATCGTCATCATCGTCGTCATAATCAGCCATTCCCGGATAAAATCTTCCCTATGACTACCACTCTCATTTATCCATTAAGGCTTTTTTGACTCGTAGATACTATTCAAGCATTTTCATTGGCATCGTATATCTCTTATATATTGTAATATGGCTTACCCATTACCACTGACAATGACTTTGGTCTGCACTCTAAGTCATCTGTTTCTTTACCGTATCTTCTAGTGATCCCCAGTATGTTTTTCTCCGTTCTACGCTGTATTTTAAATGTCCAGTTCTTACTACCATATATTAGTATTTGATATAGTATTTTATTTCCAGATACGTATATTTAAAAAAAACTATTCTACTACTAGTATTAAGATAACTAAACTATCAAGTTTTCAACAGCTGTCCTAAAGTTATTCAATTTCTCTACATTGTAGTTTTTAGTTTTGTCTTCTGAAAGTACTGAACACCTTCTGATCACTGAAGCTTATATTAATAAACGTAATAGAAATTAATTCATATATATTTTCGATAGAATGCTGAAACACGATAAAGTTTTCAAGCTTAAATTGCTAACTTAATTTAAATTAACAACTAGTACTAGTTTAAATTTCAGGACACTGTGAAACCATTATGAAAACTGTCAAGTCAACTGAAAAGTTTCAATACTGGTTATGCACCTTAAAATATACGACCCGAAATTTTGGCCTGCTACGAAATCTAGCACACGACAGGAGTAACCCAGAAAAACATTTGTTATCGAGTAACAATAGGTATTAGAGCTGAATGTAACAAACTATGTGAAATATCATTGTTAACTTTGCATCACGTTTTCTTTCACTATATATTTCATAAATATTTGTAGATGTAGGTGAAACAGAAAGTTTATAACAGGAATGATAAATCATGAATATTAACCTTAATTTGACAGTTAAAAATATGTATTTGGACAGTGACTTACGAATGGTGTACTAAATTCATTGACACTATGTAAATTTATTTTTAAAAATGTATATATGAACATGTGGCATAAAAAAGGATTTATTATTTCTCTACTTATTTTTACTTTTTCAAAGTTACCTACGATAATTTGTATTGTAATTCAATATATGTACTTGCATTTATATTATTGAGTTATTTTAATTAATACAAGAATAAATCACCGCCCACTTCGATACGGACTCTGATCTAGTGAGGTGGGAAGGAGTCAGATGAAAGACACAACATGTAGAAATTAATAATAATAAAAAATAAATAACATGTTTACAATAAATTACGATAATTTTAATAATTTCGAAGTAGAAAGAAATGTACAACATTCAATTGCATGAAAAATGCCGATTAGCGGGGCACTCAATGTCACGGCCCGTGGTGACGTCATCGCGCTATAGTTACGACGTAATCGTCAGATGGCGCCTGTGTCCATTTCACCGTGTGTGCACATTTTTAGTGACGAACTAACTAACTTACCATCACCCAGATTCGCCGCGGTAGCAGGCAGATAGGATAGAGCGCCACACTACTCGATCCTGATACACAATTCTCGCCATATTCGCATTCATACATCTTCCCATATAAGCGCGCCGATTTATTAATGGATACTGTATTATGTCATGTTGGGCTTATGTTGCTTAATAAATACATATTTTCACTCAATCCTCTATTCTACAATTACAGATTTTTAAATACGGTGACCCACAAACCACGAAGATTTAATGAAAATATTGATAGTTCAAGGCAGAGTGCAAGGGTCAGCAGATCACCCTAACGCTCGACAAGAATGTTTTCAGAAGGATTTTTGAGATGTTCATTTTGTCCGTACTTTATGTTTATAATACTTATTTTTCTTTACTTGTTTGTAACCTTCAGTGGTGTGGCACAAACTTAGGTTATGCTGTTACCGATGATGCTAAACGAGTATACGATAGGTATCAAAAAATATATACTACATAGTATATATTTTATATACTATGTAGTATATACCTATACTAGATAACAAAAAAAAAATATTATATCAATTTATAATACGAATATATTTGTTAATTTATTACGTTAAAAAGTTAAGTTTTTTTATTGCTCGGTACCATACTCTGCTTTCGATTTCGCTTAAAATAATTTCCACTATTTTTCCTTCAGAAAATGAATTAAAAATGTTTCATTAACAGTGTTCAAAAACATTTATTTAAATAACTAGCTTTACAAATGAGCATAGTCAAAACTCATAACATCAATTATTTTATTTTAACATTTAATTTAATTTAAACCCGAAAAATACCAACTAGCATGTTTGACAGATAATAAATTATAACGTATAACTTTCATCTACGCAAACACCGAAACACGAAATGACTGGAAACGATGTTGAAATCAAAGGTTGGAATACACTATGAAAATAAAATGTTTAGTTTGTCAAGCAAAATTGAAAGATGCAGAAAATTAGCAAACGCTAACATAGATTCAGTAAGAAAATATTTAGTTCAGCACGATTATTTTGAGAATTCAAAAAATCAAGTTAGGTTCCTATAACACCTTAGTGCTAGCAATTTACCAATAAGCATGCACATGAATTTGTTACAAATGATTCACAATTTTTCTAAATAACCCACGGCTAGACAAAAGTCGTGGGTTAACGGGTTAATAACGGCTAGAATTTTTTAGGGTCTTTTCGTAAGAAAAAAATTATTTAATTTAAATACAATTATAAACAATTCACTTTGTTTAAACACAATTTTATTTTTACTACACCCTGAAGAAAGAACGGTAAGTAAAAATAAAATGGTGTTAAAACAAAGATGCTTAAAAAATTGAAGGATTCGTCTCAGGCTGCAGGTTGAGAGTCTGTTCTTGATGGTCAATTCCTGCAGAATGGAGACATTCATGCATCTTTTCTGTCAGGCATCAATCTGTCTTTTCTTTCTTGCTTTCAGGGTCTATGATTTCACACCAAATATAAAATTATAGAACGATATATAAAAATATAGAATGCACTAGAGAGAAAAATAAAGTATATGTATTTAATATATAAAAACATTATACATCTTAAGATAGGATTGGAATTTAAATATTACGACCTTCTATTTATGGTATCTTTTAAATTCACCCTGCGAAGCCAGCCCCTATTGTTTCCGAATATTTGAGACCTTTTCGAAACTTATCCATATATTATTTAACATGTTTTAGCATTATTATATTCTACACTGTTACTGCTTTTCACATATTTGTTCAGTAGATCATTTGGGTATTTCACGCTCATTCAATCGTACTAAAATACAGGTAATAAATATTAACTAGCAAAGAAAATTATACTTTTTTTAGCAATCATCTATAAGATACAGATAAGTTACAGTTTTTATTTTCGTTTTATTTATAAATACATCATAGATTTAGCCTAATATAAGTATTTTTTGGTTTAATAGTATTTTTCAAATAGCAACAAATATTTGTAGTTTTGTTACAATTATTGTGGCCAATGTTTAAGCCACTTCAAAGCGTCATCTATCCCTTGACGTCTCCATTGTAGTCCAGTATACCAGATATTTACCTACTAGTTGCAGATCCATCTTGATATTGTTCGCCGATCTCTCGGTCTTGATTCTAATACCTCAGATAAGAGGAAATAGGACTCTTTATTTTTGCTACATGTCCCTCCCACTGCAGCCTCCTTGCTTTCACCTTCCTCGAAACATCTGAGGCATGATACCATTCCAGAAGTTCCAAGTTCTTTAAACTCCTTCGTTTTCTGATTAGATTATCACGTATTGGGTCGACAATATTTCGCAAGACATTATTTTTGAAGATCAGCAACCTGTTAAAGTAAAATAGCAATCTTAACATCTATGTCGGTTGTAAAAACGTTGCACACAATAACAACAACGCTGAATATTTATTTCGAAAAAAATATTTACTTGTATATTTTTAAAATGCTGCTCTATTCAACTCAGCAATGTAAACTATTTAATCTTATTTACATTTTTTGAAATACAATTAATCATAATTTCAAGAATTTTTATTTTATTTTGTTTCAATTAAAATTTTTATTTAATTTTACGGGAACAATTTTATGGGACTTATTTTATTGCGGTGGAACTGTACAGTTACAAGTCACGATTTCACTTAGGTGTTCCACAGCAAGATGTGTTTTCCTTCGCCGGTTTCGAAAGGAATTGAAAGGATACACCACATTAGGTGTAGCCAGTCTCCTTACGTATCATGTCGGAAACTTCCACTTCAGACGGAATGTTACGAATAGCTTTCGAGAAAACTTAAGTGTGATTCAGGTTGCTTGATATTTGGCGCCGAATGCCACTTTGTTCGCGGGCAGACAGGCTTATGGAAAACAAAAATAGCACGGCATTGCTTAATTTATTGTTAATATATTATTGAAATATATTTATCTTTATAAAAATGTTATCTATATGTTATGAAACAACTTTTTTTTAAATTTGAGTAGCTTGTATGTGGAGGGAGGGAACAGTGAGAAAATATTGTGATGGCACCAAAAATGAGGGGTTCAAAAACTAATTGAGAGACTAGGTGCTGACAATGGTACAAATAGTAATTTTATTTCAAATTCTTTTTTTTTATGAAAAACTACAATAACTTATACATAATGGGGTTCATCGGGTCCTGCATTTGAGAGGAGTCCAAAAGGTTTGTGCCTTACAAAACTGTTGGCTTATAAACTAATCATTTTTAAAATTCACCACAGTAAGAAATGGAATTATAAAATTTACAAAATCATTTCTCATGTGTATTATGAAAACATTATCGATTTACTCCATCGGGTTAGGAATCATACCAAAATTTGCATATACAAGTACATGTCAAAATTACATTTACGCCTGAAAAAAAATTTAATCCACTAAAAAAGTAAAATTATGTAATGTAGTAATCGGTTAATAAACATTACTAGAGGAACACATTCTTATTGTGAAGTTGTAATTATTCAGAACATAGGTGGTGCAACAATAATATTTTTCTATAAAATTGATTTTATATGTATATCTTTGTAATTAATATATTTAATTCATATTTAATAAACATTACACTCATGTACACTTTTTTTCCATAAGATTGGACATATATATTTTTCATATTTGATGTGCACATAGATATTAAATACTGTTACAATATGACTTATGTATGACGCGTTTTTTAAGACACATTTTTGCTGAGAAGCCTCCAAATAAATATGTAAATATTTAATTAAAAATCAAATCATCGTTGTACAAAATAATAAAAGAGCAATATAGGAAACAAGACATACTGCGTACTTTGCGCCACATGTTAAACTGCTGTAAAAATAACATCTTAACCCTTTTCAGAATTTCAAATTTATAAATACCTGTGTGCTATTACAGCATAGTCCGTTCCGGCGTGCTTCGTCTCGCAAATTGCTTTACTGCTTATTGTTCATTTGTTCGGAGTTCTGCCCACGAAATGTTTCGGGCACGTTACAGCAAATTACCTTGGTTTACGTATCGTAAAAGTTCACGTCGGGCGCTTGTAGGGGAACAACTCCAAGCCCGGATATTAATGAATTTATTACGGTCGGCGTTCTTGTTCGTCGAACCACCCTTTGAAGCCATTATAATAAACATATTTTTATTGTTATCAATATTGGGGACGTTTTAGTTAGTCTGTGTGCTGTTTTATTTACTCATATTTGTTGTTGCTGATAGAGAAAAATAAATGCTGCGGATTTTTTTTCTACATTTTTTTTTAACCATAATAGCAAAATAATTAAATCCAGGTTGGTCATCTTTCCATTTATGTTTTAATTAACAACTGACATTACGTTTTAATAAATTCTATCATTTAATGGTCATTTTATTATTATATAATAATAATACTGTAGAATTTATTGCAATATAACGAATTGTGATCGATCTGAGTTGTCGAGTCACTCGGATGGAGTGACAGACGTTTGTAGGTTATGCGATTCGTATCAGAAGGTTTTGTATATGGTGAGACTGAAAGTCCTAACTCTCTTCAATATCTCACACGTGTGGGTACATGTCGCGATGTATATGAATGTACGTGTGAGTACTTATGCTATATCTAGAGTAAGGTATTTAAATAAGACAGAAAAAAAAACTAACAAGAGTTATTGTTTATTGCGGGACAATTTACAATTGCACGTATTACGAGTACATAGTCTAGATCAACGTCTATCTATCTTGTCTAGATAATTTTCAAATAGCAACAACTATTCTGAATTCGCCAATCATCTTTTGGAAACAAACCATTATTTTGACATTAACCAGGGCTTAGAAATTTTACATACAAATACCAGGGGTTTGCAGTTAGATAAATTTTAAATTTTAGAAATAAGAAAAAGTATTAATAGCAATTTAAACATTAGGTGTTAACAATCAAATCTTTTTTGCAAATAGCCACCTTTTAAATTTTTTTTACGGAACTTCCTAATTAGTTACCCACCTTCCCCCTCTCCCCACTCTTTCTTATCCTCTCCTACAACTTATATTTACTGTCTCGCTTACAATCCGGTATGGGGTCTAGCTTAGTCGTCTGTCCTCCACCAGTCTCTCATCTTGAGTTCCTAGTTTCAACTTATTATACAGGTTGCCGCTCTCTATTTATTTTTTTTAACTCGCATGTTTTAAAATAAATTTATATATTTAAAATCAATTGTCTTGAACCAAAATTTACGCAGTTAGTCTTTAGTACAGTGAAAAATAAAGGAACCCTCCTTCTTTCCCTGTCTACTCTTCCCTTCGAATAAATGTGTATTGAATTGAATATCATACCTTGCAAATTATGTTTCTCTTGAGAATTTTACGCAAATCATAGGTACCATCCCTCTCTTCCCATTTTAAATATTATTCAGTTGCACTCCAGGATCCTGAGAAAATTTTTGTCACTACGCCCTACTTCTCCAGATTTATGACCTGCGCAAAACAATAGCACCCTCGTTACCCCAAACCCCTATTTTAAATTTAAATTAAATCTGAATACCGGGCAATGGTTCTGGTATAGACCGCTATGACATTGACCATAATACAAAATTCTGGAAATAAAAAAAAAGCATTTAACTCCACAAGGCTACAGACCCCGTCAGGCTTCATTATTTTCGATGAATAACAAAACTCTACTCAATGGCAAACTCACTGCTTGGAATACAAACCTCTATTCTAAAATAAGTTTGGGCGAGGAGAACAGTCACAAGCACGATTTTGTAATTCTCGGCATACGGTGATCGTCTTTTATCGTGCACCAAAAACGTAAAACTTCGCTTTGATAAGCTCCAAGCATAAGGAATTGATTTTTCAGTCATGACAGAAACAATTTTTCTACCCGATTGTCGCAACCCCTCAAGTATACGTGGTAGAATAAATATACTAACGTTCGTTATCATATCGCGATATTGCTCGTAAAAGCACAATCCGATGTTGGTTCATTTATGAACACGAGTATATTATGTAGACGTTTTTGAATATAAAATTCTGAAGAAAGTCTAAACGCCATTTGCGTACCCTGGTAATTGTGTTTATTTATTTGTTTGACATAGAATATGTTTATTCAGCGGGTACCACAAAACAAATCGTCAAGAACTGTTATATTTATAAAATCAATATTTTATATTTTATACTAGTCCCGGCATCGATAGTAGATAATTTTTTATATAACACCTCATTCTCTGAAGTATCTGATATATATCATATTGTTGATATTAGTCTTATAGATGTACTGAATGTGTATTGAATCAGAAATATTTTATGTGAGGAATGATGAATCGTCTCATCGGCTTATCATTTGACTTGAAGTAACTTTAATATTCATCATGGTTTGACACTTAGATATATGCATTTGGATTTTTGATCAATTATTCATAAATCACACTGAATTTAGTTATAATAGTAGAATAATATGAGGCGGAAAGCAAAGTACAAGATTGTTGTGAACGATGTCGACAGGTTCGGGTTCATCAGAAAAGTGAAGACGCAGCGTCGGTCGACACGTATATCAATCAGCTGACCGTCGCTAGATGCCGCTCTGTGTCTACCTCACTACATCCTCGTTTAGCGAGATGGATATACAAGAAATATAAATAGTATATCAGCATTAATAGTTGTAACATGCAACACTTCTTTAAGCGCATAGTAACTGACAATGAGTTCCATAGTTAATATTATATATTTCCACACTCACATGATCGTTCTCAACCTATTTCAAATCCACTTTTGCTATAAACTCTGGTGAAGTGGTAATTTAGTCTAAGCTGATCAGCTCAGTTTAATTCTCCATTATACAGAATTCAAATCTTGGGTAACGAGTACGGAGATATTCCTGGTGTACGGAATATAACATTACCGAAATACAAAAAAAAAAATCAATATTTGTTTATAACTGGCAGATCAGAAAAACTAATTTAAAGCACAGATTGCATGGTCACACACTATTATTTTTTTATAAATAAGTTAGCTTAATGTAAGGCATTTACAATCTTTTTATATTTCTTCTCTGTCTCCTTAATTAGTATTGTTTTACTTTTTGGTGAAGAAAGGTGTTATTTATTTTAATGGAACACCGAACTTTATTAGAGTATTAAAATTGAACCTGCTACTTAAAACTATTCAATTAGTACAAACACAATTTTTAATATAATGTTTAAGATATACTGGATTGTGGTACATTCGTCTGTATTAAATATAAATTAAAGACATGATTGTTAGTTACTTTAGGTAAAGAGTGTTTTTTAGAAGTATAGAACTTTAAAATTAAATAAAATACATAAAAATCGTGGTAATGGCCATGGTATATACCATTAGTGGCTTTATACCATTAGTGTTTAAATATGATTTCACGCATATGGGCGTCGCGGCTAGCTCGAATAAAGCGCATTCTAGAAGTCCAATTCTCGACCACTTCTGGAGCAGCTAGGGATGTATATCGGCAATAACGTGACAAGTGTTGGCTTTCAAGTCGTTAATCATCTCTGGTTTATTGGCGTTGAGTAGTGACTTCACAAATCCCCACAGAAATTAATTCAAAGAAGTTAAATCACACGATCTTGAAGGCAAATTTACAGGATCATTACGCGAAATTATGCGCTCATCAAATATTTCCTTCAATAAATTGATTTGGCGCGCGCTGTGTGCCATCTTGTTGAAACTACAGCTCTTCCACATTAATGCTATTCAATTGGGGAACGAAAAAGTCAGTAATCATGGATCTATAACGTTCTTCATTGACTGTAACGTTCTTGCTGGCATCATTTTTGAAGAAACAACAGCTTCTGCGGTGCGCACTGTACGACGTCTGTATGCGTGGTGTGAACACAATCCATAGTTATTAGAATTACTTGCTCGGTTGGACGATTATGTCGACCGTAAAATGGACATAGCGCACGGTAAGTTTCGCGAACTGAACCACGATTTTCGAAATAAATTTGCACAATTTGTAAGCGTTGTTCTGGCGTAAATCTATTCATGGTAAAATGGCAAACCAAACAGCACAAGTTAGTTGTCATCTGTCAAATTGGCTGTCGCTGGAAAATGTAAAAACACCCTTTATATTATTATTTTTCATATCTTGGTTATTATATCATTATTAATGTCGATTAGTTTGCAATGTGTACCGCCTAATTTCTAAATTCCCCTAAAACAGATTTGGCATAATTAGATTTAAATATGCAGCTTTGTAGATTTTATTGTCAGCTACATCCAGAATACTTTTTTTTCGCATAAGCCACTTAAATCCATTGATTTTGTATGTTTTAAATCAGGGTTAGTTCCAAAATACGCCAAAGCAGACAGAATATAAGTTATTATTCCCCCTAAAATGAAATCAGCCAATCACAACGCTTGTTGATGATCACGTGATCTAAAATCCAGTATGGCTGCCAGAACGATGTATAAAAAAAAATTACAGATTTGTCTCTTTAAAAAGTTCTGATGTAAAAACAAACATTTATACATTTGCTATCAAAATATACGTTTACATCTATAACTTAAAAATACTATAAAGTCATTTTAGGAGTTTTTAAAGTTAAACGCTACATGTTTATCTGATTTCATTCATATATATGTAACAAGTCTTCGTATCATAAATAAACAAACATCTTCCAGAAGTTTCAAATATTGGAATCATTCCACTACAAACCCTATTTATCCGCTGTGAAGATATCATCATAGAGTTATGGGCTTCAAGCTATAGAAATAATATCGTGACTTAAAGCTAAGAGGTGGAGTATTACAAGAGTCAGCACTGATCGAAAAATCCTCAAAAAATGCTCGAACTTGCAACATCCTGGTTTATTCCGCACGTGCCGCATTTAAAAATGTCCAGATCTCAAAACTTTGGCCGTCTGATCAATAGAAATGGTCAAGCCACAATTTACAAATAAACATGTCAAGACGTCTGACATAAATTTTAAGCACAGGGCTCTTGTGCTCTAGTTCAAGTCTAGAGATCGAGAGAGTACTCTAATTTGAAAATTAAGCCGCGTTTCCTGTCAATGAAGGCATTTCTGCTCTGCTAACTTGTATTCTCATAAAGTTCCACCGCTACTAATATTATACATCTTATTTGAATTGCGACTCAAGTAGTTTGCTAATAATTATGTAATAACTTGTTCGTAGTGCTCATTTCACACAAACTCAAATATGAACGTTAAAATTGGGTCAAAGAAATAGAATAGCGGATGAAATAATCTGATCTCGTATTATTAATACCTGTCCGCATTTAATCCGTGTGAGCTATAATAAAAAATACATATTCAACATCATCATCATCACTCTCGTCATCTTGACTATGCTCCTATACTTTTCTCTGCATCTTGCAGATCGTAGAGTTATCACCAGAGAAGTGGCTGTTGCCTCTTCCACTCGATCAATCCAACGGGTGGGTAAATTTCCTTTTCCTTTCCGTTCTTTGACGATGGCCGCCAAAACAAGCTTCTCCAAACTATCTATCCTTCTTAATTTAAGGATTTGTTTTAGGCCAATGCCTGTCCTTAATATTCAGCTACTGCAAAATGAAGACATTCGAGCATCTCACCGTCTCCGGTATGTGCAACATTAGTTCAGAAATACTAATTTAATGCCGATAAGTGCTTTAATAAACATGTATTATTATAGGTATTGTTTCAAATATTTTACTTTAACTAACTAACTTACCATCACGCTGTTTCGCCGCGGATGTAGGTAGAAATGATAGTGCCATATTCATCTGTCATGATACATAATTATCACCTCATCCACATTCTTACCTCTTCTCGTACAAGTTCAACGATTATTGAGACTTTTAATAGAACCATCTTCCAGTATCAACACATCAAGTCATATATGTTTTATTTCTCTCCTTATTTCTTTATGCTTTACTCTGTCATAAATGAATCCATCCATTTCACTTTATGTACATCATGTTATCAAATATCTCATTTAAACAAAATTTGAATGGGAAAGTTATTAATAATATTTGTTATCGCACTTTCCCGGGCAATCTATTTATTAAAAATTTAATTCACATATGTGAACATATAACAGAGCTTACATGAGACGCGTTTCGCCTTGTAAGGGCATTATCAATTCAACAATATAACTCAACAACTTGTATGTATAACTATAATGGGGGACAGCTATACAGTTTTATTTGCATGAGATTCTATCCTCTGCTTACTGTCTAATTACTGGGGTTCCAATTCCTTGTAATATACAACTCAGTATGTCCGGGTAACAATATTAAGTTTATTACAACAAGTATTACAGTAATTATAAATTATACACTTCAGCGATAGACTAGTTATTCTGGAGAAGCTGTGATGGAAGAGAGCTGTTCCCCCAGAGACGGCCTCTAATATGGTTCATCCGCCACCACTCATCTACTCATTTTCATGACACACACACTTACACATACATTTACAAAGTGACAGTTCTCACAATAACAAATTGTAATCAATACTCTCTACGACTACCATATGCGAACTGACAAAAGTCTGACAAATTAAATTGGCGAATATAATATTCACCTTATATTTTAACACTTCATTTATTTTGAGAATAAATACATATTTTTTAAGGATTATTTTTAAAGAAAAAATCATATAAATTATTAAAATTCTGACATTTATTACAATTTAGTATCATAATCATTATTTAAAACGTATAATTCGTAGGTATGCATTAAAAAATGTTCCACCATCATAAATATTGTTTGGGACTGAAATATTTTTAAATAATCGAGTTCGGAAAAAGTCCATCAAATAGATTTTCCCGGAATGTCACAAACAAAATTCTTTTCCATCTTTCTATGCGGGAAATAGAGGAAATTAAAAAAAGACATCCCTCAAAAGATCTGCTGGGAAACTTTTTAAAGTTTCTCCAGTGTTTCAGAAACAGTGAGGAAAGCGATCGCCTCTTTAAATGTGCAGAGTTCAAGATTTAGACACTGAGATAAATGTGTTGGAGTCGTGCATTTTAAGAGAACTCTTTTAAACTCCGACATTTACTTTTTTAGAAAAATAAACCTTTGTTCTGCTTCATTGTCGCGTTTTAGATATTTTTTTCAATTACAATTAAATGGAACTTCCGAATTTTTTGATGTGAAATATTTCTAGGCACACTAGGGCATATCATATCATGGGGATACCACATATCTCACCAATCGCGCTAAATAATACACAACACCCATGATATAGAGCTATGTTTGTTCGACGGATTGACTGCAAATGAAACGGTCAAACATAATTTTCATGTTTCATTACCAATAAGTTCGCTGTTTGGGATTCGATTTGTGTATATTAAACTGCATTCTCCTTTTTTTTTTTACAAAACTATACATAATGCGAATATTATGCAAATAAATTAATAATACGTGCACAAGTTTATTTAGTTAAGTTTTGTATGTTTTTGTATAGAGTTTATGTTTATTCATTTATAAACATCCTACGGACTTTTACAACCATGTTATGGTTTCATATTGAACAAGATAACCTTTTATCTCTATCTTACAGGATAAATTATGTATAAGTCGTCTATTTTGATGATTTAATGAGTATTTGGGTATTCCAAAATATATGCCGCGTGTGAGTATTAGGAGTGTATCATGGCTGGGAGTAGCGTTCAAAAGGTTTTAATCACAGTCCCTAAAACTACATTGACTTTGTTGACGCCCAGTTCATAACCGTCTGCTTATTTCCATCGTTCATGTACATACGTATGATATTATTTTGTGTACTTTTCGGGTCATATGTCCATCAATAGGTTTTTTCACATCAATTTAGCATTAAAAATAGGGTCTCTCAAAATTATTTTTTATACTAACTTTTAGTGTTCTTTAATTTTATTACTAAAACAAGGCTGTAGGTATTTGTTTAAAGACATGTTCTTTTTTATATATTATACATAAAGGTTAGTCGCTACAAATCTTTGATATATTTTTTAAGTCAACCCAACCGATAAAAAATTTACCCCACTTTTTAGAATCCCACTGAATTAAGCAAAAAAAAAACAGAATAAAATATATTTCATTAGAAAATTTAACTTATATTATTGAGATACCTACTGATTTAAGTGTGACTTTTCTTTCTTCAAGATAAAAATAAACTATTTATTAAATGACTTAATTTTCATGTAAGCATTGATAATATCAATCAACCTCTCGAGCCGCGCGGATTTATCCCATATCATGGACCGTTTGAGATCCATGCAAAGGATATCTTCAATAGTGTTGTCATAAGCAATAGGGTTGTAAGGAAAGGGTCCACAACAGGAGATGAAGTAATCCACTTATTGGAAATATATTTAAGATGAACTGGTTTATCAATTAAGTCAGTTTTTTATTACTTATGTTTAAACTTATTTTAATGCGTTTTTTGTATCAAAATACGATATATTTAATTATTATATCTATGATGCTATTTAGGAGAATATAAAAAATGATAGAAATTTTGTATAATAAAGGTTACATCTGATCATTAAACAATACAAAACTTATCTTTTTGATATTAAGTAATGCAAAAATGAATAAAAAAATACGAATAATTAAGAATATATATTGCATTATTATTTATCGACTTACTGAATAAAAGTCCTACGTAACAATGACTACATGAATTAATTAAACTGATTTGTTTTATTTTAAAATTAATTAAACTGTATTTATAAAAAATAAATACACTACGAGATCATTCTGGATATGGACCATGAAAAATAAATAACTCAAATTAAATGAAATACAACTTTATAACAAAAATGTTTTCTCCTTTAAAATAAATAAGAAATACTATATACTAATTCCCAGTCAGATTCGCCCTACTGCTCAGACAAAAAATATATGCGCCTTACAGAACAATATCTAATTATATTAACATATTTTACGTTTTTATTTACAAATAAACAGTTCTAATCTTTTAAAACTGTAGTTTTAATTATTTTAAACTGGGTAGAGCTGCGCTGTAACAGCTCAATTTTAATATTAAATTTATGTTTTTTCTTTACACTTAGGGTATTATAATACTTTTAATTTGGACTATATTTAAGCGTTTATAAAAATGTGTTATAATTTTTATTAAAATAGAGCCGAGTACGCTTACCAGCCCCAAAGAGGACTCGCAGGATAATTGTGCCCACAGGATCAGTACTAGTTCAATACTTCTACGATGTACTTATGAGTTCTTTTCATTTTTTGACGTCATCATTATCCAGGCTTCGGTGGTTCCCTGGTTCCTGAATTGGAGTACGGTATGAGGTATCTACTCCTCGCTGAGAGCACTTAATGGGACGATGGATGCACCCTCAGAATTATTGGTTTGACCTATTTTACGAAGTCGTTTCAATAAATGGAATCGATAGGAAAACACTTCGTCCCGGGAAATAAAACTCACGTAAATAGAATTTAAATTTACTTTCATTCAGCCATTAATTAAATTATATAAAACTGACTGATTTTGAATCAACAACGTTGGTTTTGTTATTATAATTTATTTTTCAATATCTTAAAACATTGCACAATTATTTACAATAGAATTTTATATTTATTATTTAATATCATAATAATCAGAAAATATACATATATGACCCTCCATTATAAGATAATTTATTCTCTAGTCAAGACCTAGTAATTTTTTTATTTAGTTTATTATATTAAACTATTTATTTTAATTTAATCTATCTTGTTACTATTATTAATCCCATTGGGCTGCAAAAACAATGCACAAAGCACTTTAAACGCGAGTTCATGCTATTGACTCTATAACTCCTGATAGATCTTGGTAAACAATTTCATCCATTGGTCTCTATTATACACCGTTATTATCGAGTGCTGAATTTCCAAGACAGATATTTATTAATTTTATTGCAAACATTTAATTATTACTTTTGAACGTATCGATCTTTATAACATATTTATGGATCGTCGGTTGCCATGTGCGCGCATGTGAACGTGATATACGTAGATATAATGATTCATGAATATTACCAACCTATTACCCCCTCCCACGATTTTTTTTGTGGTTTTGGACCAGGTGAAGTTAATGTTTTGCATGAACAGTTAGCAATTACCAGTTAGCAATTACAATTAGTAAGTTGGACTGTGAACAGTGTGAATGGTAGATCGGTTGAGAGTTTACGTTTGAGCTTCGGAATTGATTGGGTGCGTTGACTGATTGAATTATTCCTGTCGTGTGCGAGCATATTGTGCGTATGTGGGTCTGATAGTGTACTGTGTGTGTGAAATCAGTTTCTCGCTACCGTGCCTAACGATTAATGTTTTCATCTTGCTATTGTGCATGGTGTTTGTTGTATGACACTTTGCGCTATCACCGAAGTGTGTGTTCAAGAGTACTTCATGCAGAATAACCGAGTACGTATTCTGAATCCAGAAAGTCTGTATCTTTAGTAGAAGAATAAAATCTAGATACATAAAGAAGCAACTCTCAGGTGAGTCGTTTTCCTTTCCGGTTATGCTTGGTCCTTCGAACTCCCCTGTTTCCTATTCCTGTTCTTCTCCCAAATTCCTTCCATATGACACATCCAACCCAAAAACCATTATATATTGTAAATTTAGAACGTGTGTTATGGTTTTTTTTCTAAGTTCACGTTCTGTTTTACGTTTTTTACCTTTATCACTGAGGTGAAAATGGGTTATGTCGATTATTTTATTAAAAATTTCAGCCTCACTTATAGTATACTTTGAGACTCAATCGACAAACACACGGCAGTGCTTATGATATGCAGGGTGAAGTTCTCAAGTCAATAAAATTTTGCGTTTATTAAATTAACCTATTCGTAGACCAAAAAAATTAAAACTCTTTGCATGATGCTTCAGGAAACATCAATGCTCAATTATTTCAAACGATGACAAATTTAGGTTCTTGCGTTTTTAGTGACATTTTTGCTCATTCTAGTATTATTTTCATTTGAATCAATATTCGAATAATGTGTCTCAAATATGAAAATAAGATTGTAAAATGTAATGTCCCTTGGCACACGGCATGATCAACAATTCCACGAAGTAAGCGAATCGTATTTACAACAAAAGGCGAATTTTCTTAAAAGGTTTGCAGAAATGAATACACGTTCTTCCGTTTTGAAATACAGCATGATGATTTTTCCTGGTCTCTACATGATAAGTTTCAAATAATACAATTTTCGATTAGACGGGTCGATAATGGCGCATAATTCAAATCGTCAAGTACAAAATAAGACATTCTTTATAAATGCTAATAATATTTTTGAGTATTGACAAATCGTAAATTATTGAGAATCGTTGTGAAATAATATTTGAGCACATGTTTCTAAAAATTGATAAACGTCCCGTGGAGCGATGGTCAAATAACATCAGACAAGTTATAAAATACTTAATTCAAAGCTCAAGAGACGAAGTTGTAGGAAGCAAGAAAGAGAGGGGCTAAATTCTCAACACAGAATTTCTCTAGTGAGACGGGCACAGTCCAAACATATTTTTACATTTGTATTATATAGTTACCTATAAATAAATAAATTTAACAATGAACGCAGATCGGAAGACAAAGAAAAATCAAAAATGAAACGATTGCTTTGTATTTGTCGTACAATTTGTCTGATGTGATCCATCCATCGCGTTTCAAGACATAAGACATATTATTTATTTTATGGTGAACACATTTTTATTTTGAAGTTGCAATTTTTCAGAACCCATATCTGTGATATTTTTAATTCAAATTAAATATATACATATAAAATCAATTCACGATACTTGCATTGAGAAATGAAAAATCTTATTTTCATCTTAGGAAAAACTTTTATGGATAGATTACGCAAAATAATGGTATAGAATAACATATATCGAATAAAAGTAGAAGACGATAAACCATGTAAACCGATTGAGAGAAGACTAAACCTCTCAAATATCTGGCAGTCGACCTCCTCTCGGCGATCTTCTTATGATCCGTGGCCGTGGATAAAATTTCTCTCGGAGTAGTAATTATTAAGATCACCTGTCATGAGGTGATGTGAGTGAGCTCGGATGGAGCGGTCAGGCTTTGATTGTGTTATGGTGTATCGTTGCGGCAATGTTCAAACAAATACGTGTTTTATGTATCAGGAATATATGGGAATGTATGTGAATGTGAATTTATAACTAACAGTTATACTAAATTTATTAAATATATATAATACAAAGATTGAGGCTAACACTAGACGTGCAGATCGGAAGTGGTTTCTGTCGTGGAGACGTCGATAGATAGAGTGACGAGTGCAGGCTGACGCATGTATATTATCGCACACAGCCAGTACTATGCGTCTTTATGGCTGGGTATTGAGTTGGGTTCTAGGTGCCGCTTTGTTTCGTCCTTCTGTCTCTGGATGACGAGAGTGGAGGTGATAACCCTCCATTAAACGGTACAGAATACAGCGCGTATATTTTGCTTCCTGATTAGAATGACGCTTAAAATGCATATTTTACTGACTAAGAGATAGGAACAAAACGAAATAAATTTCGGACTTTTCGGGAATTAGTGGGTATGTGGGTGTCTCGCTGGGAGATTTAGAGATAGTGAGGTGCTTAGAAAGATGGTCAGGGTCATCTTCCTTTCTCTTTTCTGCTTGAACTCTTAAACTAAAAGGTCCTGTCTTCTCTTTGCCGGAAGGAACCTTTTTGTTTTTGTGTATTGTCTTATTTTTCCCTTTAAAGGGTGTTTAGTTAGGAACCACTATTTGCTGTCTTGTTCTCTTTTGCTTATATTTTATATATTACTGTGTGCATTTCATTAATTTCTGCCTTTTTACTGAATAAATGTAATTTTCTCTGCACTGTGCGGACAGTGAATGGTCATTGGTTGACAACCATGCCGTGTTGTATTGCACCATAGTACGGTTGCCAAGTAGTGTTAAAAAATGTCAACCTGGTGGTGAATGTGAAGGTCCGACATGGGTGCTTTTGCTCATAAATTGATCTTATGTGATCGGTGGGTCACCATTCATTAACTCTACGAAATCAAAGTCTCATTTAAAACTCATCGTGGTTACGGGCCTTGAGAAAAGAAAATCCCAGATCTAATACAAGAGAGAGAAAATAATAATGAATTTACAAAAAATATTTTATACGTCTGGTATTCAGGATCAAATTTAAGTATAATAATAGTATTATAAAAAGTGCGACTAGTATTCAAAAAATCTTTTTGTTTCGTGGAATATAATTTATTACAAATAATTTAATAAATAACAAGAGCTTGTGTATTCTTCCAAATGGACTACGACTTCTACTTTCACCGCTTATCCAAGGTTTAGAACAAACGTTCTCGTGCCATTTCTGTTGCTGTTCATCCGCGAGCACGGAGCCTTTGTGGGGTAATTTGATAAACATCAAAGGGGTTCGCTTTTCTGATCGATTGAAGATCCGAGCGTCTCGCTGCCTCGGGCCGGGGGTGGGGTAGTAAGGCTCTTGACTCACCTGCTCGTTTCCGAGTATTGTTCCAAATATTCAAATTTAAATACACACAAATCACTAATTCATCTGGGATAATTGTACATTATAATCTGTGTACTAAACAAATGTTTTTAATAACAACGTACACAATAAAACAAATAAGCGATTATAAATTATAGGATGTGTGTACTCTTATCTTAAAAATACATTTCAAAATTAAATTGAATAGCTTAAAATAATCAAGTCTTCGAATATGAATATAATCAAAACTCACGTCAGTCAAATTCGTGAAAATTAATTGAGTTATATAACATAATGCGGCTCTAAATTTTTAAATATACATACGTACATACGTGTGTTAAATTATATATTTCTCGAAGCAAACTTTTTAATAAATATTTATTTTAACTATATTTATCAAGGCATCAAATTTTTTAACAATCTCCCCATCACAATTAGAAAAATTACGGACTATCATAAATTTGTAACTGAAGTAAAAAAAATATATACACAGACTAACTGAAACATAAATTAACTATTATATATACTCCTTTATACACGAGTCTTACTCCCATAGAGAAGAAACAAATGTTAAAATATATATATATATATTTACGATATAAAGCTTGAACATAGTTATTTTTAAAATTAATTTTTAATCCAAAGTACGACTCGTGGTGTATAACGAAGTTTTAGTGCCAATATTGGTTGTAAAGCCTGTTATTTGCCAACTAAAATTAATAGTAGGTATAATACAATCCATTTAGGGATTTAATTGAGTTATAAGTAATACCATACGTAATTCGCACATTTATCAAAGTATTGATGTTGTTCAGTATTTTAATTGGTCAGTGGGCGGGATTGTCGTTTAAAATTAGTTAAAACACGGTATCTATAAAAAATATGTACGCAATGTCTGATGTTTGTAAAATAGGATATAAGTTTATATTTATGTGATTTTTAAATGTCTTTATGTATTTTTATAGGGTTTTTCAATTGTTATAAATATTAAACTACCTACTTACATCATGAAAGTAATTTTTTTTAAATAAACATTCCTAATAGCAACATATGCTCCGATAAACATTTTTTTTCTTTGTATATTGATATATTATTTAACTCTATAACTGCACGGTGTCGAAAAATGTTAAAAAATTATGTCGCATAAAACAATACACCTATATGAAAATTTTAGTGTTATGTCTTCTGGGAGTTTTTCCATACCATATATTCTAATTTAATATTTTTAGTATTACTTTTTTTAGAATAGGTGTGAATAATTGCAGTTGTTCAGGCATATCTATGGTAAATCTATGCACCATAGAATGAAGAATAAACAAAGTAGGACCGAAAATTATTTGTTTGTAAAATCGAAAGGTTTTCTAAGACGATTTGAGCATGTGGAATGTTTGAATTAAGGCGGATAGACAACGACATCTATGACCCGTATGACGAACCTGCCGCGAAAGTAGAGCCAGAATCAGCATGTGGCGAGCTGATATGGCACATGGCACCCTGGATGAGTCGAGTTGGATTGGGGGACGTCGCAAACTGGGAACTAAAGCTCGCGCGGGTCGGCGTCAGAAAAAATAACTCGTTCTACTCTCGTGGCCTGAGCAGCTTAGCAGCATTTTGTAGTGTTGATTTGTACTTGCTTACATTGAGTTTTAAATCTATCTCACTTATATTGTACAACCTTAGAGCGAATAACTAAACATCAAGACAAATTCCAAGGTATTAATTATTTATATTACACATTCCTGATGTTTGCTTGACCTAAATTTCTTTTGATCTTT
Organism: Eubasilissa splendida; assembly: GCA_031772225.1. Taxonomy (NCBI): domain Eukaryota; kingdom Metazoa; phylum Arthropoda; class Insecta; order Trichoptera; family Phryganeidae; genus Eubasilissa; species Eubasilissa splendida. Next base: position 5,284,315 of record CM062847.1, on the reverse strand, counting down.
GTAGTCACAGTAATTGATTAAGTTAGTGGTCAACTTGAGTCAACTTAGTGCCCCACTAGTGTCATTCATTTCCAATTGACCAGCTATAAAGTGAATAGAGGTATAATGGAAAGGATATAAGACAAGCTATGAAGTCAAGAGGAACAAATAAAGCACAAATAGCCAAACATGCTCAAATATCATGCTTGTACATGTCATCATCATCATTTTTGTGCCATTATTTTAAGAAGGTTGGGGCCCCAAAGTCTCATCAAGGAGCTTTCATTTTACCATGTCTTGTACGGACCGCCCGGAAAGTAGTATAAATTTACAACGTGCGGAGTGCCAGTGTCGCGAGTAGCCGCTGCTCGAAATGAAACAACTTCAGTTGACTGTTTGCTCGCTGTGTGAGACATTTTGTAGCGCTGTCATTGTTTGTATTGTGTATGTGGGTGTTTAAAATGTTTAAAACAAAATTGAAAATTCCGCCACTTGTAAAGTTAGGGCTATGATCAGAGTTCTTAGTGCGACCATGTTCACTCGTACCACTTCAATACTTTCTGATCAATTTAAACCGAATCTGTCTTCATTCAGTCTTTAGTGCTATTTATCCCAGCTTCATCTGGGGCGACTCAGCCTCCTAAACCACGACCTGCAGAGTTGCAAGGAAGATAAATCTTGTACTCATTAATCTGGCATTCGCATGACGTGTTCATGCTACCTTAATTAACATATTTCAATAATATATGTAAAAGTAAAAATTTAAAGGCGAGTGTTTCATATGCATTATGTGACTATGCATTCTGACTTCGAAAAATCTTTAATGCATCTATCCTAAATACGAAATCTAAAAACTTTAGCTCTGAAACTGACACAAAATTAATGTTACGTGACTCAACGTTAAGCTTTCGGCAACGTCATATATCATTCAATATTTTTATTTCCACTGTCTTGACTAGCCTCTAATGCAGATTGTTCTGCATATCATTCTGCTCTTTACGTTTATTTTTACACTGTTTCATAAATTTCCTTACATTTTAAATAAATAATACATGAGTATGCACGTTACACAAATGCTCTGAATGAAAACAATTGTATTAATGATAATGTATTTGAAAAATATCTACTGAAAAAATTTAATCTTATATTTATATTTTAAGGAAATAATTTTAAAAATAAGTAAAATACAATCTATCCTAAGATAATTAATACAAATTTAATAATTCATTTTAATATATTAAAAATAATGAAAAAAAATCATAATATTTAGTGTAATAGGCATATTAAAGTTTTTTTTTTACACTTAATAATTTCAATAAAAATCAATATTTCAACAAAATAAATTTAGATCGGAAATCGCCAATATAATTGCATCAAACAGTAAATATATTTTTTACACTGTATAAAAAAAAATATTATTTATTTATTAAATAATGTGTTAAATGACTTGGCACGAAGTTGTCATTGATGAAGTTTATAATCCTTCATTTAACATAAAACGTGTTGATTGCATAACTAGCATCTCAACAAAACTATAGAAACTTCAATAGACTCGAAGAATATATTTTGTAATTTAAAGTTTTTCTGGGATTTTTTACCGTGTATATTCGACCTTTCTTATCTATATTTTATTATCAGAGAAAAGACTCACCAGGGTGGTGAAAATTAAAGAATATTTTTATAAAATTTTGACATTTAAGGGTGTTTTTATTAGAGATATAGAGCATTAAAATGAAATAAAATACATGAAAATTGTATTGTAAATATATTTTTATGCCATTAGTGTTTAAATGTGATTAAACGCATATGGGCGCCGCAGCTGGCTCGAATGAAGCGCAATATGGAAGTCCAATTTTTAACCACTTTTTGGGGCTGCTGGGGCATATATTTGGCAATAACGCGACGAATGTTCGCTTCCAAGTCGTCTATCGTCTCTAGTTTATCAGAGTAGACTATCGATTTTACATATCCCTACAGAAAAAAATCCAAAGATTATACAGATTATATAGATTACAGAAAATAATTATACGATCTCGGTGGCCAACTCACAGGTCCATTACGCGAAATTGTGCGCTCATCGAATGTTTCCTTCAATAAATTGATTTGGCGCGCGCCGTGTGGCATGTTGCGCCGTCTAGTTGAAACTATAGCTCTTCCACATTAACTCCGAAAAAGTCAGTTCTGGCCGGCATCATTTTTGAAGAAATAACACCATCTTCGGTGCGCACTGTCCGACGTCTCTGCGGATGAGTAATATCCAATTTGAGTATGCGACGATTATGTCGACCGTAAAATGAACGTAGTTTGGATAGTAAGTTTCACAAACTGAACCACGATTTTCTAAATAAATTTGCACAATTTGCAAGCGTTGTTCTGGCGTAAATCTATTCATGATGAAATGACAAACCAAACAGCACAAATCAGTTGTCAGCTGTCAAATTGACTGTCGCTGTAAAAAATATTGCCAATTCGAAAAACAAACCTCTCAAAAATACAACCTTTAGAAGGAGTTGCGGTATTGAATAATAAATAAATAAATAATATTTAAAAATGGATGTTACGTCGGTTGACGATGTCTAGTTATTAAGACTATTAATGCAAAAGGATGATTAGATATCTGCACGTAGGATACAAATTAATAGAACATTAGGTATATTAATAAAAGTTACCTCACGACAGCTTATCCTTTAAGTTATGTTAAGTTGTATTATGTTATCTTAGATTATTTAACACATGGTCCTAGCAGCCGAGTAATAAGTTCACAGTGTGCAGTCTTGTGTATAGTTGTCTCGTGTGAATCCCGTAGAATGCATATAATCCCTTACTTGAGTATCGTATATAAATTTAAAACTAAGTGTTCACCTTCAGAAAATTTGAATGCAAATCTTCGAAAATGAAGTTCTTCAAAGCATTTTCAGTCTGAAATAGTAGATGGTTTAAAAGAAAAATGTAATACAACCAACGAGTTTTTTTTAACGAAATGAAAATATGAAAATATGAAGATTGTTGTGGGTGATTCCTGGCCAAGGTCTCTACACAAATCCAGCAGGATTTAGATGAAATAAATTAATGAAAATATTAAAGACACCTGCGAGAAGTGAAGTAATATTTTACCGATTGTTTTATTATTCTAGTAACTGTTGTCATGGATTATAATCACCTTATGAAATAAGTAGAATAAAAAATATATAATTTTAAGGCTATTTTAAAAAAAAAAAAAAAAATATTTTTTTATTTATTAGATGACATACATATTTTCATTCTAACAGAGGTGAATATATTACAACATAATAAACATAAGACACAATTAATACTCATAGTTTATTTTGTGGGATGGAGTAGACTTCACCTCTGATATATACAGCGTTGTCCTGGCTACTTTACTAGACTGAAGTCTGTGTAAGTAATCAGTTTTTTTTCATGTTATTAGTGTTATTTAAATCATCGACAGGAATAAAAAGATAAATAAAAAAATATGTATAAAAAAATATGTAGTGGGAGTGTTGTAGTTCTAGTGAAATATTAGTGTAGGTATTGTATAAATTAAATTAGAATATTGGATAGCCATGCTTCTGATACATCTCTACCTGATTGTATCATATATTGGGTCCATATTTGTGTAATCTTATTGGAATTAAACGATTTTCAGTTGGTATTGAGTGTGTTGTATAGTTTCGGAGCTAATAACATGTAAAATCTTTGATAAAATGACGTTGTTGCTCTCGGAACTGGTGTGTAGATGTTTTTTGTTTGTCCATGATTTATTGCTTGGGGTTAGTTGTTGTTAGCATGGAAATATTGAACGAGTCTCAATATAAAAATTAGATACATAATATACAAATATTTCTTAAGAAGCATTAAATTAATAATAATAATAATAAAATAAAAGAATTAAGAGATTGGTCCCAAAATATCAGTACAAATTTGAACACCAGAAGAGCTATAAATCAATGCTGCAAGTATTTAGTACGCAGAGTAAAATATATATAGATATACATTAAATAATATAAATTTAAACACGTCTCACTAATTATTAACGTGATTATTACGTGAATTAAAAGTAAACGTAAAAGTAAAAATATTCATTGTACCATCTGAAAATCACTTTTTAAAATAAAATTTTGCTTTAAAATTCAAATCAATGTCTATTCACGTTATCCCTTTATAAGATAAAAAAATCTAATAGCTGACTGAGATACATCAATATCTATTGTAAATAAAAATAAGGTATCTAACTCATATATTACGAAAATAAAACAACAAATATAATACATACTCTGTAACGAAAACTTTTGGTGGTGTTTTTAAACACATAAGTGTGTTCTGAAAAAAATACTTCACAAATAATTAAAATTGATATATTTTACATCTTGGATAGGTATTTTTCATTTTTATGTAAGTAAAACTTGTAGAAATTTCGATATTAGAATTAAGGAGCACTTGAAATGTTTAAATAATAACAACTATTTTGAATTCGCCAATCAATTTTTGGAAACAACCCATTATTTTGATATTAATAAGGGTTTAGAAATTTTACATACAAATACTAAGGAATTACAGTTAGATTAAATACTATAAATAACCAAATCCTTTTTTCAAATATTCACATTTTAAATTTGTTTTCACAGTAGTTCCTAATTAGTTACCCACCACTTATACTTTTATATATTTGTTTTTATCTATGTTTGTATTTTTAATTTTAGTATACATTGTTTCTTCAAGAAGATACCGCAGGTATCGAAACATGTTGATGTATCAATAAATAGTGGTTTTTCTTATTATTTATATATATTTTTTAATCAATATATAAATAATAAGAAATTCACAAATGACTCCGAATCTAACCGACCAAATTGCCTCTAGAAACTATCGTCATTATCAGCCGTTTGTAATTTACTGCTACATGAAGGCCTCCCCAAATATCTTCTACTTTTCTTTGTCCATTGTTATTTTCTATCACGTATTTCAACAGAATGTGATGATTTTATTAGTCTGACGGGTTTTAAGACGATGCAACGATACTTGATTCCTTTAGATACCACTAGATGTCTGCATTCGTCCAATAATTGTCCTTTCTCCAAGAGACGTGGCCTTCCCATTGTCATTTGACCAAAGTAATCTTAAAACAATTTTTTTTTAAATTAACTTTACTTCCACGATCCAATCCAAAGGAAACTAGGAGCAAAGCCTTAGGATACTTTCCAGTGCCAAAATTTAATACCAAATTCGCTCAACGAACTTTCTTATTTTATGCTCTGCGAATATTTAAACAATTGCCATTAAACCTTAAAGGGTCTAAAGTGATTAACGACTTCAAACTAAAAATAACAAAGTGGTTGCATGATGTGGGTAGAAATCAAAATGAATCTAATTTGTCATTTGTGCTAACCTAGCATTACATGCATGTACACATCTTTGTCTCAAACTATTGTATATTACAGACACATTTTTTAAAATAATATTTTATAACTTCAGATTGTACCTTTTCACATAACTATTTATAACGTACTTAACATTATATTTACTTACCTCTAAAAACTTACAACTTTTAAAAAGTGTTCAGGTAGTTGTTGTAGAATAGATCACGTAACCTTTATTTTTTCATATGTACTATTAATGCTACAAAAAAATAAATATATATATATATAAAGTTTGGTATATATTGCCCCATTACCGAAATAATTTACCATACAATCAATGTATTGTAACCATGTATTCGCAAGTTCGGCAATTGAAACATCATCCTGGGTTATATTTCATATTGTATTAACAGCCCTATGAATTAATAAAAATTAGTTTATTTAATATTACGTGCTTAATTAGGGTATTATTTATTTATTCTTAAGGCTATATCTCCTTTGAGCTCCCTACTGTTATTTGCTAAGCAAATAATAAATCACGAGTTCCAAGGTGGGTACTAATACGTTCACGAAATCCTTTGAGAATAGTGTAATGTAAATAATTACTAATAATTAGTTAAACTTATTCAAAAGGTACCTTTATTTAGGAATTACATGAATTTGGGATATTCATATATGAAAAATATTATAAATTGTATTTATTCTTGTATGTGAAATAAAGACAACATTTTGACCGATAAACTTGGTTATCGCAAGGTGTGCGCGCGGTGGGTCCCACACATGCTTTCAGAAACCCACAAAGACAATCGTGTCAAGTGTGCCGAGGGGTTTCTTCGAGAATGCGCCGAGAATACCGAAGAATTCTTGGACTCCATTATTACGGGAGATGAAACGTGGTGTCACTACGTCACTCCAGAAACAAAAGAACAGTCCAAACAATGGCGCCATCCTGAATCGCCTAGGCCGAAAAAGTTTAAGCAGACGCTTTCCGCAGGGAAAGTGATGGCTACGGTGTTTTGGGACCGAAAAGGCGTCTTGCTGACCGAGTTTATGCCTAAAGGGACCACCATCAATTCGGACAGGTACTGCGAGACATTGACAAAACTCAAAAGAGCCATCCAAAATCGCCGGAGAGGAAGGCTGACCAAGGGCGTTAGGCTGCACCACGACAACGCTCGCCCGCATGTCTCTCGACAGACCACCGCCCTACTGGACAAATTCGGCTGGTATATACATATATATAATACACTTGCAGAAAATGCAGCAATGCTTTGACAGATATTGATCGTAAATTAAGAATCATGTTGATGAAAGTATGATGTGTGAGATAAGATCGGAGGAATATGACGTGAATGTCGAGCCACTTCCAAGTCAGCTTACCATTCGTGTTGATATATATATCACAGTATTCGCCTTGGTTTATTATGAGCATGATATATTAATGACATTGACGGAACGATTGAATTGAAACGCTTTATTTAAATTATGACAATAAATTTTATTATAATATTATAGTTTACGATGATTTCTATACTACACGTATTGAATCTGTACTGTGGAAACTAATACAGAATGTACGATGTTATCGGCTCAGAAGACAGAAGGCTTACAGTTGGTTGATAGTTGTATTCAGCTTGTGCGTTGTCACATGGCTGACGTCTCACAGTGGTGGTTAAGTACTGCTAAGACAGGTAAGTTCAGGACTTTGTCCCAATTACCATATGTCTACGCAGATAGTAATTGGGACAAAGTTCGATAGAGATTTCATAAATTCCCTCTTCCTATCCGGGGAAATGCACTAACTGATCCAGATTCAGATCCAGATTTGAATATTTTTTCGATAAATTGATTTTATATGTATATCTTTCTAATTAATACATTTAATTTGTATTAAAAATATCACAGACCTATGTATGTTCTATAAAAATTGTAACTTCACATAAGAATATGTACTCCTTACAAATATTGATTCACTACTCAGTTTCGTATTGTACCATGATGATATATAGCTTTAACCTTCCCCGGAAAAAAATATCATTTTAAACGTAAGGCTGACATAAACATTTCTTTTGGCATATACATAAATATTTCTTATTTTTAATGATAAATTAAATAATAATAATAAATTACTAACAAAAATCTCACCATTAACACGTATTTTTTTAAAATTGTGTAATTGTGTTAATTGAATAATTACACTATTTTCTTACTACAGCAAAACGTTCAAATTAATACATATAATTAAGAAAGTCTGGAGGAATCCTGCAGCGAACTGACCAAATATCTGCGTCCCGGGGGTAAACCAATAAAAACCCTGCTCGGTATATTCAGCACCTAGAATGAGATCAGAAATAATTAATTGACGAACTTATCCTCACAATATCCATTTTATACAGATAATACTATTATTTCCAATGCATTACCTATTTTTGAACGTTATAAGATATCACTGGCTTGGAAAGATATATTTTTGTACAACTTCGCTGGTACTTAATTATAATTATAATAAATGTTATTGTGTTTTTTAAGTTTTCCAAAAATATTATTTTATCTAGACGTTACCCACAGTAATGATGGAAATTATTAGAGAATTAACAAATGTATTTTTAAAATCAATTAAGATTGCCGCCTCTCGCGATAGATGTAAAACTCGTGTAGGAATGTATTAAGAGTATGTCAAAAGGAAGTGGGAGTAGATATTTTTACATATTTATTATATTTGAAATTTGATAAGAATATGTGCTGCCGTGCCATAGACATTAACCAAATTAGCAGAACAAACGTCAACTACCTCTCTAAGTTTGTTCTGGTTAAATTTGATGCGATACCTTGAAAACAGATCAACTAAAATAAAATAGCAAAATATTTATTCGACGCAATAACCGTACACTTTCACGCGATAAAATACAACATAGACTTCAGCATGTTTGTTTAACGTTGCTACGCGATACGGATGAACAGAAATAAGTAATTTATTATATTGTTAATTTAATTTTTGTAAAATTATAACATTTATAATATCTGAAAAGATTGTTTGCTCTTGATTTTAATTATTACGTTTATTTTAACACTCTCTGTTTAAAATATTATGGAATGTATATTATTTCATTCCTTACGTAAGTAATTCAATTTGTGGAAGAAAGATGTATCGTTATCATTTTTACAAAAAACCTTTATTCACAGGGAGAACATTTAAATGTTAAATACAGAATTAAGCTCACACAAAGTTCACAGGTTATAATTACACTAATTTTCCTCAGTGCCTACCACTACAGGCACAGTTAGTGCCTAGTCATATAACACAATGGACAGTTCCACACATATAAATATTTTATAAAAAAATCTTTAAATTATATTGTTAAATATATTAATAATAATATGACTGAAACGGTAGATAAAAGGGGAAAAAATTTTATTTACCTTTAACTCATTCTCATCTGTTGTGTATTTGATTGGACATGAACATTAAAACCAATTCTAAACATTAACGTATATTCTGTTGCCTAAGAATACTATATTTTTTTCGTTCTGTTGGCGTCATCGCATCAGCCAAAAAATACGTCACTTTGTTTTGTTTTGCGGTTACCGTTTTATGTTTTTTTACAAGGGAAGGATTCAATTTTTTTTTAATACCTATGATTTATATTTTTTATAAATTTAAAATTTAAAATTTTTGATGATATAATAAACATTGATGAAATTATTTGCCGCGCAGAAGCTATCATTGGTCGCAAAACTTCCTCTAACTGACAAAAACAATGGATGAAGTTGATCGTTGCTGCTATTCTGCTTTGTTGACAGATAATATTATCTTTCGACAACTTTTATTAAATAACAAAACTATATATATATTTTCTCAAAATATTACAAAAAATTAATTGCTACAAAAACAGAAAAAATATTATTTTCCAGGCTGATTTTGTTTGGCTGCCATTTTAGTTTGGTAGATATTTGTCAGTTCCTATTTGGTAGTCGTAGAGAGTAGTTGATTACAATTTATTATGGAGCACCTAATGCCTCAATAAGTTAATAAAACATTTTATGTAAATAATAATGCCAAAGCTAAACTTCTTGGTAGCCGAATTAGGTCGATTGGGCCTGACACAGTCCGAGCTACGCTTGAAATTTTGCGAGACATTTTTCCCGGCCGCATAATATCAAAAAATGGTGAGATTTGAAAGAAAAGATCAACGCCAATATTCCAACAAAAATTTCGATGCTACAGGAGAATATTCAAATGAAATTGCTGAAATAACACGCGAGAATGTTGTGAAAAATTTGGTTAAAAGAGCACGCATTGTGCCGCTGCCAAATGCGTTTACTTGGCCAATATCATATTTTATACATTATTGTAATTAATAACATAATTTATAAATAAAATTTTAATTAAAAAATTGTCTTTTATTTTCTAGTTATTTAAAAACAACATTGGCCTGGAACATAATATTCACCCTGTACTTCAATTACACTTGAATTTAAAAATTCTAAAAATGATAATATAATATAAAGCGTGTCGCACAGAACTGCCCAATACACTCGTTCCAAGTGCACGCCATTGTTACAGTTAAAAGGCAACTGCTGGCTGCAGGGACGATGTTTTAATATTTTCCTTTTTCCGGTTCAGAAGTTCTTCGACAAAGAATAAATTCACTTCCTTTTTTTAAAAAACGAAAGCATTTGACTGATGAAGGCTACAATGGAAATTGATCTCATTATCTCGGTCAGCATCTTTAACTTCTATGATTTCTGCAAATAAGTGCCGAAAGGAAGGAGCATTCATCTTCCATAATCAAATCTTGTAAGAAAATAATATTTATAATAAAATTTTGCTTTCATATTTTCATATATCTGTATAAAGAAAAATATATATCAATTAAATGTACCATACATATATACCAATAGAATCAAATCATATTTTCTATGTATGTAAACTCAATATAGCTTAACAGTTTACTTAATTTTAAATAATATAATACAAATTAAATGTATAAATTAGAAAGATATACAGATAAAATAAATTTATCGAAAAAATATTTTGGTTGCCACCTAAAACTTTCCGAGGGAATGCGCTGACCAGCTTAGCAGCAAATAAGTACGACAGATATGTAAGTTTTTGTTCATAAAACGACCTTACCATTCTTTGGTCGTAGACAATATTCATTTCCCTATCATTAAAATATCGTTATATAAATAAAATAAGTAATAAACACATGTGAAAGTTTTGGGTTAGAACTTAATATAACTAAATTAAAATATATGCTCATTAGCAAACAAAATGCATCTGAAAATGAAAGTTTTTATATTACTAGAACGAAATTGGAGAAAATACTTGGATTGCAATATAAATGAAAGTTGGGATCCTTCTGTTGAAATCAAATTCCGTATTGAGTATGCTCGTGCAAAAATATATTCTGCAGTCATGATCTCCACTTTAGATTATGAATGCAAATGGTCAGATGTTATGTGTTTTCAATATTATTTTATGGAACGGAAGCATGGATACTTACCAAAGAAATCATAAGGCGACTTGAAGCATTTGAGATGTGGACCTACAGAAGAATGCTCAAATATGCTGGATGGACAGAATTACTAATGAATATGTTTTGGTTCGGATGAATATAGAAAAATATGTATTTAAAATAATAGGAATCAGAAAATTTCATTATCTTGGACATATAATGAGGCATCTGGAAAAGTACGAGATTTTGCACCTCATAATGCAAGGAATGATTGCTGGAAGTCGGGGCCCTGAATAAAGTTGAATATCATGGCTGAAGATCCTAAGACAATGGTTTGGCCAGTCTGTTGTTTAACTTTTCCTGGCCGCAGTAAACAAAGTAATGATAGATAATCTCCGTTAAACGGATAGGGTACAAGTAGAAGAAAAAATAGAAAATATCGGTAAAATCAGAACCCAAAAATATTGCGAACAAAATACACAATACGCGCGGAATTTTATATTCTACAGACCGGTCGGTCGAAAACATCGACTATTAATATGATGATGTGGAAATCGAGTGCACTCTCAAAACGTACTTATTTTTAGAATGTTTTCATATATTGGGAATATAATTTCCCGAACTGGAAAAAACATCCCCGATAAAAAAGCCATAAAACATAAAAACTATCGTTTCAGCCGTTTGTGGGGTTCCATAAAATGGGGAGATTTACAGCAAATATTTTATACACTTAGCCTTCACATTTCCTTCCACTACCTACCCAAGTATTTTAATAATGTCCGTAATGTCTCCGGCAGTGGGCCGCTGAGTCGTTAGTCACCTGATCTTTATACGTTTGTTTTTTTCTTACCATCTCTGAGCCCTTAAAATATATTTAAGAAATTCTCTACGGAATAGTAATAAGAGAAGCACACACCTTATTTCACCACTGTGAAATAAGAATAGAACGGAATTGTCTCACCAGCTGGCACCGTGTTTCAACTAGGGTTTTCAAAACCGAAACACATTTCTACAGAACCTTCGACACAGAGACCTAAAGCAATAATACGGTATTTTCAGAATTAACAAGACGTTTTATCGACAGATTTAAAAATGATATATTTTTTTTTTTTCTCATATTTGTAATAATAGTAAATAATATCTACATACTTAATAAAGTATGTAGATATTATTATATCTATATGCTTTTTTAAATTTATCAAACATTAATATTCTGATGAAATAATATGCAAAATATAACAAATGCAACAACAGAAGCAGTCATCAAATACCTGAATCGAAATTAGACCACCAAAATAGTTACCCAGTCTACTAATACATTGATACGTTGTTTGGATCACTATTTGCTTACAATTGTCCCCGGCCACAATTGTCCCCGGTCACAATTGTCCCCGGCCTCAATTGTCCCCGGCCACAATTGTTATCCCACAATTCTTCACCTGAAAAATTGTTCGACGAATAATTGAAAAATTATATTTTTGATCAATGTGACTGTTTTCAGACAAAATACTTTGTTTAAACCACTATTTATTGATTATTCAACCTATGGTATCTTCTTCAGGAAACAACGTATACTGAAATTAAAAAATACAAGCATAGATAAAAACAAAACTATTTGTCTGATTATTAATATAAAATGTTAAATATGAATTAAATATATTAATTATAAAGATACACATATAAAATCAATTTTATCGAAAAATATTGTTGTTGCGCTACCGGGATTCGAACCTGGATCTCTTCCCTAACCGGCATTATTTTTAGCGACAATTTTTCGACCTTATATGTTACCTTTTTTGAAATCAATACATTTAATCGTTCCATCATTTGATAGAGCCATCTACCTTATTTTTACAGAAGAGATCCAGGTTCGAATCCCGGTAGCGCAACAACAATATTTTTCGATAAAATTGATTTTATATGTGTATCTTTATAATTAATATATTTAATTCATATTTAAAATATCACAGACCTATGTTCTGAATAATTACAACTTCACAATAAGAATGTGTTCTCCTAAAAAAAAAATATAAAATGTGACCACAAAGTAATTCTACAAATATTGAATAAGTGACTGTTTTCACTTATAGGAAATTATTTTTAATTTAGTAAAAGTTTATTATGTCAACATTCAAATCTTTAAGATCGCGACTAACTGAAGCTATCCATTTATTAACGGTCTACGCGGTTTTCTCTTATCGGTCTAGATACTCATGGTTTTACAAATCACATATTTTATTCCCTTCCTCCATATTATTTGAGAGGGCCTTCATTTTGCCAGGAATAGGAGTCACCCTGAAAGAACCACGGATAGGAACATTTTGAATTTTGTTCAATCTTGTGACCACCACACCATGTGAGCATTATTATTTTAGTTACTCGCATCTTGTCCATCTATATCTTTACACTCACCCAATGATTAATATGAATGTTATATAGAATTCAGTACTTGGTTAAATCACGACTTTCATCGAGCCTGACTATATATTGATTATCATCCCAACAAAGTAGTAGGATTTTGGTTACCTTTTTTTTTCAATTAGAATACAAAGGGATTACAAATGAGTAGCCTTTGTAAAAGTTTTCATCGCAACAATATAATAGTAGCTCAACAATTATTTAAATTGTTATATAGAATATATAATGATTTTTAAAAAATACTGTTATTTTTATAACTCGACTAAACTAAAAAAAAATTCATTAATATATATTATATTTTGTTACAATAATTACTTTTTTATGTGTTCTGAATATTTTTATTACAATTATATTATATTTTAATTCTCTTAAACATTAAAACTGCAAAATTATTGTATTGATCTGTGAAAACCAAAATTATTATTAAATGCTAAATTCTACACTCATTTCCATCATCTCCCAAACTCTTGTTTCAGAACCCACAACGGAGATCATCGGGGGTCCAGACCTGTACATAGATCGAGGTAGCACCATCAATCTGACTTGCGTGGTTCTTTTCTCCCCGGAAGCTCCAGCCTATATTTATTGGAATCACAACGAAGCAGTGAGTATTAAAATTACAATAATCATAGAAATATAATAACACCATCCACATCAGTTCCTCGTGACTGTGAATGAATCGTGATCTTCGTGTCTTTCTTGACTACTGTTCTCATCATCTTTCAGATCTGGGGGCTATCACCAGAGAATTGCCTGTTTTTTCTACCCAGTTAATACATCGACGTCTCTTCATTATTTGACGTGATCCATCATAACAATTTTGTCTGAGTCATTTTATCTTGTAACATGTACAAAAATTTAAAAAATTCATCTTAGGTTAAGAGTCTATCATCTATTTTATTTATTTATCATAAACTATATAATACATATATTTAATATGTACGGACTGTGCCCATCTCACTAAAAAATTCTGTGTTGAGACGAGCATAGTTTACAAGCAATTGAACAAATAAATTAGTTTTGTAAATTGATTTAAAACACTGTTTTATATCGCAACATTTTATTTTATTAAACGTTAGAACGTTTTCAGGAACATCTTCCCATTATCAATAATGTAATTCAACTAAAGTTAAAACATTTTCAGACAGTAATTATGAGTGTGTTTGGTGTTAAGGGAGGTGGGGGTGGGAGTGGAGTTCAAATGGATAAGACAGGATGTAATGGACGGTATTTGAATGCTTACTATTTTATTATTGTTATTCTTATTATTAAAAATATCTAAATTCTCTAAGATGTCTAACTTTCGTATTTTGGCGCAACTATGTAGAAGTTCTAAATTATTATTGTCAAATGAATTCTCGCGTATTCAATCATTTCGGAATTTAGACTAAAGTTTTTTTTTTTTAAATAAATTAGTATCTGACCGAAATTAACATTTACATACATATATCATACATGAGGTGTATGCATAAAAAACAATTACAAAATGGACTTTCAATACGTTATTTTAAGGAAATTTGTGACAACAATTATATATTTGGGTGAGTGCACCAATACTAGTTCTACCCATATTACGAATCCAAGTTTTTATTATCAGTTTCATGTTACCGGTATGTGTGGTTCATGTTTAATGTAGACATTTGTGCATCTCGCCGTTCATGGTATGTGCAACATGTGACTCCAGCACCATATCTCAAAGGCATAAATCCGTCTTCTTTCCCTTACCCTAGAGTTTATATAGTGCAACAATTTTAATTAAACGACTTATACTATACTAATTAAATGTATTCATTATAAAAGTACTATCTACTATAGCATAGTCGGTTAATGTACCTTCCCCGGATTGGAAAGAGATCCAGGTTCGAATCCCAGTAGCAACAACCATTTTTCGATACAATTGATTTTATATGTATATCTTTCTAATTAATACATTTAATTAGTATTAAAAGATATGTGTTTGTTAACTGTGCCATATGATACAGAAACAAAAATTAAACTATGAAGGAAACCCACAAGATAACTAAACATGACAAATCAAACTTAACTTTACAATATATTCTCAAAACCTTTAAAGATTCTATTAATTATTCCACGCGTTGCTTTGTTGAGTGGAATCGAAACGGGAGTGCACAACTTTCAAATCGATTCCGGGATAGGGCGGAAGCCCTTTTGAATCTTTTTCATATGCCTGACTATACAAAATCACGCGTTTATTTTGATCACCATCGAAACAGTCTCCACAGTCGACAATTTTCTATGTAAATTTGATAAAATAAAACATTTTAAAAATCTGCATCACCCTATTGTTAAGAAGAAAGTGTGCTGTGTGCACAAAATGGCCGCCATCCATCAACGACTAAGGGCGTCTCTTCTTTCATGAAAGTAATTAGGGCCCGCAAGTGGCCCGGAAGAGCACAATTCTCCTCTGCCCACCATGAATCACATTTACCATTACTTTCTCGGTGTCAAATGATAATACTTCTGCCATTTTGCTAATGCCACGAGACCTAAATCATTCCTTCCAAGCGCCACTCTGGCAGGCCCTGAGTAATGTGTCCACATTTTTCTGGTTTCTTTTCTCCCCCGAGAATTATGAGGATGTTGAGCGGCAGTAATTAAAACATATTATTGCGCAGATTCTACTTGCAGTCTGAAGCTTTGGACGGAATGGGCTTCAGTGCATTTGACTGAATACTAAATTTAAAAGAATAATTATACAGCATTTTACTTAATACACAACTGAAAGAGTGAAATATGACGCAAGCTAAAATTAATGATTTATTTTTAACGAACTGAAAAATCCTCCCACTAACATTTTTTTAGCTTTTTTTCGTTTTGACAAATAATAAACTTGTCTTATTCCATTAAAAAAAAACTCTATATTATATCATTTTAAAATCAACCACTGGAAATTTTTGAACTAGATACCAATATATGCAGATTGTACTTACAGTGTGAAGTTTTTAAATGAATTAATGAAATGGGGTTTAGTTCATCTAACTGAACATTAAATTTAAAAGTATAATTATTTAGCATTTTATTTACTTACAACTTACTTACATTTTACTTATTTACAACTAAAGGTGTGAAATACAATGCAAGCTAAAATTAATAGTTTATTTTTAATGGACAGAAAAATTCTTCTACGTTACAGAAATATCCTTTCTTTTTCAGATAAATAATTATTTTGCCTTGCCTTCAATCAACCATATATATAGATATATATTATTACGTTATATTTGGTACCTACCGAGCACGAGATAGGTTGGGAATTGACATTCACCAATTGGCAACGATGGCCGCGTAAGGAAAAGAATTCTCGCTACCTTTTTGTTCTGTTGACAGATATTGACATGCACGGGCGTTAGTCCAATGTATAAACAACGAAGATGTAACTTTGTATAAGTGAGGAAGAGTGATAATAATTAAATATGTTTGGCATCTGTGTTGTCCTGCACCATAGGTAATTTTATATTCGCTAATTGTGTGTGTAATTTCAGGATGGACGCAACTCTTCTTCATAGTATTTTTTTGTTACCTTCTTCTAAACTACTTCTTCTGACATGACGGAAAAGTGGTCATGCCATGACAATACTTTCAACTTCAGGAAGGATTTTCTGAATAAAGACAGGAAAGGGGTCACGATTGATCTCTGGACGACATTTCATTACCACGACAGGATAATTTACAACCGAAGAATGACGCGAAAATTCATGGGCGAGCTAAAACGCAAGGAAAAGGACCCAGCCTTCTGACGGTTCTGGGCCAGTCAGAGATACAAGTAATTAAGGGTTGCCTCGGACAAGTGAAAATCCTGGATGAAGACTGTGGATCTCTGCCGCAATGGACACTTACTTCGCGTGTATGGTTGTAAAATAAATTTTGATGTGATTGATAATATTGAGAGTATTGTAGTCTTATTTTTTCTTTTCATTTTTTTAATTTAAAATTAATAACTTTCTGCTTGTGTTCAACCAATTTATGATATGATTTTTGCTACATTTAACCTAACAAACTAGTCAGGTGATAAATTTGTGTAATATTATTTCTTTGATGAAGATTTTCACATTTCAAAGAATCATGTGTTTTTATCACACTATTACTTGTACAATAATCTGTTGATTTAGATATTCAAATGGTAGTAAAATTTTATTATTTTTATTGAGGCAAAAATTGCAAATCTAATCTTTTCATCTTATCACATTCTAGTAATGGATCTCTTACTGCTTTCTACTTAAACATTCATATGTGTTCTTGTTTTAAATTAAGTGATAAAATTTGAAATAATCTTTTATTTTTCCCTGAGTATGATGGTTGAAGTGACAGGCAAGACATATGTTAAATTTTGTAACCAAAGACCCATATATTTAAATCAACATATTTTTTGTACAATTAATAGTGTGATAAAAACACTTGATTCTTTGAAATGTGAAAATCTACACCTAAGCTAAAAATTATCCCGTCGTGTACTGATTGGCGTCAGAGATCAAATCGTACCCCTTCCTTCATTCTTCAGGAGAAATCCTTCCTGAAGTAGAAAGTATTGTCGTGGCATGACCACTTTCCCATCATGTCAGAAGAAGTAGTTTAGAAGAAAGTAACAAAAAATATTAAGAAGAAGAAGAGATGCGTCCATCCTGAAATTATATACACAATTAGCGAATAGAAAATTACCTATGGTGCAGGACAATACATATGCCAAACATATTTAATTATTTTCACTTTTCTTCACTTATACGAAGTCACATCTTCGTTATTTTTACATCGGACTAATGCCCGTGCACGTCGATATCTGTGAACAGAAAAAAAAACGGTAGCGAGAATTATTTTCCTTACGCGGCCAGCGTTGCCAATTGGTGAATGTCAATTCCCAACCTATCTCGTGCGCGGTAGGTACCAAATGTAACGTAATAATAATATATCACTCATTCTCATATTTAATAAAATTATAAAGTGAGATTTATGTGTATTTATTTATATTGCGACATTAACTAAATCACTGAAAAATTTTGAACTAGATATTGATGAAATCATCTAATTTTAGCTATACATTATCGAAGTACATGAATTATGTAACTTTTAAATCGTATTTTTTTAAAACACAAATCTACTTATAAAAACATTAATTTTTAGGGATCAGATATTTCGGGTTTAACGTTATACATAATATATTTATTAATATATTACTTATAATATAACTTGTATATTGTAATAACATCTTTTGATTATTTAAAAAAATATATATCTTTGCTTTCTTGAATGTTTATGTATAATATACGTAGTTTTTTTTACATGCATAGTGTTATTTTTAATAAATTAATAGTAAAAATTGTATAAAGAACAATAGTATTACATTTAATTTTGTACATTTTCATTCATTACACTTTTTTCATAGATCATCAGCTATGACTCCCCTCGTGGTGGAGTGAGCGTGATCACTGAGAAAGGGGAGACCACCACCTCCTTCCTGCTGATCCAGAATGCCAGGCCTTCGGACTCCGGACAGTACCAGTGCAATCCCAGCAACGCTCAGTCCAAGACAATCTCAGTCCATGTGCTCAATGGTAAGGGAATATTTCAATTCATGTTCATTGGTAAGGAATCAGTGGTACGTGATCAGTAATAAGACATCATCACAGTACTTGTGATCGGTGGCAAGACATCATCACGATACATGTGATCAATGGTAAGATATCATCACATTATATATGATCAATGGCAAGACTTCATCACAGTACATGTGATAAATGGTAAAAAAAATGTTTGTACTGTTCAATTGACCTCTAAAAGTTGAGGGAAGTATTCATCCTCTTGTTGATACAATCCCGGAAATGCTCGTTTCATGTCCATCTCGGTCTGTGAGCTTAAGATTAGAGAAACATGTTCACACCACCGATTCGACGAAGATCATCACTTTGGTTTTACTGATACAGAATATCTGACAAATTGTATTCTAAGCATTTCAATCCCAAAAATATTTATTCTAAGACCATTTTAATCACAGTGTGGTGAGAGAATATTTTAGATTTTAGATACTCATTAATAAGAAAATAATAACTAATTTACTCAAAATCTTAAAATAATTACACACATTGTAAAGAGAACGACCTACAACAAATATACACAATTAGAAAAGAACAATCAGCAAAAACCGAAGTGTTAGTTTTTTCATCTGGTACATAAAATTCGTTCCGCTGACTATGAATAGAAGATAAAATATTATTCTAATATATCTCACTGATTATATAATGTATGCAACAATGGCAGAAAACTCGGTTTCAGATCGATTTAGATCCATTCTAGAAAACATAATAGCGTTATGAATGCACATTTATAAAGCACGTAACCAAAATTAAAAATGGTATATTTTAAAGAAAAACTTATAAATTATTAAAAATAATTTAATTATACTTGGAATAAATTACAAAATGCAAAAATTAACATATGAAAAAATTACATAAAAATAAATTAAACACATTAAAAATTTCACATTGAAAAACAAAAAATATTTTTAAATTTTATGATTATTAGCATACTGGTAAAAAATATGAAAAAATACATAATAAAGTTTTTTCCTTTTTTAATTACCAATATGAATTTTGCCATTAATATTTTTAATTCTTTTAATAGTGAAATTTTGAATGTCATTTTTCTTTATATAATTTATACTGCATATAATTGTTTCCTTGTATAATTTCTTTCTATGTAATTTTATCTCTACACGTGCTAATAATATTGCCAAAACAAAGAAACGCGGATTATTTTTGAAAAGTAAGTTAATCGGTAGCAATTTTCATATTGCTACAACCACAGTAATTTCAAAACATGTATGTATCACATGATTCTAATACTGAGATATGTCTTACAAAGATTATTATTGAGAGATGATAATTTATTTTCAATTAATATTGTGATACTTCTGTGGTGGATTGGTTTATACCGTAATCTATGTAAGGGGATGCTTTAAGATGTCCTTCATTACAACCAAAGTGTCAGTTTCTATACAACAATATACCATAACCATCGTCATTGTTTATTGATAAACGTTTAAAAAATGCCGGTTAAGTTTATAGGTTAGATTAGCACAGTTAAATTTAAAATTAAAGGTAACGGTAAATAAAATAATAGTTAATTCCTGTGAATATTGCTCTGATATACTCGTATCGTAGAATACAGGTAGGCTTAGTTTTTCTTAGTTCAGTACTACAGGATTTCAGTACCAAAAGTACCAGTTCAGTGTACCAAAAGTTTAACGGAATGTAGCCCGTTACCCCACGATGAAATGAGAGACTTGATTACCTTAATGCTGTTTAACGCGAGTAAGAATGGTTCCAGCTGAAATTGCCGCCGCTTTAGTTCAAATACCACCGGTTTAAAGTGGAGCCTGACAAATGAGTCGCATATTTTGCTGTGCTAATCCGAGGATGAACATTATAATCCCCACCAGATTAATATCGTCGCTACTTTGATCCAAACCTTGAATTTCTGTCTCAACCCTCAAGGTAGGACGATGGGAAATATTTTGGTTCTTCTCAACGGTGGGTCAAATGTGTCTATAATCAGATCCTAAACTGTGGATTCGAATCTCGCCGACGACATATTTGAGCTTGTATGAAAAAGTATGACGCGTTTACGCCAAGGTGTCTGAATTGTATGTGTGAGAATTAGTAATGAGCTCAAAATCACGAACCGTGAATCAATCACTGATATCTTTGAATCACACTTACTATTAGTGATTAAATATCTAGAAATATCGTGATTCAAGTTAATTTTTTTGAAAATTCTATTGATTTTCAGACGTCCGCCGTTTAAATCGATTATAACTTCAATCAGCGCCATCAACCGGATTTTCCGTAAATTGATTAAAGCCATCTATTGAAAATCTGTTATTTTGATTATGTTTATGCTACCTTGTTGGTAACTTAATTTTGTTAGGGTTTTTTACATTTTGTAGGTATGCACAATAATTTTCTACTAATTATTCTAATTAGTTATGTTAGAATATATTTTTTTACGCAAATTAAGTTTTAATAATATAAATAAATACGCTAAAATTATGTTTTTATATTTATTTCGTGTATTGTGATATCAGAAACATTGATCACAGTCACAGTTTTCAATCACTGATATTATCGAATACCAATCACAATCACACCAGTGAGTCAAGAGTAGCATTTTTTATTATCACTAGTGAGAATGTATGGACATGCGTAAATGAATGTGTATTATCGTGGACCTGCAAGGAAGAAACAACACGGTATCATCTGATATTTTGGTCTGAAATGACTTATGTATTTATATCAAAATTATAATCATAAAAGCATTTCCGCTACCGACGTAATCAACATGTGCCAATAACATGCCCCGGGAGCCGTCCGGGAAGCCGGCTCTTGAGCGCCACTATTCGCTGCCGTCTTTCCGACAACAAACTCCGTTAACTACTTTCATGTTAATTAATTTTCAGGTCTTATTGACTAAAATGCAGGTACCTAACTCAATTGTACAACGTATTATTTAATAAATTACAAAAAGTCTTTCGTGTAAGTTCTCAAGGCATTTCGGGTTAGAAATGTTCTTGAAGTTGAACTTTTGGCATTTTATCTCTTTATGGTAACACAAGAAAGAAGGTTAATGTTATTGTGGAGCAAAAGCTGGTTTAACATTTTTTAAGCCTCATGGCCTCCCCCCTCCTCCAACCAATCCAGGAAAGGATGCGTGAAGGTAAAAGGTATGTCAAGCTAATGTAATATATAATAATATTACGTGTCTGTGTTTCTCATTCTTCAAATGTGATGTATATTTTTTGAAGAACTACAGTACTTTTCAAATTAATTAATTAATAATAATAATAAACATATTGTTTATAAGTACTAATATTAGTAGTTTTTTGCTATAAAAAATAATTATGAATATTGTTAAAGTACAGATGAGACATTACAACAATTCCATAAATTAAGTAATGCTCTCTTGAAAGATGGAATCCTTGACCAAATTTTATACTCTCCTAATTTTATTTGTAATATAATTACTGAGTGGTTTCGAAAATAATGATCGACTTTCACAGTATATTATTTTGAACGTCCATTGTTTATAAATATGTGTTTATTTATTTTAATTCAACATCGAAGAATCTGTTACATTTATTTATAAAAAAAAATACATTATTATTTGCATTTCTTTAATCTTTCAGAAATGAGCTTTAAAAAAAAGAAATTTATATAATTATTATACATGAATTTAAACCTTGTATATTATTTCATCTTGTCAAGCTCCTCGCTAACTATTTACGACAAAATGATTCAATAACAGAAAAACAACAGAATATTCCTTTAGCAATTCTCGGATTCTAAATCGGTGTTATTCTACTGGCATAAAGAAGTGTGTAATTTATTAGCAAAAATGCGTAGAATCTGTAGAATCAAATGGCTGTAATTTTTAAGAAATTCATTTAAAATAGTAATTAAATGTAATAATTAGGAAGATATACACACAAAATCAATTCTATCGAAAAATATTGTTGTTGCGCCACTAGGATTCGATCTTGGATCGTTTTTCAAACGATAAATTTATTAATTTGAAAAAGGTATAACATATAGGTTCGAAAATTTGTCATCAAAAATAATGTCGCAGTAGCATAGTTGGATAATGCATCTTCTCCGTTTTGGAAAGAGATCCAGGTTCGAATCCCGGTGGTGAAACAACAATATTTTGCTATAAAATTTAATTAGTATTTAAAATATCACAGACTTATGTTCTGAATAATTACAACTTCACAATAAGAATGTGTTCTTCTAATAATAAATTCATTTAATCTAATATTATGTTTTATTGACTTTGAACGTTTAATTCGGTCATTATTCTCGAAATAATCTGATCTGACTTATACACTGATATTTATTAAATATTATTATTATTTATTTATTTAAATTTGTATATTCTATTAGATTTTTTACCTTCAAATAATTTTATAATATTGATTTAGTCTATTTCCTTTTATTTTTCCTAAACGTATCCTTAATAATCCAAAAAAATATTAATGTTACTTTTTTCCTCTTTACATAATTTATTATTCTATATTTACTTCAGTACTACTGCAAGAAGCACTATAAAATAATGGCATGATCTTGATCTTGACTCAAACATTTATCAATAATCCCTAAGAATTACATAATTTTATATCCATAATATGCTCCATTGCATACTACAATTCTCATATAGACAAACGGTTGTCCGTGCTATCAGGGGAGTATCCGGCAGCCATGCAGAGAGGCGGCCAACCACTTCTCCTGTCTTCGCAGGCACATCACGTGCTACTGTTCGCATCTTTGCTAGCTCTACTCTCCTGATACCTGGCCCAGCTCCAGTCACACTAAATCCTGCATCAGGACACGATGGGATCTCCGATCCAACGTCAAGTGGTCGTCGAAATGGCGGTTCAACCGAACAATCAAAGATTACAACTTGATTTCCGAAGACTGCCTCTGAATCCTGGAATTATTTCCATTTTCAAGACTTTTAAAAATAATTTTAACAAGTGTGACTAAATTTATTTCGAAAACATTTTTGGCGAGAAAAACAAACACTTAAGAACACTTAGTTGTAAAGCAAATTATATATTTAGGTTTATACGTTTTTAGCACATTATAAATGAGTAAGGTAACTAAAAGTGTTTACAGATTTGAAACATTAAATATAGATGTTTACGGAGTGTAAACAATTTGATGATTACTTGTTTATATTATGAGCACTATTAATAATATGTATATATAATAAAACCCGTATAGATAATGTGTCTTAATTATACATTGTAAATTGTTTGATGTTTAACGTATTTAGCATTTAAGTGGATGTACTAACAATATACCAACTACTCGACCATGTTTGATATTTTGTTTACGTAGTAAGTAGGTGTATTATTTCTCCTTTAATTCTGAAATTAATTTGATATTTCAGACAAAATATTACTTTCCGTTTCATGTCGTTTTATGATTATGACAATTTGTCAGTTTATTCATCTATTATAATTATATTTTATTACTATGTATCAAAAAAGGACATATTGTTTCAATTTTATTACTATGTATCAAAAAAGGACATATTGCTTCCGTTTCATGTCGTTTTATGATTATGACAATTTGTCAGTTTATTTCATCTATTATAATTATATTTTAACGACTTCTGTTATCGAATTATAAATGAAAAATAGTTTTAAATATTTATATAATAATTAAGTTATTTTTAAAGATTTCCACTCTTGATCGAGTCTAGTTTTATGAATTAAATGCAAAAAAATTTCAGATTATGTTTTGTTTCAATTTTATTACTATGTATCAAAAAAGGACATATTGCTTCAATTTACTGTGTACGAAAAAAAACAAGAATCCTCAAATAAATCCGTGTATTAAGAGATGTAAAATTATTTATTAAAAGTTTTTTTTATAATCAAATGTAAGTAGGTACGTCAAATTTTAATAAAATATTTTATTTAACCTTTTAAAATTCTTAATAGTAAAAATGTTTAACTTTATTTTCAGTTTACTGTTTTTAATATTAAGTTTATAATTATATCAAATAATACATATTTTCATTTAAAAGTATTTCTCGATTTCAAATATGTATGTTCGTAAATTCAAAAAAAAATCAGTAAAACTATGTCATTTTGTTGCAAAAAATTCTGCATATTTATTTAAAACATTAATTAAGTAAAAATAAAGACTTTTTGAAATAATTATTTAACATGATTCAAAACAGCTGCCCTTGATTTTGTAGTCAAATATAATTTTTAGAAATTTACTCCTGATATTAATGTACGTCCTTTAAATTTTTCTTGATAGTAAGAATTGCATACTACAATATTGGTATGATGAAAACTTATATGCCAGCAGTTATACGACAAAACATGTATACGATTGGAAATTTATACGTCCAGTTCTGTAACATTAAAAAAAGCTGAATTATTATAAATCTTCTTCCTGGTAGTTTGTGGATAACTACAACATATAAAATATATTGTCTTATAAAATATACAATCGTACAAATATTTGAATTATAAAGTACTAGGCGTACAAATATCCATTCAAACAAATGTATTGTCGTTTGCTAGCGATTTAATTTCCATCATGCACATTTTGACGTAGAAAATTCAACACACAATATATTTTACAATCTATGATTTTTGAAAAATAATATTAAATATGCATCCAGATGTATTTTAAGAGAATACATAAGCAATTCATAGTTAATCAAATCTTCATCTTATATAAGATCGTGTTCTAAACTACGTAACAGTATTTTTATGCTGAAAACAAATAAAATGTAGCTTACTTAAAATTTATTTCTTATTATTCCACTAGATTCAAGGTTCCATCATCTGGACTAAACTCTCTATGTCCTCATTCAATGTTCGTCTCACTTCACACAGACTCTTCATCTTTCTCCAGCTTTTCCAGTGGCGTCCCATGGGGCAGGTGCCATCCGCCCGGGCAATCTTTTCTCTGGGATTTGAAGAACGTGACAAAGCCAGCTCATTAAAAAAATATATTTTTTCTTATACGATTGGAAATGAATTCTCTTCTATATATTAACTGACATTGACAGAATTATATACGTACCTACTTATGAGTAGGTTAGCCAACGTTTTACATATGGATCCAATTTATATTATGCAGTTAATTTCGGTTACATGATAAAATTACATAGAAAAAAAATTACACTTGTTAAAATTAAACAACAAAAATTACACAAGGGAAAAATTACGCACGCAATAAATTTCTCACTGCAGTAATTTCACATTCTCCAGTAACAGCGCAATAAAATATCAAAAGCGGAACCAAAAATGTATATTTAGTTTTAAACAACGTATTTTAAATATTGAACAGAATAACAACTTTAATAGACAATTAAACTTAATTACTTCTATTTTACTTTAACTCAATAGAAATCAAAAATCAAATCAAATCAAAAAAAAAGAGTAAAAATCATTCTTAATAAAGAATGATTTTTACTCTTTTTTTTTCTCCTCTATTTTTTAAGTTTTTTTATGTACAGAAAGTGTACCGTACCATACGAATGTAAATTACTAATTTTATTATAAATATTGTTGTTTATTTAAAATCAATTTTTATCACCAATATAATTATTTAAGAAAAAAAAATTTGGTTTAGATATTTTATATGCGCTATTTATTACAGAAGAATGTAAAAAAACTGCAGTGTAAAATTTATTGTTTGTTTAATTTTATCCCGTGTAATTTTTTTTTTGTGCTATTTCATCCTGCCACCGTTAATTACATATGGGAAATTTCACAATAAAATTGAATTACCACTTTACCACCAAGGGTAATTGAATTGCCACATTACTACCACATAGGACAATCAATGAATCCCGATTATTATAATATTTTATGTGGAATAATAAACCCGTCTTATGTTTATAAATACAATTTTTCTAATGATTGAGATTATGTGACCTTTACTTTATTGTACAATAATTAATTATATAATGCAATTGAATGCATGAGAACATGTATAATTGGAAAAGAGACGATGTGGTATCAGGATAAATGAGTTAATTATTAACATCAAAAGTTAACGTGTTAAGTTACGTGTCGCCAATTTATTATTGAAATGTGTCAGATTTTTGTTTCTTTGGGCTGAAAAATATATCTGTGTGTCTTTCGATATAATTTTATTAGAACTCTTAATCACATACTAAATAGACAAAACCATGTTTTTATACATATTAGTAATCTGTTTATTAATGTGAGAGATTTTTTTACTATTTGATGTGAATTGAACATAATAATGATTTGTTTGATTGAAAAATATTAATAAAGGAATTACAAAATATGTACATAAAATGAAATATTATAAAGCTTTAGAATAGTATAAAATGTTGTATTTACATACGCGAGGTTGGTTAGAATTATGTATATGATTGTAAATATGAGTCGTTAAAAAAATATTTAATGTAAATATCAAATATTAAATCATTAAAAATCTTATTTACATACATGTTATCACTGTATATTTCATCATATATGTATATAAATGAAAATTAAATAAATTTTAAAAGCTTTTAAATGGTATTTTTTGTCAATACTTTGTTGGTTCTTCCAGATCACGATAAATTTGATAATTCTAAAATATTAATTTTAAAATAAAATAATTCTACCATACTTTTGGTTTGTATTGGTATTGTAAGTGTTTATTTTTGTAACAACTCGATATTCTCCGAACAATTCACTTCAATTTAGTTAAGAATTTGCTCTGCGCGTGTGCTTCATTAACATATAATTTCTGTTTTCATCTCTACCAAAAAGTTTACTTTGAACCTCATGCAACTTAAGCTCACCAACTTAACCTCAACTTAGTGCAACTAAACAAGTGATTACTTAATTTATCAACGACTTAAATTTCTTATTAAAATTCGTATTTCTACTACGATATATTTTTTTATAAAACAATAATTCATAAATATATTACATGAGTTTAATAATATACACTTACAGTGGCATGTCAAATAATATTTTGAATATAATTAAAATCAAATTACCGCGACTGCGACCTATTGCGATGTTTATTTTCGTAAAGGAATATTTTCTCAAGAATCCCCGGGTAACATGGTTTACAGAAGATATATACGAGTATGTATGTAAGTATTCCTTTTTTAAATTCTCACAATCAATAGTTATAAATTAAAACAACAAAACGAAAGAGTTATACTATGCGAACGTGAATTCCTTACCCACTATATACAATGTATGCATAGCATTAAAGTATTATCTCTTATTCAATAGCCACCGATTTTATTCCTGACCGATTTATCTTTATAATTAAAAAATGTTTGAAAAGATCACCAGTGATGTTTTATAATAGTAGTGAGTTCCTGAAAAAATTAAGTAAAAATCATTTTTAAACTAATATATATTTTTTTAAATTTTAATTTACATTAAAAGATTTTTTTATAATTTTATAATCATGGTAATGTATGTATTAGCAAACTGTAGGAATACTAAAAACTTTGCAATTATATTACTTAATTAAAAAATACCTACTGCAATAACTAACTACTACATAAAATATTGGAAATATTTACCTTCCAAATAGATCGCAATAAGCAAATTTTATAACTTAATATAATACTTCTCTAATTTTGTGTGTTTTCTGTTAAATTGAATGAAACTAATTTAGAATTATTAGAAGACTAACAAAACTTTAATTTTTCCGAACAATATCTACCCTTGGGCACTTATAATTTATCGTGAAGTTTATTACCCATTTTCTTATATTTCTAAGAATTTCACAGAATTGTCTCAGTGCACCATATTCTGTATGGAAACAATCAAATCAACTTTTTCATTCTCGTGCCAAGAACACTTTCAGAGACGTCATATTTTGAACATTTTTCCATTCCTTTACATTCATGGAAGAAAAACATTGAATAACATAGACACATAGACACAGGGCGGTCCGACATATACTACCCTTACAATTCCAAAAACATAGGAAACAAAAAGAAAGCGTTCCGACCGTCTTTTTATATCCCTTATAGAGACCAGGCGACAGACTGTTTGCAAAGAAGGTAATGGTGGCATTAATTTTGCAAAAAAATATTGGTCATTATTTTTTCTTGAATAATGAAATAACCACATTTTAACCGGAGAAGCTTTTAACTCTTTGAATTGAAAAACATTTTTTGATATTGACATGGCAGTTATTTGTGGTGCAATAATTTAAATTTTTACTAAACTAAACTTTTAATTTAGTTATCATCTGATGATAAGATACAAATATTAACTTATACTAAAAAAATATGTATTTTTAAAATAAAGAATATAGAATTGTATTTCAAATATAAATAAAATAATTAAATAATATTAATTAATCAATTTCATTGGCTGTATATTTTTTTAACTTTACTAATTAAACCGAAGTTAAGCAATTATTTTGCATTAAAAGTATCTTAAAAAAATGTATATTTAAATATTTAAATTAAGATTGAGTAATTTAAATTAATTACCGACCAAGTTAAAAAAACGTAATTTGTAAGTATTTCTAGGAATTCCCTACAAAAGCCAAAAAATTCTCTAAATTCTAAAAGGAATAAAACAGTTTCTTGATAATTTGAAAAAAAATCCACAGATTGCCTAGACGTTTCATGTATAGCTTCGTTTCCGAAAGACTTATTTTTAAAATGTTTTTTTTTTAGTTTTCGACAATTCCCGACAGGCTTTGTGAAACGGGAGATGTCTCAAACGCACCGATCGTCTGTTGTTTTTTAAATTTAGAAATTGAAAAAATGAAGGCTTTCTTTTTACTTACATGGCTTAGGGGGCTTGTTGACGGGGTTGCGAGAGTAAGTTAAAGGTCGATCTCGAACGGTTGCGATAACACTTAGGAACACGTCCAATCGTGGACAGTTAGTCTTAAGATATTTATATTAGTGGATAGGTAATCCTTAAAGTAGTTGTAAAATTATTAATGTAACAATAATTTATGGAGACATTTCAGATTATATCTGGGAGACTATACCGTTAACCCTGGAGGTTATTAATTATATCATTAACGAACATAAATAATTATTTTTGGTTAACGTTAACAGTTTACCAGTTGTCCTTTTTCATATCAGGCAAATTTGTATAACTCTGCCCCACTAAATATAAATATAAGTTGTTGAATTATTTAGTTAGAGTGATAATGCTCTTACAAGACGAAACGCGTATCAAGTAAATTAAACGAGTAGAAAAAAAACAAGTATTTTATTTTCATATATATGATTATAGAGTTCTATATACTTACTTTGGAAACAGTAAAATTACAATATCTTGCCAAATAATATGATTATGTGAAATTAAAAAAACAAGTGTTTTATTTTCACATATGTGATAAGTTTTAAGATCATTAGTATAAATAAATAATAATAATAATAAATAAAGTTTAAAAAAATAATTATCTTGGAATAATCAGATTTTTTTCATAAGCATTGTCATAAATCAAGTAATAAAAGAAGAAATATAAAAAAATTTTAATGCAGTACTTGTATATTAATACATTGTTTTATTTCATTAACTAAAAAATTTAATATCACAGAATTTAAATTACTTTAAATTATACATAGCTGATGTTACTTGGAAACTCCCTGTAGTGTGTGGTCTGTAGATGAGTTTCTTCCCAGTACCATTTGAATAATTTTATAGACAAATTGAGTGTCATGCCCACAGCCGTCACCTCCTTGAGAGTTGGAAGGGAGGTCGAAAGAGAGACGGCGATCTTCAAATACTTTTATTTTTATTCCATTATTTGAAACTCCATTATTTCATTGGTTTTGAAGAGATACCTAGACAAAACATTGATTAGAAGTCAATATTGAATTGAATTTTTATTTTCCTAGATGTGATTAATTTAAATATAAATTTTTCAAATATTTTTCTTTGTACTTTCATTTAAATTTAAATAATTATTATTAATTATTGAATAATACCATCTTTCTTATTTCAGTCTCGTCGTATCAGTTGATGAATCGCTATTTAATTCGATCCGCTGTATTTCTAGCGCAATCTTGGAGCAAGGTATTGTTGGTAACATTCACCAGACCTGCCAATCCCTCCAATACATCTAAATCATCATTCTTCGTACTTCGCGATGTGGTCTAAGAATTTAAGTTCACGCAATTACATAATTGAAGGTAGACTTGCTGAATTTTAGGTGCTTACTAGTATTATGGACTGCACACAATACATTATGTGCGTAAAAATCGTAGCCAGCACCATTTGTCTAGAGCTCATAACTTTTGGCGTTCTGTACTCCTGAACTGTATGAATAGAAAAAACGGTTGGTCAATCCGCCCTTCATACAAAATAAAATAATCAAAGAATGACTTAGCACTCTCAGCTCTCATCAAGTATCGACTCTCGTCGATTGCTTATTGCTAGGCCCTGCTGTCAAGTATAGGGGCCACTGCCAAAATTTCCGTAAAACAAATATTGAAATAAATATATTTCAATATTGAAAATAATATATAATTTATCATCGAAAAAGGAAAGCTGTCTACCAACGAACAACTTAACTTAACCAATTAATAAAATTAATATCGATAAAATGTATTTTTTAAATTACTTAAATAGGTTATGTACCTTTCCAGCAGTAACACAATACTGGTATGTCTTGCTTCATCACCAAGAGCTGATTGCTGAGAGCCGCGAGTGCCGATCTGTTAAGTAAGACCTTCATATTTAATAGAATAATAAGCAATTATTTTTTTTTCACTTTGATGCGAATTTCTAAAAGAACATTTTTGGCTTGTTCACATTTTGTGTGGAAAAATCCATCAAGCGTGGAATGATATTTATGGAGGGTGTAAATTAGTAGACACAGCTGCTCTATTTCCCAAAGGAGAAAAAGGAACATTTAAAATCGCAATTCCGGCCAATAAAACAAAAGTGTCATAGAACAGTGCTTCTCAAATATTAAAAATTTACTGCAAGCGGCTCTAATCATTATAATAAAAAATACATCAAACAGCCATTACACAAATCAAAATTAACGAGCCGTAATAAAAACGAACTGTACTCCGCCATTTTATTGGAGGATATTTAAAAAATAATAATTCCTTCACATTTTTCGAGTATTCAAACGAATATGTAAATTATATATTGCTGAC
Organism: Eubasilissa splendida; assembly: GCA_031772225.1. Taxonomy (NCBI): domain Eukaryota; kingdom Metazoa; phylum Arthropoda; class Insecta; order Trichoptera; family Phryganeidae; genus Eubasilissa; species Eubasilissa splendida. The sequence goes on along the minus strand of CM062847.1, from coordinate 5,252,439 downwards.
GAAAAATTTTGTTCCCAGCAAGGTATCAGTTTTCAACTATTTCAATCCGAGTTAATGGGTTCCGAGATAAAATTGTAGAACTCCATAATCACATATGTGAAAATATTACACTTGTTTTTTTATTTTATTCATTTAATTACGAAACGCGTTTCGCCTTGTAAGGGCAATATTAATCTAACATTTTAACTAAACAACTTGTTAATATATTATTGTTAATAACATCAACAATATTAATATTAATCTATAGTGAAAAATAACTGTATAATTTTATTTACACGAGATGAAAGAGAACATTATTCGTTGGAATTCTAAGGGTTTATATAAATTTTTGCACGATTCTAATAATTCTAAGTACCATTTCTGTTTAAGAACTAATGATATATTAAAAACATATTAATGGTTATATGTAGAAAAGTAGGCTGTACATTTTTATAACATAAGAAAACAATAAGGCGAAAGCTATGACTTCGTTCGGATTTATCGGTTTTCTCAGCAGCATATTGGGTAATTAAAGAGCCTTGGAAATCTGCGTACTCCGGAACATCGATAAGGCTGTTATATTCTCCGACTCGCAAGCAGTTCTTGAAACCATCTCTGCTAATATCAAATTTTGGCTAGATAATAAAATAATCTGTTCCATCAGAAGATGTCTATTTAATTTTGACAGCAACAATAACAGGTGTCATTCGCTAGGATTTCTGCACATAAGGAAATTCATGGAAATGAATGTGCTGATAAACTGGCCAAGAAGGCCACTCTTTCCGGAGTTTTCCCCCATCAATTCCATATCCCGATGTATAACAGACTCAATATGGTACAAAAATGTACGAATTCAAAGCTAAGGCATGGAATGTACAATGGATGGATCGAAATAACCATGAGAGTAATCGGCTTTAAATAATTCAATGATCTATTCCCCGCACTCATTGGTTCTCCAAAAGGAAAGTCTCCAAAAGAACAATAACAAATATCTCTAGAATAAGAATTGAGCATTGACAGGTAGCCTCACATTTATTCAGACTGAACTTAATAGATTCCCTAATGTGTGAGTGTGGTGCTAAGGAAGAAACCCTTGACCATATCTTTTTTATCTGTCCATTGCGGATCACAGGTTTTTTTTACAGTATACCTCGTCAATGGTAATTTTCAACTCCCAGTTAACTTGTATCATCATCTTTCCCTTTAACTCGCCACATTTAATCTATATAATAGCAAATTTTTTGAACGACAATGGTATTGACTTGTAATTTAATATTTCCTATTCTATAATATTATAATACTTTTTTCTATGAAATAAAGTTTTAACTTGATTAATAGCACAAATCACTTTTGAAGTGTGGATTGCCTATTTAAACGAAGAAGAAGAAAACAATAAGGCAAGATAAACATTTTTGGAATTCTAGGGTGTATATAAATGTTTGCATGATTTTACATAATACAAATACAAGTTGTTGAGTTAAATTGATAATGCCCTTACAAATCGAATCGCATCTCAAGTAAATTAAACCAGTTAAATAAAAAATAAACTATTTTATTTCCACATCAATCATAAATCAACATAATTTAATTTAAAATATAAAATAACAACAACAACACACTATATCACCTTACATGAGCCACAAAAGAGTGTGAATTTTAATTATTTCACAAATGTGAATGAAAATTCGTGTGAATGAAATGTGAATTCTATCAACTTTCAATTGAAATATCATAGATAAACATTATCAAAATTTTATTGTTTGACTGGTCAGCGATACGGCAAGTATTATGATAAATTTCAAAATAGTTATCGAAAAGTGTGAAAAAAATAAAAAAGTGTGTATAAATAAAAATTGTTATTTATATAAAAGAACAAGTGTTTGCGTTTAGGAAGAGTAATTATCTGAGAATTAAATGCATTACAGAATAGTTTGTTTAATTTATTATCTGTCACGTGTTAAAATTTTTAGTTATTTTTTTGTTATGTAATTATTTTAAAGAGAAAGTTTTCATTGAACTAATACAGGAATTAGCAGCAAGGAGTGTATAGAAATAACAATATTTCCATCCAAATTTTTTTGCTTTCGTACACCATCGAAACAAATAAACAGAATTAAGATACTGTGATCAATAAAATTTCAATGACCCACTTTCCATTCTACTAAATTGGCAATACCTCTCAACATGTTTACAACTCAATATACTAAGCCACCGAGACTCAGTATTCGTACATTCTGTAGGTTAATCAACTATAAATTACAAATCCATTAAAGCTCTAAACAATATGAATTATTTTGTATATAAAATACTTAATTTATTTAGCAATAAATGTAATGTTAGATATTCAAAGAAATGTAGATAATGATCTTTACTGTTTTTATCCTCTTATATTATAGTTATATTAATCAACTAGAAATATACACAGAAAAATCAATTTATCGAAAAAATATTTAGTTGCTACCGGGATTCGAACCAGGATTTCTTTATATCTGGAAAAACGCGTTCACCATTTCGCAATGGCAATCAAATTCATTTTTCAATTTATTTTCTGTAATCTTTCCAAATTATTCATCCATTATTCAATTTTTAAAAGCAATTATCTATATATTGCGGTGAATCTCTAATACCTTTGAGTAAAATATACTAGGAGACGCCAGAATTAAATGAGTTAATCAATTTTGTTAAATTTGGATAAACTTTGATACAACTTATATATTTTTGTAAATAATACTTCATTGTTGAGAAATATGTTCTCTTTAAAAAAATACGTCTATGTTGATCTAAGCAAGGGCGAAAAATATATACCAAATATTATTCTTATTATGATATCACAACATCTCTATATTGTGTTCTATTGTTTCTTCAAGTTGTCTGATACTATATTATTGTTGAGAAAATAAACACTTCATTTTGATTCACGTTCGACCTCGATTGCATTCAAATTTCGAACGGAGCAAACAAAATAAGGGAGAATCGTAAAGATAATAGGGGTTGTCGCTATCAACGGTACAAAAATCGTTATTCATCCGAATAACCCTTCCAAATCGCGCAAAAACACACGATTTCAATTCGATCCCGATGGCATGGCACAACAGAAAGAAATTCTAAACGGTGTATTTTATTCTAAAGGGTCTGGTCTTTAGGATGGTGCGATATTTTTCCGAATAAATTTCAGAATTTCGAGATATGTACAAACGCGTAAAAGGGACTGAGATATTTCAAAAGGAGACTTAAATTTGCTAAACGAAGATTCTTACTGCTTCTATAAATTCGTGATGAATTTTAATGTTTTATAAACAATTTCCTCTTAAATTATGTATAAATATTTATATGTTTTACATGAGATAACGTTTTGGTATGAATCATTGTAATTTATTTGTTTATTACGCAATATAACCTAGTTGTTTGGTCTAGCCGCAGTAAGTGTGAAGGATAAAATGTATAATATTAAGGCATTTGGTCTGAAATATAAGCGAAATTCAGCGGCGACGCCGCCTTTTCTCGCAACTTCTCTTCCATTTTATACTACATCTTTTTATGGAAAATTATCAAATTCTAATTTATTCAATAAGTTTCATATATTTTTAATACGTATATATTTTTTCAAACTTCACTAACTAAATTATTTATTCAATAAATAAAATATCAAACCAACATTGTTTTAGAACTGAATGAAATTTCTCCACTTGGTTGGCTTCATTTAGCCGTATGAATATGTGACATGATTATTTTTTTCGATAATATTACAAAATAAACTATTATCTTTATTATATATAAAATATTTTCAATTCAGTTATACAGCTTATCTTACAATTGATATTTTAATAGAGGTTATTTTCTTTAAAAATAAATATATTTTTTGCCAGCCCTTTTCAACACGTTTTACGTGGTTGACAACATTTAAACATTAAGAGAATTAATACATTAAGATAATTAATATATTAAGAGAATTAATACATTAAGATAATTAATATATTAAGAGAATTAATACATTAAGAGAATTAATACATTAAGAGAATTAATGCATTAAGAGAATTAATGCATTAAGAGAATTAATTCATTAAGAGAAGTAATACATTAAGAGGATGGATACTTTTTTTAAAAAATGAATACAAAAAAAAACAAAAAATATTCAGTTTTCTTGAATCTGAACGCATCGTATTCACCCGGCAAGGTGTTTCACGCAACCGAGCCGGCTAGACGTAATTTCACGGCCGAATATTCTCCGATTGCACATTTTTTTAATATTGACTGAATATCTGCCCATCCAGTGCAGTGCATTTTAAAAGTAAACATTTAATTAAATTTAAATTATATAAACATTTTGATACCTATAGGTTTGATGTTTATTCCGTACTAGCGGTCCCTATTCCTATTCGTTGTTGCTCGGAATTCAGATTTTGTTATAATTTGAAATAGAGGTTTAGGCGAAGCAGAGTGCCTTTGTTTCACGCAAGTTTTTAATATCAACGATGCATACAAAATTTGGTCCGGGCAGACATTTAGTTATATATATTTTTAAAAAGGTAGTTAGCGAGAATTTGCCAACGATTTTATGCATTACGAAAAATATTATATATTACTTATTATTTTAGTATAACATAAAAGTATTTTTAAAGTTATTTTAATATTATAAGTAAAAGAGGTTTTTCCTTGCCAGACTATTATGTGGACATGGATAAATTACAAGCTTAGTTTATTATCGCGCCCCGTTAGATGACGCATGGGCCAGTGTTGCTGCGTCTAAACAATCGGGAATGGAACTAGACCAAGTCTCAATGGCAATGGTAATTATTTCAGAACAATAATAAAATGATCTTAAACAAAATTAAGAGTTCAGGAAATGATGCCATTTATTCAATAAATAGTACAACAGAATTCAAAATAACATACAAAGGTACATACCTAATAGAATGGTGGCGAGATAATTATCAAACCCATAATTACAGGTTCGACAGAATAGCCGTTATTATTGTTACGTAATTAAAATCGGAGACAACCTTGGGGATTATATATCAATTCTTATAAATATTTGAAATAATTGGCAAATATATCAAGCTATTAGTTTACAGATTAAAATGTTTTGTTCTTGAGTAAATAATAAATAAAGTTTTTTATTCCTGAAGTGTAAAGTCTATCGGGTGAGATACGGTGAGGTTAGTTTTATAGAGATTATAACACTGATGCTAAATTTTATTCACTGGAATGGCCACTATAAACAGAGATTATATTCCATTATTCTTACGTATATTGCGTAGGTATCTGTGTTCTGCCCTGAATATTAGTCAGAGGTACCTCGCATCAGTGAGAGACTGACTGGAACGTGAACAGCGGAGTAAAGCCTGGAAGGAGTCATTGGAGACGTCAGCGGAGGAGGATGTCATCTGACGACCAGGTGGCACTAGGTGTGTGACCAAGAAGGACCCGGTAGATGAGCAGGATGGGACCCAGCGAACGAACAAGATAGACCCGTCGGAGGACCATGAATTCAGCTGGAGTCCATTACAGTTTAGCTAAATAACAAGAATGATGCAAGTAATTAAAAGACAGTACAGTCGGTTGGTATTTTGGCAACCAACATAGATGATGAAATCTAGATCATTTCATCATCATCAAAAAAATCAGATAAATGTGAGATTCCAACAATTTTATCGCTACGAGATCTCGTGGTTTTTGAGATTCTAGAAACACGGCGTCTGAGGCGGAGGTTATAAATACTAACCCGCGATACAAGGTGCGTGGTAATAGGTATACCACGTGACGTATTAAGTAAACGCAGCCAAAACATTCTCGAATACCCGGCTAGAGAGCGGCTAGAGGGCATCTAGAGGGCATACGGGTATTTATCGTAAATTAAAATATGAGAAATTGTAGGCGACCTACTTTAACCCTTTAATGTTAAATAAAATAATTTCTTAATACGAAAAAAAATTCTTAAAATAATAATATTATATGTTTTACAAAAGGATAGTTAGTATATGAGAAGTTATCAAAATGAAATATTATTAATTTTTTGGAAATTGACTATTTATCGATAAAATAAATTTATGAAAAGTAAATTAGTCATACACACTAGATGTCTCAAATTAAGTAAACAATAAACTTCAAGATTTGGTTAGATTCATTGATGTCTCAATTTAAATTAGTGTTTCTAATTCAATATGTGATTCTGTGTACATTTTTGCCGTACTTACCACTTTAATTGACACGGCGGTTACTTTGTGGTGTAACGTGATTATTTTAATTTTCATAATTAAACTTTGTACACACGTTTGGTTATTGTCAGTACTATAGTTTCGAGGGGTGCAGCCCCTCTCATCAGTTATCCCCTAATAAAATATTTAATCTGTAGAATTAGTAAAAGTTTCCGTAGTGCGCAATTTTTAGTTAAGATAATCCCTTTCGAATAAATAGAGTATAAGTAAGTAAAATTTGCTTTAAAACTACATAAAAATTTGGCAGAAGTAAAGATGCTACTAACATTTGCACAACTTTAATCGGGAAATATTAGTTCAATTAGATTTTTACTCGAATTGAACAAATCAGTATGAAGTTACATACAAACTAATGTCGCAATTTAAAAGTCTAGCCATAGTTTACGCTAATCCGGGTAATAATGGGTAAAAGTTTATTCGGTCTTTTTATAAGATAATGATTATTTCATATACATTTATTTCCCAGAATCTTTAATTATGCACAGTTTTTTTGCTTGTATGTAGTGCACGCCCCTGATATACATATATCATATATCCGCCAAACAATAACAATCAACAATACTTACGGAATGTTTCTTAGTTTTGTACTATTATTTTCTTCTTCGTGTTTTTTTTTCCTAATTTTATACATTTTGTGTAAATTTGTTTTTTTTTTTTAAAATTGTAATTCATTTAATAAAAATGGATTAATCTGAATTAACTATTAACATTGACTAAGTTTAACCCATAGAAACAGGAAAAGAAAAAAAAATTAAACTTGTAAAAATTTTATAAAATAATAATAATGTTGAATATATTATATTTGTCATTCTCCACGCACCAATTCAATTTCAATTTTGCCTTTCACCCGGCTGACAGCGCTACGGACCAAAACGGGACTAGAATTCCTGCGCCCGGAAAAGCTTTTCCCTCACCCCGCCAAAAAATTACCTAAAATCCTTCTGAAATCCACCTGCCGCTATGGTGGACGATCGCCTTAAGAAAAATCAAAAAAAATCTCTCTAAAAGTTATAATGAAGAGTATGAAAAACTAATGAACATTAAAAGTAGGAGAATAAATAAATATGTGGAATAGGTGTCTCTTCTAGGTTAGATCGCGTTTTTTGTAGATAGTTTCCTTGATGCGGCATAGACCTACGTCTCGGCACGGTATCACTTGCCATTGCCGAGTCTTTGCATCAAAAGTTACGATTCAACCAGACCCAATTTATGATATGTAAAATAATAAAACAATATATTCTTAAGTTTAGTAGTATTTATTTTATTTTAAATATTTAAGGATTATGCTAGAATAAGGCGGCACTGTACATAAAGTGTCGCGCCTAATTAATTTGAAATACTTAACTTCCAGTAAATTGTTTAGAGGGTTTTTTATCAGTAATTTTTTACCCTTCCAATTCATGTATTAATATAAAACACTTATGATGTTTATAATAATAAGGTAGTTTGTAAAAGTGTCAAAGCGATTAGCGCTGATGCACTTGTAGTAGTAGATTAGGCGGTCTAGCCGCATGTAGAGTACTCAGAGTATCGTAGACTCTAAGGAATTGGAAAAAAAATTACGATTCAACCAGACTTATTCGGGGGAGGTATACATATTCCACAGTTTAGTATATGTCTAGTGAGATGAAAGGTTCTAAGGGCCCAGTATCGGGCTTACTACATGAAATACTGAAGACAATGATCCTCAATGTTTTACCTGCAGCCCACAAAAAAATATTTTTGTACGACGACGTTTTAACTGTTTTTCCGCGCACTGCATCTCTAAAATGAACTGAACATTTTGAAGCTGTTTTTAGGTTATTATCAGAATAAACAATAAACCTTATTAAGTACCTAATCCCTCAATACTTGGTTGGTCATGGGATGGAAAAAAAGGTGGAACACTGCCACGCAGGGAAGATGGACTGACAACTTTCTGGTGGTGTGTTTGCGCTCGGGTGAGGCAAGCATCCTCATGGAGCACATCCTCTGGGACTGGGTGATAAAGAATGATGCATATAAGATCATGATTACGGAATTAGAGGAAATAAGTCATCGGATCCCCTGGAATGATGACCTATTAAAAAATTAAATGAATCTCGAACTTTTCCGGAACTTTTTGAGGATGTGTGTCTCCCGCTGGGGGTTGCTGGGATAGACGGATAGAGCGGTAGCTAGGCAGACCTAACGGATCGTTCCACTAGCCTCTCTCACACCTTCTTGCTACCTGGACAGGATTCATTTCTGCCAGACTGTGACCGAGTTCTGCAACTTAAACACATAAATGTAACGTTTACCCTCCACTGCTGAGAATGCATGACTTCTATAGCTTCTCTCTGACTGTCTTCTGAATTCAATATGATAACGAGTCGCACGTCAAATTGATACATGTTGTACAAGTATGGCTCTGGTATGATGATACTGGAGCCAACCTATATCAGTTAATGACTGAATGTAATACAAAATTATAATAATGACCAAATGTAATAATTGTGTCATATAATAAAGGAAAAGAAAAAAGTTAACTATGAAGAAAAGTAACAAAACTTTAATAACTAACTGACGAAACGTAACTAACTGTTCTAACTTAAAAATATATTCCAAAAAACCTTTGAAGTTTTTTTAAAATATTGCATGCGTTGCTTTGTTGAGTGGAATCAAACGAATCTCGGGATAGGGTAGGACCCTTTGGAGTTTCCTGCATTAATCTATAAAACATATCCAATATCAACGATTCAATGGCTCACTTCAGGAAGCCACAAAAAGGCTGCAGACAAGAGCAGAAGTCGCCGAATATTTTTGGCTGTGATGTCATCATTACCAAAAATATAACGAAGAAGAAAAAGAAAATAAATTGATATGTAATTGGCGCAGACAAATACTTTTGTCCATGTCTACACTACTAAATGAACAACTGTCTAAAGGCAGTGCTTTTAGAGAGAGTTTTATTTCATCCCCGTAGCGGATGTCGTGTGCTAGGGTGGGATGTTGGCTGTTAGATTAGATAATCCACCAGTTGTGTGGGACTACCCTCATTTCCGCCCTTAAAGTCGAGTGTATTTTTAAGACTCGTTTCGCATCTTCTTAGATAGCCACCCAAATAGAAAAATTTCTTAAGTAGGATCATTAAAAATTGCGTATTTATAGAAAAAATTATCTTAAACCGCTAAATACATACAAACACTAGGGGTTTACAGTTAGATAAATTTGAAAGTGTTAATACCAAATTAAATATTATAAATTATCAAATCCTTTTTAAAAATAGTCACCTTGTGAATTTGTTTTCACAGTAGTTCGTTATTATTTACCCACTACTTTAATTTTTATTTTTAACGTTTTGTTTTTATCTATTCTTGCATTTTTAGTTTGAGTACATTGTTTCCTGAAAAAGTGACATAGGTCTTGAATCAATAAATAGTGGTTTTAAACAAAGTGTTTTTCGTATAATTTTTTAATAAATCTTAAAGAAGTGTTAAATACTTTTTTAACACTTTTTAAATCACGCAAGGATATTTTTATATTTTGAATGGTTCAATAAATACATAAATAATGTAAATATGAATTAAATATATTAATTATAAAGATATACATATAAAATCAATTTTATCAAAAAATATTGTTGTTGCGCTACCGGGATTCGAACCTGGATCTCTTCCCTAACCGGGGGAGGTGCTTTATCCAACTAAGCTACAGCGGCATTATTTTTAGCGACAATTTTTCGACTTTATATGTTACCTTTTTGAATTCAATACATTTAATCGTTCCATCATTTGACAGAGCCATCTACCTTATTTTTACAGAATCTCAAAATACCTTTAAGTAAATCTGATAGTAGACGCCAGAATTATCAATTCATTTTTATGACCTATGTTCTGAATAATTACAACTTCACAATAAGAATGTGTTCTCCTAAAAAAAAAAATAATAATAATAATAATGATTATAGAATATTTTCTTGGTTATTTTACCCCGGGTCAGTTTTTGTCCAAGCCGACGTTTCTAACCATATTTCAATGACATTATAACGGTTGATGTAATTTGCGTCACCCCTAATAAGGTGCACTGAAATGTGGTCTAAAATATTCGGCTAGAACAAAAACCGACCCACGGCAAAATAATCCGGAAGAAATTATATCATCATCTCGCAGCTGTGAAAACTGGAAACGAGTTTATAAGATAAATAATTATGTATAGCTTTTACAAACGTCATTAGTCTTATCATTAAATAATAAATTGATATACTACCTCATATTTTTTTTGTAGATGGTGTTAAAACAATAATGATAGGTATGTTATTTAATAGTATTATTACTGATTTATTTTAAGTAGCAAAAAGTAGACACTTTGTTCGACGTCTTGTCTGTACACTAATTTTCTACTGTATTATAGTCGATAGTGTTTTTCAGTACTGATGAAAATATTGACATGGTAGCTTTTTTTTAAAATAAACAAATCTTTGTACGCTGAGTTACATTTATGTCACGACTGCAGTTTCGATAGATGCAGTCTCTTTATGTTGATGACACGTGTAAATTACAACACATATTCGTTATAAAAATATAACCCAACGTGCGTGTAGTACAAAGTACAATTTCTCAGATGGTGCATATAAATAAAAATATAAGACAGAAGAACATGGGCGGTAATAAGATTATTAACTCGTTTCATTAAACACCTAACTTTATAAATAACAAACCCTTTTGGGGTCAAAATATATGCGGTAGATTTTTAACTACTGAGTAATTTGACCATACAAAAATTTCATTTACGTCGCAATAAAAAAATAATCATTTAACTATATATATATATATATATTATTTTAGTGCATTAAGTTTTAATTTAACCATTGTACTACACAATCAGCAATACCGTCGACGATCCCTGAACGCACCTTGCTGATAATTGGCTGTAAAACTAGGCTCTTGTCAGCCGCATAAACATGCCCGGTACCGAACCCAACATGTGCCAATATAATTCGTCCATAACCCTTGTACACCACTCTTCTCGCGGATACCTTCTCGTCAAGATCTCTAGCAAACGCTTATCGGTATAAATGTTTTTAATAAACTTCTGCCAACTGTTACCTATTCAAGATGCACACACATATGTATACACGTACACATCCGCACGCTTTCGCGATTATATTCAAAATAACACGTTAGCGTTGAGTGTAATATATGGGGTACTAGGCTCTCGCACATAGACACCGGTCCATATATTCCCCCATATATTCAATAGATGATAGGGCTGTACTAATTAATTCATAATTTCATGAAGGCAAAAGATTAAGGAGCTCGAGGCTTGTTTTAAACTATAGCTCCATTAAAAAATAATAATATTAAGGAGAATATTAATTTCTTTGTAGTAGTGCATTTTACCATGCACAGGGACGTCTGTGATCTATATCTTCATGGTCTTTCAAATAATCGTTATTAAGGAGGTGAACTAGATATTCAACTTTTGAAACAATTTCTATCAAACCAGACTATAGACTCAAATTACTCGACATCATCAACTACTCGAGTATCAAGTAAAATCTTAAAATACTCGAGTATACTCGATTTCTTTGGTCTTATTATTAACAGTGAGTTAAATAATAAATCTAATTTTTCCGTCCACTTTTTAAACATATCCAGTTTCTTGAAATCCTCATTCAAATTTATTTCTTTACGGCATTTAGCCATTGGTTTTATTCGATATTTTATATTGTTTGTTGCCATTGATAAGACAAGTTAGGAGGACACGAAGACACAAAATAAATTGTTCTGTCGTAACCCATTGGCATAGCCGAAGATAGAAATAATGCAAACAATTATACATGACACTAATCGCTCTAGCCCGGCCAGTAAATTCCGAACGTTTTAGTTATTTTTTTTTAGTATTTCATCATTTATAATTTAAGAGTGTACTCGAGTATTTTTCTAAATACTATACCCGATATTCGAGTACTCGAATTGGATACTCTAAACCAGACCAATAGGATATTTAACTCTAAACTGGTAATAAAGGTTAATATTGATCCGAGTACCAAGTTTTGTACTATTATTTCAAGACCTTTTTGTATCTCAGGTCAATACTGAAAAACTCCGGAGACACATAATCAAAAATTCGTCGCAGAATTATTGATACAGTGAAGAAAGTGACGAGAAACCTAGGGAGAGACAATAATATATGTTGGGGTTATCAGCAATGACAGTGAAGCGTTGATTTTTATTTGCTTTGTTAAGTACGCATATATAATATACCTACGCCCCACAATGATACGAGTTGTATAAAATTTTTCGAATTATTTTTCAGTGTTTTTTGGAAATTAAATTTTACTAATATAAAAATAATTCATAGTTCACCGCCACTATTGGTACGTAAAACGGTTATAAGATAAAACAGTGTGAACTGTGGCGAGACATAAAGCGGCGGGCAGATAACAAGAACGATCCTAAAGACAAGTTCTCAACTTAGTTATTGAATCACCATCTTGATCAAGAATTCATTTTAGGTATATGGTGGTAATGGTTTCATGGTTATATTAAGATGGATAAGCTATTTTTCAATCAACAGAGCAAAGGTATCACTCATGGAAGGCTGACCAGAGAATGGCATCGACTGCAGAGTTTATATTTTGTTTATGTATATGTGTTCGAGTATTTCATATATTTTTTTCTTTACTTTTTTTAACATAAATATTATTCTGGAACCCCCAACCACTAGATCGGCGAGTATTGTATGTTATTTATATGGCAAATCGTGTCTTGCACAAACAACTCGACTACTCAGAAATAAACATATTATTATTAGGAAGAACACATTCTTATTGTGATGTTTGATTATTGTTATTATTTAGAATGTTATTTTAATAAATTAGGAAGACGGCTTTCAAATAATAGAACGTATCAATTTGAAAAGTGTAACAAGTAGCATCGAAAATTTGTCGTCAATGCACTTGGTGTAGCATAATATCGATTAATGCAATTTTCCCAGATAGGAAGAGATCCAGGTTCGAATCCCTGTAGCAACAACAATATTTTTCGATAAAAGTGATTTTATGTGTATATCATTCTAATTAATACATTGAATTTGTATTTAAAAATATATATTATTAGGTAATGTAAATATGCTTTAATATACTTACTATGCACACCAAATTTTTTTAAATGTATATATATATGGTTTTCTACACCAATCGACTAAAAAAATTACAACTTTATTAATTATTGTATTTTTTATTTGTAAATGATTTTTTTCGTTTTGTAATACATTTTTATTTTTATAATGTAATTTATACATGAAATATTTTGTAATATATTAAATTTAATATCAATCGATTTTCTTTGAGATGTACTTTTAGATTCTCAAATTTTAGGATTAAAATTTGACAAGAAGGTATCAGTTACACTAATATAACAATACCGGTTAAAGGTTAATAACAATTTCTGTATTGTCTTAAAAGCCCTCAACGTGTCTGATTTCAATCTTAGGCTCCTGACATTAATATCTATAATTATTATAAATTTTTGGTATTTTACGTATTAGTCCATCTATCCGCAGTCATTTGATATTTATTTTACCTGGTTCATGATTAGTGATATTCTGGTATTAAACCCCCGACTGCTTTGTGGAAATGTATGTTCAAATTAAAGCAAATACCAGTAGATTTGTCCCACATCATCAACCATCAAACCACCCCTATTTGGTGTAGAAGGGGACGTTTTTCATATCAGTAAACTGCATGAAGGGTCCTGGTAATATGTGAAGTATGTAGAATTTTGAAATATATACCGTTTTACCAGTATCAATAGGAATTTATTGGACACGCATGATTTAGCGGCCACTTACACAAGTGATTGAGAGTTAACATCACATGAGACCACCAAGTAAGCCCTTTTTTAACAACACGAGTTCTAATCTTGGTTTAAAAAAATCACTTCTGACACTAACCACTGTGTGTGCCTGTGTGTTTTTACTATTTTATCTAGACCAATACTAAAAGAGATACAATTTTTTTTTAATACCTGTATTTGAATTCTTCAGAACATTTCAAATGATATTTGAAAAGTAACTATGTTTACAAATTCCGTTTTATATAAATATTATAAATATTGATAAACTTTTTAACGGAGGGTTGTTTCGAAATCTTTTGATCATGATCAAAGTTAGTGCATTGAAATTGTTTGGAACTTTGGCAACATGGTATGAATTAATACCACGTTGGCATGATTTTCTTATCCAATAAATCACTTACGATGATAAACATATACCAAAATGGCCAATCTAATCTTTTCTTTGTTAAATTTAAATGGAAACGAGCATATTTTTTAAATTGCATCGATCGATAGCCCCCTTTTTGGAGTTTCGTTCAAAATTTCAATTCAACTATTTGAGAAGCGTAGAGTTAAACATGTTTTTAAATTAAAAATAAATATAATCTAAAACTTTCAGAATTCATGTTAAACATGATATATTATATTCGCCACATTACTTTTAATATTAATATTAATCCGCGTACTTATATGTTGACGTTGCATATCCACATTTACTTGAAAATGATTATTATTCATAAAACTCAATATTTCTCTTGATTCAAATCAACCACCATCATTGTCATCTTCGGCTGAACGACAACACCGGCGACATGTGCCCCAGGGGACCAAGCTTCCGCAGAGAGAAGCCGCCCTCGTGCGCCGCCAATTCGTCTTCTAACTCTTTGTAATTCACGCTCTGCTATCTTCTATACTTTTTCTGCCCTATCCCTGACTCAATAAACGACAATACACAAAACCCGCGTTTCATTCCACCACCAAACCTCATTGTAAGTAATGGTAACATTTGTATCCTACATGATTATAATAAATTATATGTATAAAACATTTTATTTTACGATTCATAATAACTTTTATCGTCTAGTTCTATTTAAACAATGTATATATTTTGAAAATATTCTAAGCTATTTTTTTTCGCTAGTAACAACATCCAGTATTAAATATCATTTATGGTTTTCGAGGTATAATTTCTCATAATTAACAAAGCACGTCGGTTGCAAATTGGTTAGAAGGTAGAAAAAACTCCTATTAGGCCGGGCTGAAACTCCATAGTTTGAACTATTATATTTACTACTTAATATATTATATTATATTTACTACTTAATATATTATATTATATTAATATCATTAATATATTAAAATTAAAATTAAACTAATTAATTAACTCATTAAAATGTTTTTTTTAGATTTTTTTGAAATCTGTGAATTTTGATGATACTTGATTTGCCTTGCCTTGCCTTACTTACATTATCAAGCATGCCTTACTTTTGCCCATTGTACAGTAAACCAATTAGTGAATGACGTTTAATTTATATTGTAAGTTATGTCGACTCAACCGGTCTCTTCCTTGTGACGTGGCCGCCTTACGTTTTTTATTAATTCGAGTACGCGTACGCCATTGTGCCAATTGAAAGCCTTGTAAAATATATCACCAGGGGCGTACAGGAGAGATATCGACAGGGCCGTCCGCAGTGGCGCAGCGTGCGACACAATCAATACTGCCCCCCCACAGGCCGCCCAACCCATTAAATATACACACAACGCTACACCACTGCGCACCAGCGGCTGACCAAACAATAAAGACGGTATAATTTAAGTTTTTATTAATTATTATCCCACAAGAGTTGCTCAATTACTCCAAGATGCTGTGTATATATTCCATCGTTGAGTTGAATTGACGTAAGAATATATTACATTTATAAAGCACTAAAGTAATAGTAATCGTCCACATCGGTAAATATGGCACTTGTAATCACTAAGACTTACCTTTCATTAATAATTCATTTTTTCGTGTTTTTTTTACGAAAATGTGAGTTTTTATTATTAATTTATATAAGAACTTACATATCGCCAGATAAAAAACAATAAAAAATTAACATTAATAGAATCGATAAAAATATTATTTAGTAAGAAATTATTATGTTTTTGATATAATTAACTTAACTTAATTTTTAATTGTAGCTGAAGCTTCAAACCATGTATGTAAATACAATTATTTAATATAATTTGTTTTCACTAACACAAAGTGTTTAGAATTACTAATAAGTCTTTCAAATTAAATGGTTTACAACTATGTTGGTTTTTAAGGTATTATTAATTTATTTCAATGAAAATTAGTTTCTGTAATCTTAGATTCAAGATTATAAGAAAATATATTTCGTTTATGCAAGAATTTTCTATATTCAGGCAATTTTGTGGCACGCGGAAAATGAATTTAATGTCCGCCGTCATTTTTATAATGTTCTTAATTATGAAAAATAACATTTAGATTATTAGTTTTAAATTAGTGTAAAGGTCTTATTTAAATTATATATTTTTTTAAAGTCATATCTAGTGTTTAACTTCTGATACAAATGAATAATAAAACCCACATTTTCGTAATAAACGCAAAAAATTTAATTATTATTAGAATGTGGTACCTATTAAACTATCAAAATGTTATGTTGACAAATTTATCGCATTCTTCTTATATATTATACCTACATAGTAGATACTTGCCGTGATTTTATCAATTTCATCAGTGAATATAAAAAAATATGATATGAAAATAAAGTTTAATTTTCAAGGATTTTAATTATTTTGGATAGCATGGTTTTTGCGAAAAGATCTATGTCCAAACTAAAATATGTAGAGACTGAAAGAACCCTACCCTTTCTTGGAATCGTTTTATGAGTCTGTGTTCATATTTTAGTCCACTCAGCAAATTAAAGAAATGATTTTATACCCGCATTTAAAATTTATGGAAAAAAGAATATTTATTTTTTTAAATCGTGAAAAAAATATTTTTATTTACTTCTTTCGGCACCCTATGTGGTCTTCTTTATTTGTATAAGTATAACAATATACAGAAATATAAATAAATTATTACATAACAATAAATATGTGAGACAATATAATACTCTAGAGAAACATAAAGAACAAAAATAATGTATACAATTTTATAAATATATGCTTCAAGTTATGTACTTTTAAAATTCATTGACAAGGTAGACATAGGGCGACAGTTATCGCATACACTCCATCAGCGGGAAAAGGGACAATACAGATAGGTTTGAGTCAGACTTGATACAGTCACACATCTGTTTTATTTTATTTATATTGTTTGCACGCCCTTATGGGCTTTTACAAAGTTAATTATTTAAAAAATATATGTAACTGCACAAGTAGCATGGAATTATAAAACAGACATTGATTTAAAAGAGAAAAAGAAATTTGGTTTAACACAGAATGGCTGAGTACCAAAATCAATTACACTTTTGACTCAGAACAGCATCAAAAGTATCACTTATATTTGAACATTGAATATCGGAATATATCTACAAGACCAAAATCGTCCCCAAGGCTGTGAAGTCTTTGTGTGGGTTAATTTCTTATAAGTTAATTATGTACATATTACATCAAAAAATGTATATGATGCATTTACATAGAACAGCACCCAAGACCTAGTACTCCGCGCAGAAACATGGTATACAATCAGTTTAGTTAAATTAAGGGCGTCCAGCATGCCATTTACTATTTTAAATAAAAATAATAAAATACAGTTCTTCTACACGATAAGTTAGATAATTTAAGAGTGCTCATTAGAAAATCATAATTAATTTTTTGATCGGTATACACAGTTTGAAGTTAATAAACTCTAAAAATTCATGTTGAACCCTTACTAATAATTCTATCAAATAATTTTTCCTAAGACTACAAGAAAGGAAATATTACAGAGAATATGTTAAAACTGCGATGTATCTAAACTAAGATCAGGCATGTGCAGTCTCTGGTAATCTCAATATTTTTCTATGGTGTGGAATTGTAAGCCCTGAAGGCAAGGGAATAAAGGCAGATTACTGCCTTTGAGGTGTGATGTTGCAGGCACATGCTGTGCGAACCGTGGATAGCAAGACGACTAAATGTCTTCATGCCTGAGGCGATTAATTTATTTTTTTGGATATCTTACAAGAATGGGAAAAATCTTGGAGACGCTTGTTGTGGCGGGCCACGTCGAAGGATAGAGATGATAGTCGCCCACCCATAAGTTGCCGCAGATGGTAATTCGAAGCGCATGGTATTACCGATTTTTTTTGGAAAGTCCTAATATAACGTACTTATCTACATCTAAATTAATTTAATCATTTTATTAAATGAATATTAATAATAGGCGTTACTACTATAATAAACCTCTATTTAAATATATTAATACAAATTAAATTTATACGAGTAAAATATGTTCAAAAGATATGTGCCTAATCTCAACCATGCCAGAGATATAAGCATTAAAAAAAATCGTAATTATGCGATTATTTCGATTAATTTAAATATTTTATTGATTTCAAATTATATATTTAATACAAAAAATTAAAGGTCATCGAATTTCGAGCGGGTATTTTTCATGAGATAATTTATATTTAGATATGATTAATAATGAAACAATTTCGAAGTATGAATACTTCAAGCTAAACACGACTCTGCAAAATTTCAAACAATAATATTTTTCCTAACAGTGGAGAATTTGCACATACTCCTTGAACATTTTCGACTCTTAATTTAGTCAGGTATCCAAACATAAAATATTGTGGACTAGGTCTGTTACACCCTGTAAAGAAAAAATCGAAAAAATATTTTAGTTGCTACCAGGATTCGAACCTGAATCTTTTCTTATCCGGAGAAATGTACTAAAAAAACTGAAACTTCACAATAGTAATGCGTTCTCCTTAATAAAATATATAAGTTGTATGAAACTTTATCAAAATTAAATTTATAAAAATTAAAATCGATATAATTTCTGGCGTCTCCTAGCGTGGGTCTCTCAAAGGTATTTGGGATTCGTTACAATATAAAGATGATAGCTTTTTAAAAATGAAATAATAGATGTATCAATTTGAAAGAGCTGCGGCATATAAGTTTGAAAATTTGTCGTCAACTTACTCAGTCGGTGTGGTGTAACGGTAACGCAGTTGCCCAGATAGGAAAGATCCGGGTTCGAATTCCGGTGGCAACTAAAATATTTTTTGATAAATTGTTTTTTTCTGTATATCTTTCTAGTTGATACATTTAATTTATATTAGAATACCACAGAACTGTGTTATGAAAAAACTAAACTTCAAAATAATAATTTGCTTCCCTTAGAAATATATTACATTGTGATAAATTGGCTGTATCTTAAAATAAAGTAAAATTTTCTCTTTTAATAATAAATTCATTATATTTAAAATACAATATAAATTTCAACATTTTTATCACTAACGTAAGGTTTACTAAAATTGTTGATTACATTTCCATATTTCTAAAATTAGCTGTACTGTAGTCATAGCCTGCGCACTTTATATAAAAACGAAAAGGCTTGAAAGCTTTTAGAAGACCGCTGCTGCAGCACTATTCTGAATAATAATGTTAATTTTGGTTTCCATGGTGCGTAATATATTAGTATATATGGTGGAATAGATATGAAGTACAAATTTTACTCTGTAATTATATATTTAAAATAAAATAATTTTTAAGTGAGATAATATTTATTTTTTTTGAAATCCCTAACACAACCTTGTTAAACTGAAATATCGGAAAAATATATTTTAATTCAAAAATAACATGAGAAATTGTGCCTAAAACTTATATTATTTACAAATATGTTATTAAAACTTTTTAGTCCAGATTTTATAATATTTTATAAACCTGACTCGTTTTATTTTTGTTGAATTTAACTGAATAAATTCACTTTTTAACAAGCTAATCATTTTATTATTGTATCTCGTTTTCTGTATACATTTTTTTTATTATAAATATAAAAATAGCGCCTAACCCCTTTCCACCTGACTTAGTTCACAAAAAACCACGACTGCGCTGTTTTTTTTTTTTTTTCTAATCATGTGTAAAATATTTTAAGCTTCTCGTATATATATATTGTCACGTTATAAAACAATCACACAGGAGTATATTTTTGTGACAGCCACACTTGTATGATGGTAATATTAGTTCCGCGCGAACTTTACTGGTTCGAACAATTTACTGGTTCGATAGACCAGAAGTTTTGCTAGCCGTCGGGCGAGCCCAGCATCCCTATCACGAAAGCAGTGCTGGCTACACACTCGCGGGCCATATTATTAGAAGAATTAATCATGTAATCGGAGGGTAAAAAATTTAATTTGTCTGCTCAAATACTAGTGCACCAATTGTTACCTAATTGTACCGAATTCCCATAATATACTGTCTTTTACAGAATTTTAATATTTTCTTCCTGGTTTAAAAAAGGAAATATGCTGTTACGATGGCGCAATTGTGAATGCTAATTGTAGAGATTATTAGAAGCTGATTCCTTTACGGCGACTGCTGGTCTAAATGAATGACATTGGCCGCTCACTCTACGCTCCACTCACAGATTTAAGATTGCACAATCATTTTTATTTGTTGAAGAATTATTCTCATCAAGAGATTTCTGCAGAAGCAGAATTCGATCAGCTCCACGTGACATTGTAATTACCTAGTGTATATTTAATTCGTTCTAACGTCAAACCTTATTATGATATATATTTGTTGAAGGCACGAACCACGGCCGATGGAACCGCCATGTTTTGATTTATATTAAAACTTACATATTGTCGTGTAAATGAATTAGTTAATTTAGGATCCTGTAAAATCACTTCGATCCGCGATGATTTAACATCTTGCGTAATGTTGTATTAATGTTAATTATATTGGGGTATTTTTATCGATTTTATTTTTGTAACAGCAAAAAATAGAAGCAGAATGCGGTTTATTAAAGTAAGTATACAATGAGGATGGACCGACCGCTTACCCAAGACCGTTTATAAGCAAAAGCTCCGATATGGCCCTACTCGTTCGCCGCCAGGTTGGCATTTTTTGGTTGGCAGCTATGCAATTTCGTCTCTATTTTTTGATTTTGAAGTAAGTATACAGTCAGTGAATCATCACGCCGTTTCATCGCGGGGATATGCAGAACGAATAGAGCGCCATACAATCTATCCTGACACACAATTCTCACCTTATCCACATTCATACATCTTCTCATACTAGCTCTTCGATTGTTGTGGATTCTAACAAGACCATTTTCCGGTATCTGATTTATCTGGTTGTGCCAAGTCTTCCACGGACGTCCTCTATTTCTGATGCCATCTACACTTGCATCATATATCTTTCTTACCATTCTCTCCTCATTAATCCGTTCCATATGACCAAACCACCTAAGTGATTCTATCTTAATCTTACTCACTATAATAATATCAGCTTTTCATTATTCCCATGACTCCAGTGCAATAATAGAATTGCTCACATTTAAATGAAATAAATTAGCAAAATTGTATTATAAAATATTAAACTTTGTCCCGTATTAAAAATAATACATTATTTTAGCTCTCATGTGAAATTGATTGATTTAGAGTTAACTGAGTTTAGGTAACTATTAAAATAACGATACACAACACGTAAAAATACATTAAAGCAAAAGCGTAAATCACGAACGTAAGTTAATATTATGCGTGCGTGCCATGTGCTATGCATGAATTGAGACAAGGTGTTTTTTTAATTACCCCACAATTCAAAAATATTATTAATTTTAACTATTTCTTTTAGAATGGATTTTGATCTCAAAGATACACATCTAATTCAAAATTAAATTTATACTCCAAAAAATACAAAAATTATAAGTACTAGATTATATTCATTATTTGTACTATTATCACTCAGATTAAATATATCTGGGAGATTGGAGACTAATAGATTGCTATGTCTAGTTTGTGGATTATGAAAATGTTTTGGCTCATTTGATACCTGGGCAGTACTTGAGTCGCTTCAAAACTGACAGATAGACTACATATACATAGGTGTTCTGACATTCTGAAATGTCTCTGGTAGTCAAGATATACGAGAATTCTGAACTAATCCATCTAGGGAAATGTGTTTAAAAGGGAGATGTCATATCCCCAAAACTATTTATAAATGCCCTAGAAAATGTATTCAAACATTTAGCGTAATATAGAGTGCGACGTAAATATAAATGTAGAATTTATATGACATTTCAGATTTTCTTATGACGTAATCGTTTTTGCAGAAGCATTAGAAAGAATTTAAAACGAACTTAAAAAGTCTGCTTCGAATGAAAAAAAAACTAAACCTCTGAATGAACATTAACGTATAAAATAGCATTAGCAAATAAGCAATCAAGTTTATTTATTCTTATTGCTTATTCTGAAGTTTATGTACAATTAAAAAAGTGAAGAAAAAAATATTGCTATTACTTTTTTTCATTGTTATTCTTTTTCACCCAATCATACAATATTTTCATTTTTTTTATTTTAATATTAGTAAAAATAATACATTTTAGAATTATCAGTAGGATATATATATATTTCATTTAATATTTATTTCTTCTCTATGAGAGTAGGACTCGTGTATAGAGAAGGAGTATGTACGAGATAATTTATGTTTCAGTTAGTCTGTGTATATATTTTTTTTATTTCAGATACAAATTGATAGTAGTCTGTAATTGTTATAATTGTTATGGGATGGTTGTTAAAAAATTTGGTGCCTTAATAAATATAGTGATTTTGGGTAGCGGTATATTTTAGTTTTGGAATATCAATTTGGTCTTGTAGACCGGAATTCACTTCTAAAGTTTAATTGATTTTTAATTTTGAAAATTTGGATTATTTAATTTCTTTTGTATGTCTATTATTTTTGGTTCTTTGAAATCTGTGAAAAGTTGTATACTTGGAGAGTCTTTCTTTTTGAATAATTTTTATTATCATTTTTTGAGTGATTTCTAATTGTGAAATTGAAGTTTTATATGCTCCTCCCCATCTAATAATACCATATTGCAAATATGACTGTACAAAAGTATAATATATACAATTTCAGATTATGTGATAAGATGTTTCTGTGTCTCAAAAATATGTAAGCAGTTTTTCTTATTTTGTTTTTAAGATTAGTAATATGTTATTTCCATTTTAGTTTGTTATCTATTATGATTCCTAGGTACTCGATACAGTATTTTTTCAATCGATGAATATTTTTCACAAGAGTCTTTTTGAGTGCAGGTTTTGGTGTGAATATTAATATTAATTAATAAAACAATATAATTTATAAAAAAAATATATGAATCCTATTATTATAACATGATTTTAAAAGTATGTAAATTTATTAATTAATAAATTAGAAAGATGCACAGAAAAAAATCTATTTATATATAAATGATTTTGGTTGCTACCGGGATACGAACTCGTAAATTGCATATTTTCTTTAAAAATATTTGTAATTAATTGTCCATATAAAATGTTGAATTGAAGATTTTATGAATTATACATGTAGGAAAATAAATAACTAACGACGCTACACTTTTCTTATATATCGCATAACTAGTTTCACTTAGATGCTATCTGATGAAAACATAAATAAAGATAAGGAATCATTGATATAGAATACAGCTTTTAGTTAAACTTTTTTTTGAGATATTAATACAAGCTTATTTTTATTTTTGAAAGTTGCGAAATAAATAAATATTAATACATAACCCGGGAGTCAGCTGTGAGAGTGACCCAGAATCAGAACTTGTGGAGGTGTATTAAGAGCCTAGTCTCATCTGATTGAAGATGATATGTTATTATTGACATGAAGGTAGAAAAAATTCCATCATAACTAGAATGAATAGTATTTAAAAATATAAACTGCGTATATTGATTATCTAAGATTGCAAATTTCTGCTTCACGAGTCACCTTTCAATTATACTAAGCGGATGTGACGTTTTGATAATTCAGCAATATGGACTACCACAAAATAAAAAAATCCTTTCAATTTACGAATACACCTTTCACGGGCCTTTTCTATTGGTTTATGAAAAATTTCGCTGAACCTGCAAAACTTCACTCAGTCCATATACGTGACCATCGGCAAAAAAAAACAGTGTGAAATGAATTCTACGTCCAAGCTGGTTTTGTGCTTCGCCTCGTTCTGTTGCGGAAACGTCCCGTCTAAGGGTGCGGAAGCATTTTACTTAGAACGGACACGTGTGTTCGAATTTGAGAACTAAGCTCACACTTAAGCTCAGTGTGCAGCCGGTAAAGCCGTAATCAAATATTGTATATTCCCAGAATAGTCGAATGAAAATTGTGTAATCCAAGTATTTGGTAGATTACAATTTTAAATAGTTAAAAAATACAAAATAAAACTTCTCTAGGTACCTAAGTGTTACAATTGCGTGACTAAAAGAAAACTACGTACATTCTGTAAACATATTCATTTTTTACAAATCGTGAAATGAAATTTGAACATAGATATTTCATATAAATTCATGTTTATTGGTATTTGAGCTCCAAATTTTACAAAACTAGGTTTCAATTCTGAATTTCAATAAACCTACTATGAACAGTATTGCTTAATAATTACACTTAAAACAGTTAAAAACATCATTCATTTATACATTCTGGTTTAGACAATTTGTAACAGCAAAACAATATGAATTGACAATAATTTTAATACAAATTTAATGTATCAATTATAAATATATACAGATAAAATTAATTAATCGAAAAAATATGTTGTTTCCACCGGGATTCAAAAACCAGGAATCCTTCTTATCCAGGGAAGTGCGCTGACCATTATACCATGGCAACATAGTAAATAAACGATCAATTTCCAAACCTATCTGTTTCACTTTCAAATTGATACATTTGTTATTCCATTTGCTAAAAGCGATCTACTTCACATTTTCAATGAATTGCTTTGAGCAAAACCCGATAGGAGACGTGAGAATTAAATTAATTAAAAATTTTATTGAATTTTGGAAAACATTAATACAACTTATATATTATTACAGAACTATGTTCTTAAAAACTGCAACTTCACGATAATAATGTATTCTCCTTAAAAATAAAATAATTTTATTAATATCTACTGTTATCTCGCTGATCTTCTTGTATGTAAGTATATTTTTATTTGGTTGTATATTTTAGATACAAATCGGAAAGAGATTTTTAGATCAAATTTAAAAGATATACTAGTCAAATAGTAAAATATTTAAATAATTGGATCAAAACAAACAGCTAACTACCGTAAAACTTCTATGTAGTTTGACAAAAAATAAAATTAAAATAAATATATATGTAATAAAGAAGAAATAAAAAATAATAAAATCTACTGTACACAAAATAAGTATAAATACGTCATAAAGAGAACCAGTTTTTCAAAATAAGTAATAAACCTTTTACTTATAATGGCATTTATTTATGTATCGACTCAATATTTTTGGCTTACTTCGTCTAACTGTTTTTAAAATCTTTATATTCAAACGTTATATATAATAGTATTTAATCTATGCTAAAAACAATTTAATGAAAAAATAATAATTTAATATTCACTGAAGAAGTATTCTTAATAATATTTAAATGAACAATTTGTGAAATCAGCAATTTAGGTGATCCATTTCTGCTGGATTTGTCAGTTATTTTACCAAATTTTTATAATTATTATTTAAAATCAAACTTTAAATCAAGTAATTTTATAAATCCGTTCAAGTATGTGCACTCGTTCGTTGGATTATGAGTTTGTTGACTTATGCATTGAGCTTCACAAAAATGGTAAACGTCGTAAAAACCGAATGTTTTACAAATCCCATTTATTTAAAGAAACAAAATTGTTGAATTCTCAACTTATACAACTCAAGGTGACCTCTAAATATATACAATATGACAATTCCCAGATTGGCACACCTTCAATTCTCAAGTTCACTCATGAAAAATATTAAAACCTACAATTCTCAAAATTGGCATTTAGGACTTGTGAAAGCTTCATCTGGAGAACTAAAATTAATCGTTGGTCCTCAAACTTTTGTAATTACTGGGAAATAGTATTAATTTAAACAAATAACTAACTTTGTATTAACAACTTTGATGTGGTCCACGTTATTCAACATGGTTTAAACAAATAGTTATTTGTTTAAATTAGTTATTATGTCTAACCATCAAGTAAACTCTACCATGTAGTTATATCTGACAAATACAATACATTATATTATGTCCGTCATTTTTACGAATTTCAAGGTGTTCCAGCGATGTAACGAAAATTAAATTCATGAGAGTAAAATGGTTGAACTATAAAAACGAAATAACTTCGAGACATACCGACAAGTTTTTGACGTCGGAATGTGAACCTCTTGGGTGGATATTTTATTACTATTTTAATATCCAGGGTATCATAAACTTTTATAAGTAAATACTTTTATTAGCTTTATTAATTAATTGTTCATCAAACTTAAAAATTTTACGTGATAATAATTCGGAAAATCTTTGAATTTTAATGTAGAATAGAAAAAGAAGAATGTGAATACTTTTGAATAATTATTTTAATATCTCAAGATCTACCAAATCAATGAAATTTTTCGTTATCGAATAGTACCTCTTAACGTGATATAACGTATAATGTAATATTATTTTTTTATTTAACTAAACCTAAAATTCTGAATACTTATACGTATGGTGGTTACTGTATCTCCTACTAGGTACTATATATACACCAGTTCTAGCCCATGCCTATACCTTCTCTACTATTTATTATGCAATAAGTAGCTTTACGCTTACTTATAATTTATTTATTATTTATTATATCATACATTTAATTACCACATAACTGACCGAATGACCAATTTCCATTACATTCATTATTTTGACTTAACAACCATGTTCCAGAGAATTCCTTCGATAGCTTGTTATTCTCCGGGTTTCCTATTGATACTATGAAAGGCAATGCAAGTCACCACTAACCTAATATTAAAGATGCTTATTTTCTTGTGCTCCGATATGTTCCGGATGCGCCGATTGCTGACTCCACGTATTGTTTTGACCAGCCGAAATAATTAACTACCGCAGCGGATTTGTATGTTCTTATCTGACGTGAGGCCGTCTGCGATTGATACTCGCAGAAAAAGCGGCAGCCTTATATTCGCACTGACAAACATAGATACCAACACGCAAAACCCAGGGCTGCCAACTAAAGAAATAATAATGTGTGTAAACAAACTATGTATCAAAGTTTACACCAGAACATTATTGAACTGTTTAAAAGATGAAAAGTTTCCATTAGGAATTACAGCATTCAAAGCACCATTCACTTTGTTAATTAACTTTGACTTTTTGAGTCTTCCCTCATACTATTATTTTTGATAAACTTATGTTTTCTAAGATAACAATTTTTGACATTTGTTGCATAACCAGTGGCATGGACTTAGGTCATGCTATTATAAAGGTACTGTAAAAATACGATAAACTGTTTTAGCACTGGCGGTTTTATTTATCTGTACGTCTCTCGCTTCTCTCTCTCGCTTAATAGTATGACAAGGTAAATAATCATCAAATACACGAATATTTGATTTACTGTAAATACTTACCAATGGCAGTTAATAAGATATTATGCTTTATTAATGGCTTTATTCACCCCTGCGTTCAAAAGCTGTCACTTTCCTGACGAAAAATCGTTGGTATGTGTGCTAATATAAATTGAACAACGAGATCATCATCGGACGAACTGTCACCATTAAAAGCGGAATATTGAATGATTCACTGTTGTATACTCTCACTCAACTTTCATAATATCAATGTGACAGATGACTTTTGAAACAGCTCGCCATTTTTACTAAAATTTTACGGTTTTTACCATTTGATATTAGTGTAAAATTAGTTTAGATGAGTAAATATTTTTTAACAACGATCAAACAACCCGTTTTCGCGAAAATATTTATTTAAGTAACTTTTTTTTAGTAAAAATTTACTATTGATCAAACCTCGGGTCCGTAGGAAAAATTTATGTTAAACACAGTAAAATACAAAAATCATAAAGATAAATTTTATTAACTATTAAATATATTTAATCGATGAGTGATCTAGTTTATTTTAATATAATATAAAATAATACCTCATTGGAACATAAATAAAATGCATACATATAGATTTTTACATTGTATTTAAAATCATCTTTCAACACGTCAGTCAAGGGATGACGTGTATTCAAAACACCGTACAGCGTAAGCGAGGGTTAATTATTGTATTTTGAATAGATTTTTCGAAAAATTTTGCAACACATGCGCAGTTTTATTTGTTTTTTATAAATTCTTTTACTAGATATTACACATTCATTTTGAATTATTTATGCGTGAACTTATGCTTATCAATAATAATAATATCCTTTAAATTCGTATCTATCACGTAACGCTGTAAAATCTTAAGGGATATTTCGCAGTATTCACACACATATTTTTTATGCTTTTCTCTGTAATATTAAGCCCTAATCTGTTTTTAAAAATGTCGGTGATAGATAAAATTCCACCGTATCCTCTTATTTTTCTTTCTTTACCATATATAAATGCAAATATTTTTTTGTTACAACTTTTTGCTTTTTTTTCTGAAATTGAACACTTTTTTCTATTTTAAAAATCTGGTGATAGATGAAATTTCTACTATTTCCAACAAATTGCTAGACCATTGCATCTTATGTCCGGTAAAATGTTAATTAATACATATAATATTTAGGTAATATTGTATATTTAGTAAACATAATTAAAAAATATTTGGCAGAAAAACATATCTATATAGGTACTTACGATAAATAAATAATTAGACAAAACTCTCAAATATTTGCCTAACATGAATCTTTAAATTTTTTGGGCATCTTGCGAAATGTAAAGATACCTTGAAGAAGCCTGTTGTGTTGGGCCACGTCGAAGGACAAAGACGACGAAGAAGATCCCCCACCCGTTGAACCGACCAAGTAGAAAAGGCAACAGTCATTTCTCTGCTGACAGCCCTAAAATCTGCAGGATACTGAGAAATGTTTAGTGGTATATTCAAGAGGGCGGAAGTTCATGGAGATCACAAGCTTACCATGGGGGATCGATGTAAATTATGATGACAATAATGATACGTGCACTTCTGGAGAAAGATAAAGACGTGTCACTTGTTTTAATACAAACATTTAGAATGTTTTAAAAACATCCCCCTTTTCTCACATTTAGCCCGCAAAGTCTAAGCATCTAGGCTAAGGGCCTGATAGCGGATTACTATTAAAAATCAAAACCGTAGTTTTTATTCCAAATTGACACACTTTCAGCACAAAGCTTTGTTGTGTATTGCTTTGCATACCCGCAACACAAGAGCCCATGAATATAAATTAGATATTGATTTTGCAATCAAGATGTTTACAACTTTCATAAAAAAAACCACACGGTTCCCGTTTGTACGGTAAACCGACACGTCAATTCCACTATCAAATTGTTGAATAAACGTCCGTCATTTCTCGAAAAACACATGTTGTTCAATAAATTGAGGCCCGGCACTGTTCGAAACAGTTGTCGTTAAGGCCCATGTTCACGGAATGCGACAAGTCTTAAAGATTTAGTTTAGATAAATCTCATAGTACTGTGTATACAAGTTGAGATTTTGATCAGATAAACAATAAATCGAGATAATCTCTGAAATGAATGATTAATATTTGTAGGACAAGACGAAATTCAAACCAGATGTATACAAGGTTCGATTCGACAAAGGTTCTAGAACCATAGGTACCTACAACTATTTATTGTGAAAATTTGGACAAATAGAAAACATTAAATTGTGAATATTATTCGCAGTTACGATTTGATTCAAATTGACTCAATAAACGAACGGAACACAAGCAGTCAACATAATGACGTTGAACGTTTAAACAACAAACGACATGTGTGAAGTTAGGCGTAAGGCTAAATAAATATCAAACCCAATTAACGGCAAGTAGCGATGGTCGAATCTCTAAATCTTAGTGTGTATGTACACGGTAGACAACGAATATCGAGAGTTACCTCCATTGAGTTATCTCCATTGAGTTATCTCCAAAGTAAGGGGACATAATCATCAGCATGATAAACATGAGATGAAAATTTCATAAAAATGTAATCCATGGATATGGGCCACACTTAACATTTACAATACAAACCATCATTTATCTATTATTATTGGTATTTTAATCGTGATTATGATAATAGTTAAACTATTCACAACGACAGCATTCCGTCATCAACCTCCATTTCTCTCTGTTCTGTGCCTTGGTTCTGCAGTCATTTACCTGGGTAGGTTTCTCTGAATCTAATGGACTTACATCGTGATCCAATACCCCGTTTCCCTTCTAATTAAAAAAATATTGGTGCTTACACGGTGAAGACTTCTGACCTAGATACCCGACTTATTGTTTAAAGAACTTGATGACGTCAAACTTCTAAGGTAACGATGATGCCAAATATTATCAAATCGAACCAGATACCTGCAATGCCAGAGAATCGATATCTAATAAAAGTCTTATATAGACAAATTTTAGCTGTACATGATTTGAGATGACGTATTTATATAAATAATTGGGTTAATGAGACAGCTACCAAATAAATGCCAGAAATGGTGGAAATGACCCCTTTTGTACTTCCTTGTAGAAACCATTGAGGTCCAAGTGACTGTCTTGTGAATCAAAATTGCACATCAACTATCAAAATAGGTCTTAAGTATTAGGTATAAATCGTAGTAGAGAAACTCTCCAAAAATTAGAAAAAATGTGTTCTCCAACAATTACTTACTGGTGAAATTACAAATTATGTGAAGATAACTATCATATGCAATTGTAAATATTTAATAATTTTTCGATAGATGGTTTTTTTCTATATATCTTTCTAGCATACTTTTACTGATTAGGTTCATAATATAATAAGATTTTATTATTTATTTATATTTTGTTTGCCTTCAAATTATGTTTACGTCCTCTTTTTAATAATAAAAATTTTAGTGTATGTATAAAAAAATGTCAATATTCTTATATGTATGTACCTATAATATATGTATAAAAAGGTATTATAAAATATGAAATTAGTAGCAATTTCAAGTGGAATGTATAATTATTTTTACTATTTAAACTTTTCAAATTATCTTACCGGCTAATATTCGGGGGGTAAACACGAGGTGAAGGTCACACAGCTTAGTTTTCCTGGAATGACTAACATTGAAAAAGTTTCCACGAAATTCCAATTATTTTCAGAGAGAGAAGTTAAAAACTTTCCCTCGGCATTAATTTTATATACACGTCATTTCTGAATTAAATTTGATTTATGTAGTTCAGAGGTCAGGCTGTAATAAAAAATATTATATATTTAGTAATTTAAATATTCAATGTGTATTTTACTTACACTACTATATTGTTTATTGTTATAAAAATGAAGGACTTTGGAAGATTCGAGGATGCTTACATTAATTTGTAATTCATTATAAAAATCTTTAATAGTATAATTTTTTATCATTTTCTTCGACAGCCTTCCTTTTGCATCACATTCATGCTAAATTTCTTGAGATACGACATTACTCGAATTGAAAAGATCTTTGATAGTATTATTTTTATTAATTACGAGTTTCTTTGATGGTACGATTTTTACTAATTAACCATTATTTCAAATAAAAAGCTTCTTCGAAAATACAATTTTTTGAATTATTGATACCACCCATTCAACAATACTGTTATTGTCATTTTTGGACGGATCTGAGTGAATGCACATGCGTTGTATATCTTCTTGTGCATAGAATGGTATATTAAACAACTAACTAACTTACCATCATGCTGTTTCTCCGCGGGAGTAGGCAGGGATGATAGAGCGCCACACTCTTTTGTCCTGACACACAATTTTCGCCTCATCCACATTCATACATTTTACAATAATACAAGCTCACCGATTATTGTGGCTCCTATCAGGACCATCATCCAGTATCTGGTTTACCTGGTCAGGCCAAGTCTTTCGCGGGCGTCCTCTACACCTGGTGCCATTAACACTTGCGTCATATATTTTTCTTCCATTCTCTCCTCATTCATCCGTTCCATATAACCAAACCACCTAAGTGATCCTTTCTTAATCTTACTCACTATACTAACATCAGCTTTATATTGTTTCCTTATTTCTTTATTCTTTACTCTGTTATAGATAGATCTGCCACATATACGCCTAAGTGATCTCATTTCTACTGCATTCAGTCTACTTTTGTTCATCTTCTGCCAGCTCCAGGCCCCACTTCTATATCATATCAGTGTCGGTACCAGGACTTCATTGTATACCACTAGTCTTGTCTCGATTAACAAGTTCCCGTTAGATATTATTATATTCAAAGTGCGTTCAATTTATTCCCTGCAATCACCCTCCTTTCGATATCTTTCTCAGTCTTTCCGTTTCTATCAAACATACTTCGAAAATACAAAACTCATATATTCATTACCTACAAGTATTTTGCACGGTGTCTTGCTTTTCTCCTTCTCAAATACTATCACTTTTGACTTGTTGAAATTTATAATAATATCGCTTTCCCTGCATACATCGTACGTTCTGCTCACTAGACTCCATAATACTTGTTCATTATCCACCATTAGTACTGTATCATCGGCGTACAATAAACAGCATATAATCAAATCAAAATATGCAATTAAACATAATTTCTAAGTAGTTTTCTCTGCAACGACACTGTAAATCATCCAAGATGGCCGACTCTCCGTCTATCTATCAACATTTATAAAAACCGATATACAGTGTTGTTGCAGGAAGGATTTCAATCGTAGGCTTATGGGACAGACCTTTTCCAATTATAATTTTTCATAACTACAAATAACTTTTAAAAAAAAAATTAACTGCAAGCAATCATTACTTTTATTTTAGCTAATCATTTTACCTACACACCTAGTCATTCAACAAACAATGTTTTACTTATACGCCTTGATCATTACTTAATTCAATTTTAACCGATTATTATACTTACACACATTACTCACCCGACTCTTACCCTAACTCGTACATCCCCACCTTTTTCTCCCTTCAGTCCTACTCATCTATGGTACCTTCTCAATTTTACATACACTTTATATTTATACTTTTAAAATAAGCAAATTAAATAATTTGGAATCGTTGGAGATAAATAAAGCGTGTAAAACTAATCAAAAAATTATAAACAACCAACTAAATTTAACTACGAGTCCCATTCTAAAATTTTTTCCTAAAAATTATTCGAGTAAATTTGTATTAAGTAATGATTTGAGTTAGGTACTTTTTCTTTTAAAAATAGATTTTTAAAAATAGATTCTGTCAAAGAAACAATGTATGTTTTAGTTAGTTATGACATCCTGAAGAAGAAAATTGTATTTTTCGAAACCGGTAGATGTATTTAAACTCATTTTAGTGGTTAATTAAACAAAGATAAAAAATAAAAATACTTTATATTTCATTTTCTTGTATTACATATGTTAATTCCGTGCATTTATTATGTTAACCTACCTTGACATATATTATATGAACGTGTTTATTATTTTTCAATACTTAATGTTATTTCGTAGTTGAAACATTAATAATTTAACCTTAATAGTGTTGTGATGAAATATTTTTATATATAACTCGGTAATATAAATTTTAATATATTATAAAACTTCACACGATAAAAATGATCTGATAAATTGACCCCTCAGAATACCAAGGTTCCATCTGACACTAACACAGTTTTGAGATAATGAGCTCAATAGTGTGGATTGAATTTCAACATATATTCAAGTATATTTTGTTTTGAGTATCCAAATGTGATCAATTTTAAGGTCTTAACTTAAATTAAATATAAAGAAAACATTATAAACTAACAATAATGATTCATTAATTGAAATAAATAACTGACGCAGTTAGAACTTTCATTTAATATTCGTTAAATAATGTTGGTGTGTAAGGAAGAAATAATGAATAATGCATTTGGAACCCATTTCACGCAATAACACAAATAAGCCCAAAATCTTAGTTGGAACCTTGTTATTCTAAGACTTCGAAATGATAAAATAAAATAAATTGACATATAATGATTTATAATTAAGTTATCCTTCATTATCTTCATAAGATACTAATCTGGTTGTATTCTAAGTTAAACAGATTTTTAATAAAATTTTAAAACTTCAAATTATTACATTTATATGATTTACTGCTAGTGATATAAAAACCCAATATATTAATTTATTATGAATAGCAAATGAAAATTTCTGTTAAACCACACAGCAATAAATCGTTATCGACCTGACGAAACAGTAATGATTAATCTTCGTAAACCGCAATTTATCGATAAAGATTCGCTTTTAGATAACGAAATATCTTCTGGAGGTTAACTCATTATTGAATAACGTTTGTGTGGCTCTTTTCTTACTTTATTTTTCTTTTACACCGTACATTAATGTTTCGAGATAAAAATGTTATATTTTTCACTTCACTTTTCAGACTTTCACATAAAAATGTTGGTTCTTTGAGAAAGTCGAGATAAAAAATAATTAGAATTGACATTTCTGTTTTCTCGACAAAATTATTTTGTGTTTTCGTGACTGGGGAGATATTTTTTTTAAGTCGCTCATAATAAACTTGTTATCCAATCTAGATCAAACAATGCGAGACAGTATGATAGGGAGTTTTGTAACGCCGGTCCACAGCGATGGAATTAGTTGGCTCCACGTACACAGCCGAATTTAAATGGCTTCTATAAACCTGATTCGACTAATGTTGAGAATATGGTGTATTCTCAGATTTATACAAAAAATATATTTTCATGTAGTAATTTTACAATAAATATGTGTGCCATAATTTCAAAAATGAAAAAAAAATATCCGATCGCATGTATTTAAATATATATTGTGTTTTAAAGTTTCAAATTTTCACCACACATTTTGATATGAAACACTTTATCTGTGGATATGATGAAATCACAAAATCATAGATAAGTCAGAAACATGATGAATACATACTAAATTCTGCGATTTTTTACAAAATGCATGTTTTCTGATTTTGTTTTTATTTTTATACTCATTGGATTAAATTGGTTAGTTCAATTTGGTTAGATTAAGTAAGATAGTTTAATTTTTCAATCCAA
Source organism: Eubasilissa splendida (assembly GCA_031772225.1). Taxonomy (NCBI): domain Eukaryota; kingdom Metazoa; phylum Arthropoda; class Insecta; order Trichoptera; family Phryganeidae; genus Eubasilissa; species Eubasilissa splendida. The sequence continues at coordinate 5,217,308 of CM062847.1, read as the reverse complement.
GGATTCCTTTACATATTTTTGGTCATTTTAGTGTATTTTGAAATAGAATATTGTAGTTTATTGAAAACCATGCGTTTTTCAGAAATCTGAGAAGTTAACTATACATAAAGTGTACCGGGTGTCAGAAATTATCATGAAGAAATTTTGAAACTTTTAAGTGGGTTTTTAAATACTTGCGACCGGATTTTTGTTTCATTTTTGAAATCAGAGAACGTAGTTTTACAAGAAAATATGTTTTTCGTAAAAATACCATATTCTCAATATTTGACCCTAATTCTTATAAAAATCGTACTGACGGAGTGCCTTTGTACAAAATTAACAAAATCATACTTGTTATCGGATCAGCTCTTCTGTCAAATAATTAACTGGCTGTCAGGTCAGGTATACTATCATATAATAGTCTAACTTCTGGGTCATTTCTACTATCGCACAATAAACTAGCTATCATCTCTATTATCAATAAGAATATTAATATAATATATTTATAACCATTACACTGCCGACGATTCAAGAAAGACGTAAATACAGCAGTTCACAAATATCTTAAGGTCATTATTAATACTAGCTTGTTACAAAGTTCACCAGTAAAAACTATTTTTTGGATAAAATGTAATATTAGTATTCAAATGTTATGTTTAAATGTACAGAGAATATAGTACCTATATAAAAATATACATTTTAACACAAAACAAATCAATATTATATATCAACCAGGAGAATAGCTAAGATGGCAGAAGCTTAGCTTATGAGAAGTATCGGGATCCAAACTCGGTGTCCCCAATTTATTTATTTATTTTATAACAGTTTTAGAGGTTAATCAAAGAGTTTTTAATAAATACAAATTTAAAATGTCAAAATGAAGGTAATAAAATTGCATTATTCCCAGTGAATTTGTACACACTCAATGCTTACACTTAGCCGTGAGAGTACCTACTTATTATACTCACTCGATTTTTTCAAAATTTTTATAATATTGAATATTTAAAGGAGAAAGGTTAAATCAAAGATGTTCAGTTTTTTATAAGTAAACGTTGTCCAATTTCTTTTTAATTAGACAAGCATCTACTACATAACTACAACGATAACAATTACGCTTTTCGAAGAGAAAAATCAATAATTGATTTTCTCGGTATTTTTTTTCGATTATTTGATGAGTTGGGTATATCTTCCGCAAGATGGGGCAAGTCTTAACTTTTGTAATTACTGTCAGATGAAAAGAAATAAAATAAAGTGTACAGGAGTTATTTGGAGCGTGAACATCATTGGAGATGTTGCTATGTTCAGAAATGGTGGAAATAGTTCAGTTGCGTGCTAAATTATATCTAACAATAGAGTAGAATGTCCGACAATAGAGTAGAATGTCCGTCAATCGAGTGTGCAGTCATATATGATATAGAGTGTCCAGCGTAAAAATTTCAATATTAAATTGTAATTGCTCATAAACTATCAAGGTGAGGTAAGTGGGAGGGGTATTGTTCGACGCGCGTGATTTGCGGATTTGCAAATCGCAATGAGTCACTGGTCGGGAGTGCACTGCGCCTTCGCGGTTAGCGTTGATTCATTGGTTCGTGCGCGTCGCGCTTTTTGTACTCACTTTAATATTCGACGAGTAAGTGATGGGCCGAGCACGCTACTCATCTGGTGTTGGGTTCAAAAGTTCAGACAAGAAGGGACAATGGTTAACCAAACTTCTCCGGGACAATCAACGTCAGCAGCGACGCCAAAACATGTAGCTCAAGTTCGACGTGAAATTATGCGCAATCCGCGAAAATCGATAAGGATGATTGCAGCCTGTACCGGAATAAAAAATCAGCAGTGCACGATATTTTGAAACAGAAACTACAGTTTTTCCCATATAAACTGCAAATCGTCCAGTTTCTCAACGAAAATGAATATTCTTTACGTGAAATCTTAGTGACAACGATGCTGGAACGTTTTGGAACAGCACGAACACTTGGATACATATTTTTTACTAACAAAGCACATTTTCATATCGATAGCTAGTTAATAAACAGAACATGAGATACTAGTGCCCCGAAACGCCATCAAAAACGTTTGCATTGTCCACAAATGACATTGTGGTGTGCAATTTCTGCCTGAGGGATAATTGGCCCTTATTTTTATAACCAGCGAGAGACAGTCACTACTGACGTGTATTGCCGAATGATCGACGAGTTTTTGGTACCACAACTGCAGCTGTTTTCTGGTTTCAACAACAGAACACAATTTCAGTAAAACGGGGCCACTCCACACAGCTAGAATTTCCAAATTTCCAATATTTTTTCAAATTTTTTTCCAATAAATTAATCAGCAAGTACGGAGACATACCTCGGTCACCAGACCTTACACCGTGCGACTTTTTTTGTGGGGATACGTTAAGCCGAGAGTCTACACCAACAATTCTTGAACAACAAAATATCCGCCGGGAAGTTGCGGCCATTGAACCAACGCTTTGTTCTCGCGTGTACATTAATTTAAGAGTCTGATTGCAAGACTGTCTTGAGAGAAATGGACGGTATTTAGACAATATTGTTCATAAAACGTTAAGCTCCATTTTGTATAAAAAAATATGAGAATAACATTGTAGTTTTTATTTTTATTTAATATTAAATTTAAAAAAATTTCCGCTGGACACCCTATACTAAGGTGTATATTAAACCTCGGCTGAACCTCCAAATAAGCCTCGCGTGTTTATTCATGTACTCAAGGATTCCATTAAAAAATAATTAATAAGAGATAGTAGAACAAGATGAAAAACTTTTTTGGATATCACGTCCAAAACACTTGTCCAATGTATTATATCATACGATATTTTGCCTATTTTTGGGATACCATACATAAAATTCTTCAGAAGATCATACTGATATTTTTATTTCTGGATTATTATAAGGCTAAAGACCAGAAGAATACATAACATAGAAAACAATAAATGTAAAGATTTAATTCAACCTACTATACAAAAGAGAGCGATTCATCTTTTACAATAATCTTAGTATTTTCAAAAATATGTAATCTCTAGAGATTTTTTTTGCCGATTCGATTCGACAAAATGTCGCAAAAATACACATTAATAGGACAAAAAAAATATTTTATAATAATAAATTTATATCAAATACTAATGAAATGTATAATTTAGAAAGATATACAAATAAAATCAATTTTATCGAAAAATATTGTTGTTGCTACCAGGATTCGAACCTGGATCTCTTTCCATTCCAAGAAAGGAGCATTAACCAATTTTATGTGTACATCTTTCTAATTAATACATTTAATTATTATTTAAAATATCACAGTCCTATGTTCTGAATAATTACAACTTTACAATAAGAATGTGTTCCCCTTAATAAGAAATTAATGTGTTTTTATACAAAATTTAATTTCAATTGTGACTGAAGTTTTACGGAGTGTGAGTAAATACAATATATTTATAAAAATCGTTTTTTTGTGAATACCCATCAGTTTAAACCCATCAAAAAATTTAATATCATGCAAATTTAACTATTTACTTTCTTTGAAACCTTGGCTTTGGACCCATAAAAAAATATGTTATGTATATGTATGATTTTTCCGTACTTAGTATTTCCAAAAAAGATTAAGAGATGAATTAGTTTTGAAAGAATTAACGTACGTTAATTTAGTGATAGAGTTTATATTTATACTGGTATTTTAACAGAAAATGCTCTGCAAAACTAGTGTTTATTCTTTTTACCCTATTTTACGTCTATCTACCCCGTTTTATACACAATTAGCAAAATAAATTTTGTTTAAATTTTTATCAGTGTTTTTATTTTCTTAACAATAAAAAAAAGTATATTCCGTAACACGTTATTCTATTAATTGTCTAAAAATGTTTTTACAATGTACCTTAATGTCATACTAAGACTAGATTAGGTCAATAACGATCTGTTGATAATCTGTACATGAAAAATAAATGATACAGTAGAAATACGCTTTGAGCATGTACCCAGCAACCATCACTAATACAAGTTCCATGAGAACTATTAATAAGAAGAAATTTACGTGTTTTTGTGTTTTGGATTAACCTTTTCAACAGATATATTCCCTTCCTCACGCAATTCTCATTCTAAGTATGACATGGACCCCACGCTAATACGAGACAGATCCTTTATGTAAGTTTGTTACGTATTGTTGTTCGTAAAAAAACAAGAATATACAGAACTCACTACTCACATACCCCCAACGATTCAACAAAATCATTTATCATCAAAATTGTCGATAAGATATCGTAATTAAATGATAAAAATATACAATAATAAAATAAATAATTGCTTTCATGAAAGACAAAGAAATCGAGAAAACAAACTGTATACGTACTATATAAACATACTTGAAGTATTATATATTTCAAGTATTTCTTATTTTTTTTTAATTTCTATAGAATAGGTGAATTTGACCGTAAACTCTGTGACAACAACATTAACGGTTCATATACAATATAAGCATTCGCTTTCAATTGAGTTACTCTTTAAATCGCAGTAAATTCAACAATAAAATAACACACATTATTCTATTGGTAAAATAAGTTGCAGTTAAGAAAATTAATTAATTTCAAAAGATTGACTTGGTAATATTCTATAAATTGTTACGTGAATGTCTTTGGATTTGAAAACTATATTTCTAATATCGAATTTAAAAATTTAAATTTGCATACAGTAATATTTCTGATGCAAATATTCAGTAAGGGGAATACAAGGTAGTGAGTATATTTTGTAATTTACGGTTATCCCCTCCACCCTCAGTATGGAACAGTGTCCATAATTAACTCCAAAAATTAAAGTATGTATATCTAAGCATAACTAATAAAACTTACAGAATTATTAAGGAGAACACTTAATTAGTATTAAAACATCACATACCTATGTTCTGAATAATTACAATTTCACAAGAAGAATGTGTTCTCTTTAATAATATACTCGTATAAGTTGTATTAATGTGTTTAAAATTTAATAAAAAAATAATTGTGTATTTTGGCATCTACTATCGGTTTATTCAAAGGTATTTGAGATTCTGTAAAAACAATTTATATGCCTTTTAAATAATGGAACGACAGATGTATTTATTTGAAAAAGTGTAACATATGGGTTCGAAAATTTGTCGTCAAAATTACTATCGATGTAGCATAGTTGGTAATGTACCTTCCTCGTATTGAAAAAAGAGATCCAATCGAATCCCAGTACTGGAATAACAATATTTTTCTTAAAATTTATTTTATATGTATATCTTTTTAATTAATACATTTCATTAGTACTTACAGTATTGTTTAGAAAAAGTGAACAACCTTCTTATTCATTTTTAAAATACCTGATTATAATTTCAAACTGACCCTTTTACGAATAACAGCCTGCCAAAAACAATGGTGGTTCCCACAAAAACCCCTCAGGAGAAAGTATTTCCTTCATCCCAAAACCCCTTTTAAAGTTTCTTATCTACCCTAAACCCTCCAACCCCTCATTTGATCAGTAACCCGTTCAATTTCCCCCCGAAAGTACTCCTACCGCAGAAAAACCCCCGTCCGGCCCTGCAAACAACCCCCTCCAGATAGATAAGAATGCCGGCGGCGAAAAACTACTGTTTGCTGGAATATAAATTGATTGTACTATCCGTACGCTCAGCAACTACCCCTATTTCGGTATGGATTCTGGGAATTCCACAAAACACACATTTTTTTAAGAAAATTCAGAATAGATTTGAAAATGAAATATTTTTGTTCAATTTTCAATGCACACTCTATATCTTAAACGATATATTAAATTTTAAATCAAACTTTTTATCATATATATTTATCACTAGATGTGTGGGTATTTATTTTCCTCAAATAATCTTATTTTATATATTTATTCTTAATATAGTGCACATATATGTAAATATATATATGCTCTAATATAAACAAGATCAAAATGTTCCATTTTCATTAAAACCCTCCTTGCGCATATTTGCTTAGTTTCATTTTGAATATATTTAGTTTCTCCTCCTTTCTTATATCATCTGGCATTTCATCATATACCTTCATCGCACAGTACCTATATCATCGATTTCTGAAATGTACCCTTCTTCCTGTAAATTCGAACCGTGGACTTCCCGAATCAATGCTTAAGATTCTTCACATATGTTTTTCATCTTGCATGGCCCTTTCAGGAGGTGCAGAATCTGATATTTTTCTAGATTGAAATGTATGTATGTACTAGATCTTGAAATGTATGTACACTTTTATATACCTGATTTGATAATTTTCTAAAATACCTTCATCGTTTGAGGCTGTGGGTCAACCAGATTCAAGGCAGACTGCACAAACATGCTTCAGGCGTTCCTGTAATGAGCCAAATCTGTTCAGCTCGAAACCTGCAGTTCATCAGCATATTTCTTCAATGAATCTGTCTAGAATCATTCTGTCTAAAATACTGTCGAACAAAAAACGTATACACGAGTATACTCATCGAAAATTTTGTAAATTTAAATTATTCCCTTATAGGATTTTGGGTAGTACCTACGATTCACTTGCTAGCAGGTATGACTAAATTCAATTTATTGAAATCATCGGCATTACTTAAATTATTTAAATAAGGATCACCTATTTTAATTTTTTTTCCATGTTGACCAACTAAAATTATGGTAAATTAAAAAGATAATATTTTTTATCATTTTATATAAATTCTTAAGTTACATTGTAAATTATAAATTATACGTTTATTTAGTGGGTACCGTAGTCAAATTTGTCACAAAATCTGCGTTAATAAATTTTGTAACATTTTTTATATATTTTCTCACTTTATCTTGTGTTTTATTTTCAATACCAAGCGCCTGCAAATTTTTTTGGAAATCAAATCAAATTTGGAGGCAGCGAGTATTGATCCCAGTATTTCTCAAATGCTGAACAGATGCTCCCGTTAAACTTTGGTACCAAATTTTCATATAAGTATATAATGCTGATTTCTATATATTTGAATTAGAATTTATATTCTCTTATCCATCCTTGATTTTGATCTACATTATTATTTGTACATTCTTATTATCATTTTTTTATACTTATATTTAATTTCATTTAAATAATTATTTTGATACTAGGTATCTTTATAGTAAGGTTTTATTAAAATATTTATAAATTTTACATTTCATTCGTATTGTATGTGACATGTATCTGATACATATAACGTATTTTTAAAATATTACTTTTACAACAATGTATACATAAATATATTCATTTTTTTAATTTGGTGTGTTTTCATTTTGTAAGAACGAAGCAGTTTTAGTCCCTCATTTTTGGATTGTTTTACATACTTTTGTCGTAAAACAAATAAAATAAAAATATATCTGTTACCATTTAAAACTATGCGTAGTACTGCGAGCCGGGTCATTAATGTTTTATTAAAATTTTGAAAAATGTCCTTTGTGGTAATTTAACAGGGTTGTTAAGTGTGCACATTAAGCATTGGAAAAATTTGTAGACCCCACAATGTTTTGTTTGAAAACACAAAAAGATATACCCTTAAATTCACCGCCGCTTTTTTTTATGTGAACCCTCAAAAGAGCCTCGCGTTAGGGCGGGGTCCATGTCACGGTATTGTTGTAATAGGAGCAAGGTAGGATATTCAGAGCAAAAATTAAATGTAGATAGAACAAACTTGAATATCATAAAATCCATATCTGAGGGATCACGCCGTGAATGAGTGAGAAACGGTCTCGTGTAACCATGTTCAGATGCTCAGCACGTGTTCATCATGTTTTTGGCCATAACAAGATGATATAACTAGTGACGTTTATCTGAGGGATGTGTGCATGTTCGGGTATTCAACACATATTTATCATATTTGGGTGCTCAGCACGTGTTTATCATGTATTTGTCAATAACAAAATGAAATAACTAGTAACTTAAGAACTGAATAAAAAATACGAGAAAATCTTTTTAAAAACTTTAACTTACTGGCAGGTTAGCAGCTATTCTAAATTTACTTGAAATATATCTTAACACATTAATGAACTATCAAACAAAAACTTTTAAGATAATGGAATCATCTAATTAAAGTTAAAGAAAAACGCTTAACTTCGTATAAGAAAGTATAAGCTTTGACTTTGGTGAAATTAGTATTAGGAAATTGAATATACTAATAGTCATCAACCATTTATGATTATTTCACTTTTTTCGTAAACAAGTCAATCATTTAAATACATTAAGATGGAACTCGCAAAACTTTACATCTCCCTAACGAGAGATAACTTTTCACGTACTTTTCAACCTTACAACGACGTAAGATATTAAACACAAAAAATGTCGAGCCAACAACAGATGTCACTCGTATCAAATATGACGAGCAGTTAAAAGGTTGGCAATCAAAATAATGATGGTTCAAGGTACAGATGAAAGATTCCGCTTTCATAGCAGATCAGTCACACGCTGCACGAATGTTGTGAAGACTTTCACCAATAATACGCCCAAAGGTGCACAAAAATGAGATAGATTCAGTTAAATTATGTCAAATATTTATGTCTGCAGTGTCGACTACAGAATAGCTAATATGATTATTTTGACAAAAACATAATGGAATAGAAAAAGATTATGAACGAACAAGAATACATTTCAATTAATCAAATTCTCCGATGGAATAACCCAGATTCAATATATATGACTAATTATTCTCTCAGAGATGTTAAAATAGTTTAATATATTATTATTAGTTGGAGAACTCATTATTATTGTGAAGTGAAGAACATAGTTCTGTGGTATTTTAATACAAATTAAATGTATCAATTAGAAACATGTACAGTAAAATTCGATTTATCGAAAAAAAATTGTGTTACTGCCGGAATTCGAAATTAGATTCATTCCTATTTGGAATATTGCGTATTAAAATTAATAAAAAATATTTAAAGAACTGCAGCATATAAGTTCTAAAATGTGTCGTCAACTTATTGTGTCGGTGTGGTGTAATAGGTTATCGCATTTTCCTGGATAGGAAAGGATCCAAGTTCGAACCCCGGTAAGAACAAAAATATTTTTCGATTAATTGAATTTTGCTGTATATCTTTCTAATTAATACATTTAATTTGAATTAATGAAATAGTGCTCAGCGGACATCTCGTTAAGGAAACATTACATATACAGGAAACTTTAGACAAATATCTCAAATGGACATGTCGACTAAATAATTAAATCATTAATCAAAATACATGACAACTCACTAAAAATATAAAAAATTCTAATATATGTGACATGCGATAATAGTACCTACATGAAAAAACAAATTAAAGAAATTTGACAAATATCTAACACAATAAATGAAAACACGTACAATATTTTTAACTCCATGATATTAACTGAAATAGTCCACAGAATATCGTACGAATTTAATATCAATAATGTAACAAAACACTAAATCTCACAATGTACAAGACTGCTAACAAATATCTTCATTCTGGAAGTCGTAAAGAAAATAATTATTTCGTATTTTGGGTATGTTGGTAAAAGAGACGATAGCCTGGAGTAATTGATGATCACGGGGAATGTACAAGGAGAGATCAATAAAGATGAATAGCCCAAGTTCGAGACATGACAGGAGTCTCGCTACACGTCGCGAACATGAACATGGTCCAAAATCACGAAAAATAGAAGAAACAGATCATGCTATTCAAGCAAAAGAGAAGACTAAATCGAGAGAGAGCTTACCATCCACGTCGGTCCCTCATGACTGAGAATCGTGATCTCCATGAACTCCCACCCTTTTGACAATACTCCACTATTTTTCTCGGCATCTTTCCAACAACTGAGAGATCTTCCTCTTCGTCCTTCGACGTAGTCCACTATAACAAGCTTCTCCAAACTATCTTGCTTTCTCGTGAGATGGTCAAAAAATTGAAGGATTCGTCTAGAGCAAATGGAAATAAAAGACTTGAACTAGAAGAAATACAAGATCATATATCGACCCCTCAGAATAACAAGGTTCCATCTGACACCGACACTGTTTTGAGATAATAAGCTCAAATGTGTTGATTGAATTTCAACATATATTCATGTATATTTTGTTTTGAGTATGCAAATATGATCAGTTTTAAAATCTTAACTTATTTTCAGTATTATCTATAGCCACTGTGAGATGAGGGAAATTAAAAATAAAATAAAATATTATAAATTAACAATATTAATCCATAAATTGAAATAAATAACTGATGCAGTTGGAACTTTCAGCTCTTGCTATTTCCTTTAATATCCGTTAAATAGAGAATAATGCATTTGGAACCCTTTTTACGCAATAACTCAAATTAGCCCAAAATGTTAATTGGAACCTTGTTATTCCAAAGGCTCGATATATGAAAATAAAACACTTGTTTTTTTATTCTATACGTTTAATTTTCTTGAGACGCACTTTGCCTTATAAGAGCTCAACAACTTGTATTTATATCCATAGTGGGGGACAATAAATACAAGTTGTTGTGTTAAAAAAATAATGCCATTACAAGACGAAACGCGTCTCAAGTGAATTAAACTAGTAAAATCATAAAACAAGTGTTTTATTTTTACATACGTGATTATGGAGTTCTACAAACTTACATCGGAAACAGTATACACAAGATCAACAAAATTAAGACACAATAAAAATAAAGCAACAACGATAAACTTACTAAGACGTGCACAGATGAAATAAACACAAAGAAAACACAAAATAAAAATTCAATTATGAAATGTAATGTTAATATATAACACTTCTAGGATTCTTTTGTTTTCAATAAATAATAAGGTGAAAAGTCGCTCTTAATCAATTTATGTTTGACATTGAAATCACAACTGCTCTGATAGAGCAAGACAAAAACAAGGAACATAAAACATATTAAATTTCATCACATATTTTTCTTTAATGGTTAATATTCTAAGAATCCATTTCCACTATGCTTTTCCCCCCGTTACCGTTTCCCCTTCGCCTTTCCCTATTTCATCCCTGTCAATAAAAGTTTCGAATACTTCGCTGGGCCCGGAATAAAAATGTCCTTTTGGAAGAAAATTCAGGAAATACTTAAGGCCTTCAACTCATGTTTATGGTTGTTACTCATTATTGTTACGGCCGGGGGAAAAATTGAAAACCTATCGGAAAATATTTTTATACCTTAACAATGGCTCAATCAGTGCGGAGGAAATGTATGGAAATGAAATAAAATGGGAAGTCAGTACAAGTTTTACGCCATTTTAACAATAAGATAATAATGCTTAGATTACATTTCATATGGTAAAATTTTCAAGAATAGCTTTCAAGAACTTCACAATAAGAATGTGTTCTAAATAATAAAGTTGTATCAATGTGTCCAAAATTTAATAAAAATGAATTGATAATTCTGGCGTTTGCTATCAGTTTACTCAAAGGTATTTGAGATTCTGTAAAAATAAGGTAGATGGCTCTGTCAAATGATGGAACGATTAAATGTATTAATATCAAAAAGGTAACATATAGGGTCGAAAATTGTCGCTAAAAATGTTGTCGCTGTAGCTTAGTTGGATAAAGCACCTTCCTCGGTTATAAAAGAGATCCAGGTTCGAATCCCGGTGGCGCAACAACAATATTTTTCGATAAAATTGATTTTATATGTATATCTTTATAATTAATATATTTAATTTATATTTACAATTGATAGTATTCTATAATAATAATTTACAAACTCAAACATTGTTCGTATTTTATTTATTATTTTGTTTATTTTTTTGAAAAAAATATACTTTTAGAATACAAAAATCATAAAATATCCACATTTTTAAAGAAAAATTAAATTTCTTTTATTATTTTTGCTTTACAATTAATTATACTATAATAATATTAAGCTACACATAATAGTCAAGAAATATTTTATAGTTTTGAAGTATTTATTATATCAGGCAGAATTACGTTGAAACCATTATGACTCACTTATATGAGTACAATACTAAAAATAAATCAAAGTGATATGTTATTTATAAATTAATAATTCATTAATAAGAAGGCGACCTTCATCTTCCAGTGACCAAAGAACTGTCATCTTATAGCGGAGGCTCCGGGTTAAATTCCTTTTTTTTTTTATAAATAGAGATGCGTACACGTAATACGTGTCACATTAATATTCTTGCTATTTTCAAACTAAGCTAAACGCTTATGCTATGAAAATAGAACTAACTTGATGGCCTTCTGGAACGAGGCTCGAACCCCCGACCACTATATCACTAGGAGAGTATCATAACCGCTAGACTACAAACAGATCAGTTCCGCGTGATACAATATATCTTTATAATTTTCATAAACCTAGGTATTTTTGTAATGTGTTTCACTACAATAAATGGATCTTGTGGCCTGTTATGTTAAGAAAAACACGAAAAAAAAATTTTTTGTACAACTTATTTTCAAAAACTCTTAAAACAGAAAGTTGTATTCTGAAAAAATCAAATTGAATATATATTTTTTAAATTTCAAGTTCGGGTTGACTTTCATTTATTTAAAAAATGTGATTCTACCACTAAACTAATTATCTACTTGTCATAAAACTTTCAAAATAGATATTATAATATTTGAAATATGTACTATAGAATTAAAGGACTTTAAATTTACTATTTTAAAAAATATAGAGGATGTTGAACTTCAAGTAACATATAAATTATGTTAATAACAATATTATTTATCGGCTACGGACATATTAGGTAGACATTCTTCAATTATATCATATAACGCCTATTTACGCACCTTTTGTTCCTTCGACTGGCACCCCTGGTTTTTCTTGTTGATTGGTATGGGTCTTTATGTAGCGTGAATATTGCCGCTTTCGAAGACCGAAAGATCGCTGTCAAACCACGGTCGGATAACGATTGCGGTTGCTACCTAGTCAGAAAAACATCTACTAAGTAGCTCCGGGTGTGCGCATTTTGGTCGGTCGGAATAATACCCAGAGATAAGAAGAACAATACATCGGACCAATCCACGACGGCAGAGAAACAGCTACTGTCAATCAAGGTTAGTGGTAATTTTCATTCTGCATACGTGACCATATTATTAATAGGAAACCCGGGAACAACAAGTTGTCGAAGGCAATCACGGTTACAACGCCAATCTTCTTAAAAATACTCGTTTTTATTATTAACAGCGCGGTCTACCTCTTTTTGATATCATTATGATATCATCATACCTATTCATTACTAGAAAATTTATTTCCTAAATAAATATACATAAGTTCACTCGTATCTTATTCACGCGCATTCAACATTTAACCACCGCTTCATCTCTCTCCGTACCTCGTGTAAATGTCAACTTTGTAGGTAGGTACTACATATGTAAATATAGAAGAACTTCTGACTGACAGATTTTCCACATACTGACTTCCTGTGTGCCACCGCGAGGAAAGGAAATAAAATAGGATCTAGTCGAGCTGCATCCGGCTCCCTGTAGGTACATCTGCCTAACAAGGAAGCGTCTGTTTAAATCCGCCGGGGGGCGTATTCTGAAAACGTCAGACCGGAAACCATATTTTAAAGTGGCCGAAACAAAAAACGATCACGGCGAGCAGCGGTCGGCAGATGCGTCCAAGTCGGATTCAATTCGGTCAATAAAACATTTTAATCTCGGCGTAACAGATACATCTCGTAGGATTCGAGTACGGAAGACCGCAGTGAAATTCCCCACAGGCATTCTCGGGTGATTTATACGAATAGTTTACCAATGGAATGATATAGTCCCATCCCCTGCCCTCGCCCCCGCCCTGGCTCCTCCGCACCCCCGCCCAGCGCCCGTTTTATCTCGCGCGCTTTTGTTATTTATTATTCCGAAGTAGAACGGATCAATCCGATTCGGGACCGAGACTTCTACGTCTTGCGAATGACAATATTATACAAGCGGACGACTCTCAAGTTGGACGATCCTGTGACTTGCTGAACTTTTTACTAAAGCGGAATTATTCCGTGTTGGGTTTTCTCGGCTGAAATCTTAGTGGCCGCCCCAAAAATCACCCTAATGCTGTCTCCCGAGAGCCTTAACTGTATCATCGATAGCGGATTTAATCTTGTTTTTTTAAATCTTTATTAGTATTATAAGTTGTTTGTATACGAATCGTGTAATTTTTTAACCATCTTACGTGAGGAGAAGATAGCTTGGGGAAGCTTGTTTTGGTGGGCCACGTGGAATGACGGAGAAGAAGAGAAAGATCCCCCACTCGTTGGAATGACCAAGTAAAAAAAGTAATAGGCACTTCTCTAGTAACAGCTCTGACATATGCCGATAAAAGTGGAGGATCATGGTCAAGAGGGCGGGAGTTGCCTACTGCAAAAAATACGCTACAACCCCATACCTTACTTAACAACCTATATTAAAAATATATATTCTAGTCATATTATATGTTAACGATCTATATGATGACCCGAAAGTTAAACTTCAATGGCTTGGCTACGTAGAATGTATGAATAATGCGCGAACTACAAAATTGTTGCTTAATAATGAACCCAATAATGGTAGAAGATGAAAAATAGGTAAAAATAGGTAGGTAACTAAAATGAGGTAGCAGAATAAAATAGATAAAGACCTTTCATTCTTGGCATCACCAATTAGCTGGAAGCAGCCATTGGAGAGGTCTTCTTGAGGAGACCAGGACCCATACGGGGAATGATAATGGCGCTATATGCACTCTACTACAGTAGCTGTATCGTGGTTCTGACCCGTGATTCCGTAAGACGTACATTTCAAAGTTCTTAATATCGTATATTATAGTATACATAAAATACTGTTCAAGAGGTAAAATAACACATTACATCTAATGATTAACCGTCTTCTGCCGCGCGTTTGCGGGTTTCTGACTGGCACAATGCCTGTCGCCAAAAGCTGTAACAGCAGAATAAGGGTTTATGGTGCGAATCAAAGATATCGGATAGGTGTCGAAAGTTTTAATATATATTTATTAACACATAACGATATGCGTGCATGCTTTCATAGATTTTCATGTACAAATATCACTGCAATCTGACTGAAAATAAGGACGTCATTGGTATTATAAACCACAAACGAATCAGTTAAGTTAATCTCATTTATCATGAAAATTTACATTATATATACGTAACATTTTCTGTGAGAAATGGTAAGATACGTGTCGTTCATTTTTCATTTCCATTGTGATTTTTAATATTTGAACAATGTTACGTAATGAACGTAAAATTTTATATACTTAGGGATAAAAAAAACTTCATCAGCCTCCCTAAAAAAATTAAAGAGATGAAGGATATAAAATAACTAATAAAGAAATTAAATGAACACTTCAGAAGCGCACAATTAGTTTATAAATAAAATTATATATTATAAATGTTTAACTCTCTATATAAATTATTACAGTGTAACTCCCTCTCCAAGCACAAGAGCTATTCTCTTTTTTAGAGAGGTAAGCGATTAAAAATATATAATTTTAGTAATGTACAATACTTAATTAACTCATATCATAAAAAAATTATCTGAATAAATAAACAGCAAACAACTTATAGATGGCTTACTTCCATTGTATACGGAAAAAATCTATAAATCGAAAAAATATTTGATTACCAATGAGATACGAAACCCGATACTTTTAACAAAATATTTTTTTCTGTATATCTTTCTAATTGATTCACCTAGTTTGTTTTTTTAATATATTATATTATATATTTATATTTATTAAATTTTTCTATCTCTGAAAGTCTCTTGACTTCCAATACCGTATCAAAATTGTATTATGATACGGTTTAAGATAGCATAAACAGACATACAGAATTTGTATTTTATGTACGTAGTTATGTCACAATAAGGATGTTTTGTTATTTTCAATTGAGTATTGATTTTACTCTTCAATGAGAGCTTTGCCAAGCTTGATGAGTGTATTTAGATGAACCGACAACATTTTAGTGCGCATAAAATCATCTCAACAACTCATCATAAAATAGAAGGAATCGAAAAAGTCCGGATCAAAATAAATGAAACATTTTGTATTGGTTTAATGCTATCTATTTTATAGGCACTAAAATTACATTACTTCGGTGTTATCCCCACATTTATGTTTACATTATAGGTCAATTTATTATGTTTAGCAATAAAGTACAATAATATAATTCTGTAATTATACAATTTATTTGTTTCGGGATAACGTAACCGGAGAATGGAAAAAAATAAAGTACCAGGGAACGGTATATCACCCCAGATGTAATATGTATAAAATCTTCATATACATGCCAACAGGATCCACCTAAGATCGAGAAGTACACACGACTAGGATGGGCAAATAACCAAGATAACCCTGCGAGGGGTAGGTGCATCCCCAGTTGAGTGGACCACAAAGACCTCTAAAGAACAAGAATTATCTGTTTCGAGTAACTAGCGAGTGACCTGGTATTTCTAAAAAGTATGATAGAATGTATAATAATAGTTTCAGTTGCTGATTTAATTTAATAAACAGTAATAACTTACTAAAAAAAATAACATGAATCACCAAAAATACATCTATCGAAATAATACAATCAATCACCACCCGGACTCAAACCTGGAATATATTACATCTACATATGTATAACAATACAAATTAAATTAATCAACTAGAAAGATATACAGAAACAATCTATTTATTTAGTATTTTTTTACAGATTATATAACTTTGTTTATAATAACCACATAAATTATTAATTTTAAAACACCGACCAGTTTCGATTTTAAAATTATAATTTTTATTTAAAAAAAATAAAACAGTTATTTTTTAAACATTAGATTAACGTGACATACTCGTATATGTATGTTAATACAAATTAAATTTAGAAATTAGAAATATAAACAGGAAAATTCACTTTATCGAAAAATTATTTTTGTTGCTTTCGGGACTCGAACCTGGGTAATAGATGTATCGATTTAAAAGAACAGCAGCATATAATTACGAAAAATTGTCAATTACAGGAATGTAGTGTAATCGGTTAACACATTTCCTCGGATAGGGAAAGATCAAGTTTCGAAAGATGATTCATATAATTTGTATTAAAATACTACAGAATTATGTTCTGAAAATGAAACTTTACATACAAAAAAGTGTTCTCAATAAAAAAATTATTTACAATGTGTATGTTAAATATAACAAGAAAATGAAATACCAATAGGAGGACCACATCACTCGGAGAACAATTAAATCCATTCAGTGGTGCTCTAGGTAAAATAAGACGACTGGCTTTAAAACCCTGGACTGAAAAAAACATTACATTCTATAGAAATACATGGCAGTGAATAAAATGGATAGAAAAAAGTGAAAAACTCGGAGAGGCCATCATCCAGCAGTGGATAGACAGCTGATAGTGATGATAAAAATCATGATGTTACTTCATTAGTGAAAAAACTATTTTTTCCGTTAGAAGCGATGTTTTTTTATTTACAATGTTTCTCAAAAACCTTTAAGTAGAACCTGCTGGGTGGTACTAGGACTTCCAGTCTATTTAATTAACCCTTCCCTAGCCATGCAGTAACATAGGTCTACCGAGCCAATTAAATCGTATTTCTATAAATATGCACAATGTAAAACTTACATTTTACCTAGTCTTAAAAAAATCATTTGCATTTAGAAATGAGCAGTGAAAAACCAATTATGTAAAGGGAATCATAATAAAAATAATCATTTTTGAATTCAATGCTATATAAAATTGATGCGTTGCATGCTATCTGCGTTAAAAATACCAATTGTACCACGTGAAAAAGATCACATATTAATATTAATGATGAGAGATATAGATGAAGATCATGTTAGATGGGTCTTTTGACGAATGCGTTAGAAGAATAATGTTTGAGAATAAAATGAACGTCTTTAATTATTATATTTATTATTTCTTATTACATTTATAGTAACTGTGACATTAACTATTTTAAAGCCATTTAAGCTTGTAAAAGCATTTTATTCCCATTTAAAGTGTTAAAAAAACTAAAATTTCTTGCAGTAATACGAGCTGACAGCATGGCTGCGTAGGGTATTTTTATCATGGTATGGTAAAGGTTAACATGTACCCTGCGGTACGTAGTGTGATCTCTACTTGTACTACATAACGTGTAATAGTTAATTCAACTGTAACTGCACTAGTTACAATAATTGTCTGTTCGATATGCTGATCAGGCTTTTGAAAACATATATACTCATAGATCCGCGAAAGAGAATTTGTTAAATATTAAATGAAACTAATATTCGAAAAACAGAATTGCAACGCCAATCAAATTTAGCATTCGATTGTTTATGCGTACTGCTAATTCTAATTGTTGGTACTAATGTTTCATTAAATGGTTCTGATAGATGAAGCAATTTGGATAAATTTGGTGTGACGATGTTTAAATATCAGTTGCAATGAACATGTTATGTTTTTATATAACTAATTTCAGTTTTCTATTATCTTTTTATGTATGTACGTTATTTTTGACGATGCCCCACTTCGTGGTCCAATCGAGAACTTAACCCTTTCTACCCTGACCGTACTTTAAAGGACCGTCAACTTCATATATCTTACTGTGGCGTCAATTCTCTGACAATACTACTAAGTCTTCGTAAATAATAGTCGTTATGATTTATTTAGACTACTAACATTAATCATTTTTTGTTATGTCAACACTGCGGTCCGGTGAAATTGGTCAGTTTCATATCGTTACTAGGTTAGGTTTGACGCGCTTGTATTCCTTGTCATTATTATTATTTACTTTGACCTATTTTTTTAAAATACAAATATAATATTTAAATATTATTATTATTATTAAATAAAAAAAATTCTAAATTTTCAACTATTCTTTTAATATTTTAGAATATTTATTTCAAATTGTTTCTACCATGCTATTTATTTTTATTTTTTGTGTATGTCATGTACGGTCTGACTGTAATTAGAAGTGCCACAAATTATAATTAATAATATTTATATATCTACCTAAATTTTTTTTTTAATTTTCCTTCGCAATTTGCTTATTTTATGTTTGAAGAATGTCACAAAAAATATACAATTGCTAGGTACTTTAATTTTATAATTCGGGGTAAAAAGAATTAAGTTATTCTACAAAGTGAGACGAGTATTATTCGCTAAAAGGATATCCTCTAGGAGCCATGTTTAAAATTAGATTTCTGATTTCTTATTTTATCTATGCTGTTTTAAGATGTTTTTTTTATAATTAATTTAATTCTTATAATCGTATTATACTTATTTTAACGGAGCAATGTGTTTTACTTCCTGCGAAATTCAATTTGCTATGGGCATGTACCTATAGCTTTACTCCAGTGAGCATTCAGTTTAGAAATAGTACTTAATATTTGACTAGTAAATCCCTCGCATATCCGTATGATATATAATCCGGTACAATCTCTCAGTTAGCATATTACCCCAAGGATAAAACCTGTAATAGAACTTTAAAGCTCCGCTTGTGTGTTGACAATATAATACAATAGATATGTTACGGCAAAAGGTCGCATAACGGGCATTATTGATAATAACCGGAAAAATTTATTTTGTCTACGAGTATTGTTTTTAAAAAATTAGTTTAAGATATGACAGTCATTAGCGACAAGTTTTTGACATCATTTCTCGAATAATATGTGAGGTTATTAATATCGTTAGGTTGAGGCTTTTTTGATATTTCTCAGTGATCATAGTGTTAAATGTTTTAATGAGATAAGCCATTTTGACGCAAGTCGAGTACTTACTCCCTGGGTATTTTTTCCTTTCAATATAAACCTTAATCTTTCGCGTTTTGGCCAACATAGGGATTTTGCTGAAGTGGGAACAGATTGCATTCCGACATCGAGCTATCAACAGGCTTTTTTGAGAATCAAAATTGTCGCCGTGTATACATATCCAGACCACGAAAAAGCGGTGTTCTTAATATCTCCAGAAGTGCGGTGATATCTCCGTTCTTCACTACAAAAGTGCGAGTCAACTGGAGGTGAGTCTTAATGTCCAACCCAGGATAGAGATCAAAGTAGGCCAGATCCATCTGCCAATATTCCTTTCGTGTTCAACTAACCATTAATTTTAATCAATATAGTCCACGCAATCTTATTCCACCAAACAATATTTTTCGATAAAATTGATTTTATATGTATATCTTTCTAATTAATATATTTAATTCATATTTATAATATCACAGACCTATCTTCTGAATAATTACAACTTCACAATAAGAATGTGTTTTCCTAATTATGATTTTAACTATAAATAAAGAGGGGAGGTTCGACAAGATGTACCTTTTCTAAATGGAAAATATAATTATTAAATTAAGAGATATTACAATAAGAAAAAACTCAAGGGACAGTTCAGCAATATTGATATTACTAGAATGTTTTAATAATTCCATATAAATATTTATACATATGTAGTTTACAATTACTCTGTGGGCTTCCGCGATATAACCTTAAAACAGAGAGATTAATACCAATGTCCATATGACGATATTCTTAATCACAGTTTATGCTTTTTTGTAATACACAATATAAAAGTTTACAATATTATAATTGCCATCTTGATAGCAATTATAGTTAAAAGGGTTCCAAAAGTAGCATTGACCAAAATGTAGGTAGGCTGTGACACATACTAATAATCGTAGCAGTTCACAGTTCGGAAGTTGAACAAGAAATTTAAATGATTCTCTTCTAAAGCGGTGGGTAACCGGAGAATCTTATATTAAAACATATTCCGGTGACAAAAGATTACAAAAGGTGAAGTATATCTGACCTTAATATTGTTGTACCGTATCGACTATCTGCTATTCGTATATCCTGTCGAAACGAAACGCGAGCCGAAAAAAGATACCAGCTAAAACGTCGTAGAAGAAGTTAGTTCGCGTAGCCTAACGGAGAGCTGGAACAAGATACCAGGCAAGACGTTGTTAGAAGAGGTTACTGCGCGTAGCCTGGCAGAGAGCTAGAAAGAGATACCAGACAAGACGTCATTAGAATAAGAAGTTAAATTGATCGTTCATCAGAGGTTGAATTACGACGGAGAATCTTGAAGGTAGCCAGTTAAATGCGAGATAACACCATCACTGATAATTCAACTTTACAAGTGTAGGCAAATATAAATAGGGTAATTATAAATAAATCCTCGCTCGCGAAGCGGTAAATGTTAAAACATTTTAGACGGCTAAACTCCAACGTGCCTGAATAGAGAATGAGAGTACGCCGCGCACCTCGTATGCCGTACCGCTGGTGCCTGCACGTGGACAGAAAGATTGCAATAGCCAAAACAACCTCTCGCAGGATTCAAAAGGCTACATGACCAATGGAAGCATCAAAAAATACTGCACGTGAACCCAATCAATCAATCACAGGTGTCAAAAAGCTTCATGTCCAAATAAGAAACATCAAAATACGTCATTTGTGATGAATGACTCACCCGGGATGTCGATAGGCTGGAGATAAATACGTGCGGGAGAAGAAAGATACATTTACTTCTGTAGATTCCGAATTACAGATAAGATTTATGAAATTTGTCCGCATGGGTGGACATACGTGACAGAATATTCTAAAATAAATGTATTATTACTTCACGACAATATAGAAGACCTGACACTTTCGTACAAGAAGAGCCAACACGAAGAAAAAAGGAAAATATGAAAAAATATATATATTAAGGAGAACACATTTTATTATGAAGTTGTAATTATTCAGAACAGACAATCTGTGATGTTTTAAATACTAATTTATTGTATTAATTATAAATATATACATATAAAATAATTTTGTTGAAAAATATTGTTTTTGCGCTACCAGGATTCGAACCTGGATCTCTATTTTCAATCCGAGGAAGTACACTACCAATTGTGTTATAGCGTCAGTATATAGATGGCTGGAACAACAGATGTATTAATTTGAAGTGTAACATATAGGTTCGAAAATTTGTCATGAAAAATACTGGCGCTATAACACAATTGGTAGTGTACTTCCTCGGATTGGAAATAGATATCCAGGTTCAAATCCCGGTAGCGTAAAAACAATATTTTTCGACAAAATTGATTTTATATGTATATATTTATAATTAATACATTAAATTAGTATTTAAAAAAAATATATATATATATAAACATATATAAAACGCACTTAGCATAATGTGTTGGTTTTCTGTTTGTATAGTTACAATTAATGAATGAGTAGAAAAAATAATATTTTATTTTAACAAAATTAGATATATAATATGTATAATTAAATAAGTCAAATATAATTAAGTTTGTTTATTTTTTTCCTCGACAGTCGATTATTAACATCACTTCTAAATTTTTATTATGTTTTTTTTCTCGACATTACCCATATTCAGTTAGCTATTAACATAATTGTCCAGTTAACGTTAAAATTTTTAATTATTCAATACATTGACATCTTAAATACACATTAAAATTAATGACTACCACGAGATCAGAGTAAATTATTGTCATTGACAGTAACAAGCACAAACACACACACAATATTAAATGCATTTGCATGCATTGAGAATGTCTCGCGTGACTTAATATAATCTGAAAATAATTTTTCTAAAATGATGGAATAAAATTGATGAAATCTTAAATGGATGACGACAGCTGCCTCGGAAAATGCCAGAACAATAGTCATAAATATGACTGCTGGACGTGGCTCAGAAGAGAACTATTCATCCATTCCTGAAATTAGCATTGCAGCGATCTCTGCATGGTGAAAACAATATTAAAATATGATTTAAATATATTAATTAGAAAGATATACATATAAAATCAATATTATCGAAATATATTGTATCTTATATATGTCTATCATTTCTAATTAATATATTTAATTCATATTTAAAATATCACTGACCTATGTACTGAATAATTACGACTTCACAATAAGAATGTGTTCTCCTAATAAATAATAAAGTTGAATCAATGTGTCCAAAATTTAATAAAAATGAATTGATAATTCTGGCGTCTGCTATCAGATTACTCAAACGTATTTGAGATTTTATAAAGATAAGGTAGATGGTTCGTTCAAATTATGGATCGATTAAATGTATTAATATCAAAAAGGTAACATATAGGTTCAAAAATTTGTCGCTAAAAAATACAATACACTCCGCGATCTTCAAACGAAGATGTGAATAATGAGTTACCCAATACTTATTCATCAGCTTGGCTTTCTAATCTATAGTGACCTTTACATTCACAATCTCATAATATAACCTCACACCATTCCCCATAACTTTTTAAATACGACAGTTTTCCATAATTTCACAATACTTTAATCATGAGCTGTATCACACAACTTCACATGGTAACGCTAATTACAAAAATAAATAACTATCCAAATAGATGACTGGTTTGAATGCATACATTATATCTATTTATCCACAAACTGTTGTGAAGATAGACACCTATTTAATTGTGAGATTCTTGTACCTACTTTTCGGTTCACTGATTTTTCCGAACATGTTTACGAATACGAATTTTGCAAACACGTTCTCATTCTGGACACTGATTTTTCAGGACTTTATTTTTGCAAACACTAATTATCCCGGATATAGATTATTCATAACATATATTTTAACGTTAACATTGGAAATGTTGAATTTTCAACCACCGAGTCAATGTAACTTAATCTAACCTAACCTAGCCTAACCTAACCTCTGGAATAATCATTGTCCGCAAAAATTATATCAGTGTCCGGAATAGGAAGTGTCCGGAATACTCACTGTCCGGAATACTCAGTATCCGGAAAACTTGATGTCCGGAAATGTCAGTGTCCGGAATACTCAGTATCCGGAAAACTTAGTGACCGGAATACTCAGTGTCCGGAATAGTCATTGCCCGGAATACTCAGTGTCCTAAATACTCTGTGTCCGGAATACTCAGTGTCTGGAAAGATCATGCCCGCAAAAATCTTTCCGCAAAATTTGTGTCCGAAAAAATCTAAGCACTCGTAATTTTTAACGGCAGAATTCCACGTTCTTCTATGCTTTTATAGAAATGCTAATAATATACTATCAATGCACTTGCAAAGGCACCAAGAACAACACAGTACCAACCGATGTGTATCAATCATTTACAAATATAATCACATTTATTTAGCCACGGAATGTATAAGTGTTATAATTATACTAATTGTACCATTTCACGATTTTCAGATATCTCTTTTTTTTGTATTTAAAAATAACGTTCTTGTCGATGTATCTATATTCTTCGTCACATTTGATAACAGTGGCGTGATTTTGCAACAAATAAATAAGCAGATGGGCTATATTTCCATAACTGGTTGAATTCATATAAACTGAAAACAATTTTCTTGCAAAATATAATCGTTTCGAAGCATATTGTTGTAAAAATATACCTACTTGTGGGAGTATTTCTGTTCTATGATTATTTCCGGGAAATTCTTAAAAGTAATGTAGTGAAGGGTTCAAAATATAATGAAATACAATAATATCACACTTTTAAATCTGATAGAACGCGTAAATTTAAGACTTAATTGTGTAGTTAAAACATTTTGCAAATAAGTCTGTTCAAGTGAAGAATATTAGGAATACTGCGCAGTCTGAGCGAGATAAGTATTGCGTTTACTTCATGTATATTTTGACGTGTACTTTGTGTAAACTACTTTACGTAAAATTATGCAAAATACATGCACGGCTTTATTTATTATTTGTTAATTCCTCCGCTTTACTAGTTCTAGTTAATGCTGTTTCTAATTAACATACGACCACATAAATTTAAATTTACTTGGCATAAATTATAGTTATAATTTTTTATTGTATGCACTTTCTTGATTAATACTTATAATAATAATAATAATAATGTGTTTATTCCAGCGTGATCAGTTCTTTTTTATCCCGATTCGCCATAAAGATAATATATATTATGTTATACATTAAAGTTACGAAATAAATATAATGCTATTAAAAAGAAAAAGAAAACTAAGGAAAATATTAATAAATAAATAAAAAGTGAAATGTAGCTATTCTGTAGGCGTTGCCATTCTTTCCATGAGAGCCCCGCTTGCACCAGAAAGTTAGTGATGAGCTCCAGCCACAGCTTTATGCCCGCAACTCGATGTCTCAGAAGCGGAACGAATCTATGTATACGGCATTCGGTAAACATTGTAGACGCGCTGCAATAACGCGCCAATCCGAACAGTATTCTGTATGAGTTGTACTGATTTCGGAGACGGTTATACCTCACTTGCTTGTATTTCGACCAGAGCTCGCAGGTATACATGCTGGTATTTTATTATATTTATTTATATTTTTCATCATCGTAATTTTTAATTTTTTTTTAATTGAACTTTAAACATTGCTTCTATATTGAGAAAACAGGTCGAATCTTAACATATGTTAAAGAGTATTTTAATATGTTGAAATGGTTTTTCAGAATATTCTAATCATGTATTAGAAAATGATTATACTTTTGATATGAATTTGGTATTGTCTATTTTACATATGGACAATTTTAGTCTTAAATTGAATAATTAAGAATCGTTAGAAATAAGTAAAGCTTGTAAAATTAACCAAAATATTATAAATAACCATTTCAATTTAACTACCAGTCTGTATCCTCAAATCTTTTATTATTTTAAATCATTAAGTCAATTTCCATATTTTTCATCATCGTAATTTTTAATTGAATTTTAAACATAATAACATTTGGACACATGATTTTAGTTAGTTTTATTATCATTATAATGAAGGAAAATGTATTTTCCGAAACCGGTTGATGAATATAAATATCTCAAGTGGTTTTAAAAATAAATTAAATAACCTATTTATT
This sequence comes from Eubasilissa splendida, assembly GCA_031772225.1. Classification (NCBI taxonomy): domain Eukaryota; kingdom Metazoa; phylum Arthropoda; class Insecta; order Trichoptera; family Phryganeidae; genus Eubasilissa; species Eubasilissa splendida. The sequence goes on along the minus strand of CM062847.1, from coordinate 5,191,584 downwards.
ATTATAATGAACCACAACGTGTTTGCGTTAAATATGAAAAATACTTTAGCTAGTTGTATGTGTCTTCAAATTTCCTCATCAGATAAGAGCTCCCAAATAAATTATTTCTTGAACTATCTCACATCTTGCTATTTGGAAAGTTAGTTGTTTGCATGTTTCCATTTGAATGATCGATTTATTTCCACACCAAACTGCTTTCTCACAAATTCTATTATTTATAAAAAACATCCAGTTCAATTTCTGTACTGACATGACATTATCATGATATTATTAGCAAAACGTACTTTGGTGATCTTCTTTTCACCAATTATAAAACCTCTCTTCCATTATTTTAATACCCTTCTCATGACGTATTCCACGTACAATAAATGTTGAATAGCAACGACGATAGTGTATACTGTTTTGGTTTTCTTACACACGATACATTATCACAATATATTTTACGATACACCTAATGCGCACGAGAGTATATGAACCGAAATCTTTTTCAACCTTCGGGTACTGGAAGATCGAAAATAAAATCGAGAGTTGGAGCGGAAGACAAAGTGACCTCATTAAAATTTTCGTTTTAATGAAGTACAATGGTTTGAGCATGTACTATCATATTTTTAATTAAATTTTTTATACAGCAAATAATATACTTCTAAATTTGTCGTCATTTCATAAGAAACCGTAGCATTTTGAAGTTGTATCACTGACAAATGCCCGGCCGGCGGCAGCTGCGCAAGCAAAATGAAACATCGCGATCGCGAACACACCGTGCACGTGCAAGCCGTGAGCTACGAACGTGTATTCCGAAAGTTATACATAGTCCAATATTATAATATTTATTTCAAAATGCATACAATTAGAAGTGGGATGGATTTATTGGGATTATTTTAAAATACATACAAGTGTAAATGGGATAGAATTTGAGTATTTTACATTAATCACAAAATTAAAATTATCTATAAATGACAAATAAAAACCATCATATTTATTTAATCAAAATTAAGAAATCTAAAGAGTGTATAACTCTGAAAAATAAATTTAAACATTTTCATTCAAATTACAAAAATACGCAAGGAAAAAGTCACAATGTGTCGGAAAAAAATAAAAAGGTAAATGAAATAAAGCATAACGTGTAAAGTGGAGTAAAAGTATAATACATATTATATGATAGTCAAAGAAAATACAATATATATTTTTTTGTAGAATTAGGATAGGAAAGATAGTACTAGTAAGTACAGAATACAATAGAGATAACTATGAGAACTGTTACTTATTGTGTGAATGTGTGTGTCTACCAAAAAAGTGTGAGTATGAGTGGGTGGGAGGTGAGCTTTATAAGTAGCCGCATTAGCGGGGAGCACTCTTTCATCTCAGTTTCTTCTAATTATAATTACTGTGTTTAAGAAGTGTATATATTATATTAAACCTATGTACTTACGTATTGAATAAACTGATAATTGTTACCTGGAAGACTGAGTTCGTTTTACCAAAAAACCTTAAACGAGATAACCAGACAAGTAACAGAGGATTGAACATCAAAATAAACGAATGGTAAATGCACAGCTTATCACACTGATTGCAGGTTATCACAATTACTTTAAAAATTAAAATAAAAACTTCAAGAATATTACTTAAAATTACGTAGTGCATACCGACAACAGTAAAGAAATGTAAGACGCAACTGAAACATATTATAACTTACCTGGAAGCCCATCAATAGCGAAGAGATCTAAGACGCGACTCATCTAAATATGTACGTCATATCTGCCGTTACCAAAAGGAATTAACTTATAAAAAAATAAAAAACATCGTTTTCTCCACGTTTTACTGTCTTACTATAAATTATTGTTTTTTTTTTGTGCGTTGCATTCTTTGTGATATTTATGAAGGTTACAATGAATATCAGCTCAATATCTGTTATATTGAATAAATAGTTTTAAAAAAAGATTTTTGGGGTTATGTTGCGCCCCGTTCCGGAACGGGAGTGTTAAACGCATCATTATCTAGTAACCAACACACATATCACTCTTATTCTACAGTAGTTCTATCCATACATCTTTAGCCTCTTATCTATTTTTTCCTGTAGTCTAGAAATTTTAATAACGCATACACATTCTGAATAACTAGAACGTCATTAATTCTGTTGGAAACCATCGCAGAGGGCGCCCGCCTGCAGAGGGGCGACGCTTGTCAAAAGATACCAATGTCATCTAGTTAAGGGCATATTTTACCTGTCAGAAAACGAGGATCTCAAATTATTTCCCCCTCTTCGTGTCATTCGTTCGTGACATTTCAACGTTACAACTTGTTTGTTACATTCGGGCGCGTTCGCGACTTATTTTTCAAGACGCTAATCGAAAAATATTGGGTTTGTTTAACCAAACCAACATTACAATTTTAATGTTAAAGTTACATTAATCTGATCATCTAATAAAAACAGTCTGGCCCCTCAAAGTTCGACGATCTTTTATTTTTTGTATTTAGTATATAATTTAGAATCGATAAAATATTTCAATTTATCATATAGTCACATTAGTATGACTTTTTGATGATTGATAACCGATTATAAGTAATTCTTTGAGCAATCAATGGAACAAGAAGCAGGAAGGACCCACCGTATCCCGGAGCTGGTACAGAAGTTTGCACACCCTTATCGACTCCACTCATCAATGATAATTAATCGCGTGTTTAAGGTTTATCATGATTGAGGTTAATGAAGTTCAATTCAATATATATGACAAGTGTAGCAATTTCAAAATTATGTTATGACATAAATACTTTTTATTTTTTGTTATTGTGTTTAGTTTGTAGAACTTCATGTTTATTTTTAATTTAATTTAAAAAATTGAATTATAATAAATATTATTATTGAGTCATGCTAGTTTGTCTAAGCATTATTTAGATGTTACAGCTATTTCGGCGGTTAAGGCTATTTTCAAATAGTGGATAAACCAAGTACAATTGACTTATTTAAATAATTTTAGTAACCCCTTCCTCCATGGATAATTAGATAGTTTCGGTGGAACCGATGTATATTAATATTCTTATTCTCAGAGGCACTCCCTTATCATTAAAAATTTCTCATTAATTTGTATAATATCTATGTTTGCTAATGGTTTTATTGTTGTAACATTATTATGTTAAGCTTAATTGTCAATTTTCCCGTTTCTGTAAATAATTAGTTGAAATATTCTGTAAGTGCCCCAATTTATTTGAACTACTGAGATAACCCCATTATGATTGGTTATTTTGTCTTGATTTTAGGGTTTTTGAACACATTAAGAAGTGGGGAGAAGATAATTTTTTGTTCGCTATTGATTAAAGTTATATTTGCGTCATTCGTTATTTGGTTAATTTCTAATTGTTTAAGCAAATTTAATCTAAATCATTTGGTTTCTATATGCAAGGATGTTGGCTCGTTATTATCACGCAGGATATGGTTATCTTTCAATAAATGGGACAATTATGCATAACATTATATTTTTACAATAATAAAACCATTAGCATACGTAGATATTATACACATTAACGGATTTTTTTTAATGATAAGGTAATGCCTCTGAGAATAAGTATATTAATATACATCGATTCCACTGAAGCCACCTAATTACCCATAGAGAAAGGGGTAACTAAAATCTTTTAAATAAATCGATTTTACGTGGTTTATCTATGGTTTAAAACAGGCATTAACCGCCGAAACAACTGTAACATCTAAATAATGCTTACGCAAACTAGCAGAACTCAATAATAATATTTATTATAATTATATTATTTATATATTAATACTTCCTGCGTCCTCTAGGCGTATTTCTTTATTGTAATATAAGCATACATATCGCACACCTAGATCAAAACTAAAACAGCTCAAAAAGTCATTTTTCAGTAGACAAAATAAAAACTTTTGTCTCCATTTTTTGGTTATGAAACTAAATAGCATTTTAGGTCTTAAATATATCCTAAAATAACACTATTCGAGAACTGGGGCTAAGTTAGTTGCGTGTATGATAAAGTATCCGAATACAACAATAACGTAAAATTATTGTTTTTTTGAGTTGTCTTAGTTTTGATCTAGATGTACGATATTCACGTATATAAACAGTTAATTAATAGAATAAAAATACACAGTATGACGTCATATTCTGATTCATCAAAAAATCACATTTTGTAAACAAACAAAAGTTAATATAATATAAAAAATACACAATATGATATAATAACCCTTTGTACTTATAAACAATGAGTGAGAGAGAGAGGGGACAACTACCCGTCAATGGTACAATAGAAACTAAGCTTCCGACAGTTAAATCTCGACTACCAATCATTATTTCAATCTTACACAATCACAATCTCAATAAAAATTTAAATAATGGTTTAAATTATTTATTAAATTAGGAGGACACATTCTTATTGTGAAGTTGTAATTATTCAGAACACAGATCTGTGATATTTTAAATATGAATTAAATATATTAATTAGAAAAATATACATATAAAATTAATTTTATCGAAAAATATTGTTGTTGCGTCACCGGGATCTCTTTTCAAACCGGGGAAGGTGCATTATCCAACTATGCTACAGCGACGATATTTTTAGCGACAAAATTTGCAAAATTACTTTGTGGCAATATATTATATAAATAGTAAGAAAACACACATTGTTTAAACCACTGTTGAAATTTTGAAATAGGAATTAAGGAGCATTTAAGATGTCTAAATAGCGATAACTCTTCTGAGTTATTCCAATCATCTTTTGGAAACAAACCATTCTTTTGACATTAATTAATAAGGGTTTTGAAATATTATATAAAAATACCGTGGCTTAACAGTTAGATAAATTATAAATTTTCGATATAAGAAAATAGTAAATTAAACATAAATAAACAAATTATTTTCGCAAACAGTTACTTTTTTTATATATTCTTTTTTATATTTTTAGACCCACAAAAAGTCTGGAGAATATAACAAATTTAGATTATGTCTCAAGTTAATACATCCAAGCTTAAATTTTTTTTCACAATGGCTGTTAGAAGATTTTGAATTTGTTTTATATTTGAGTTACAGGAGTGACACCATAATCGGATCCCATGTCTTAATAATGACTTGACCAAAGAAAAATAAATTACTCGTAAACCGGCTTTGGGATTACGTAATGAATTTTTTAGAATCTTCCTAACAATGACCTGAGATTGGATCAAATCGTATTTATTTTCAAATTTTATTTAAAGTATTCATCAATAATTAAACCATATAAATAATTCATTTAAATTTGTATTTACAGAAGTTTCTAATTAGTTACCCATCACTTATATTTATAGTTTTGTTTTTTGTCTATGCTTGTATTTTTTAATTTTTGTATACATTGTATCCTGAATAAGGGATCATTGGTCTTGAAACATGTTGATTTATCAATAAATAGTGGTTTAAACAAAGTGTTTTTTCTTATTGCTAAAATTATTGTTTATTTTCACTACATGCATATTTATGTGTATGGATGTTTGATATTAGGTACTACTCAATTCATGCAGCTTGAACATTTTTATTATATATCTACCCCTAAAATATTGTACACTTTGCGTATTCCACCTAGTATATTTAAAGTTTTTGTTAATAAGAAAGTCATGACCATCTCAACTTACTTTAAAACACCAGCACCTCAATTATCCTTAATATCGTAATACCTAATGCCCACTCATTTATTTGTATATAAGTAATTTCAATCTTTATTTGTATATAAGCAATTTCAATATTTATTTGTATATAAGTAATTTCAATCTGTAGGAGAAACGCTAGATACGAGTACCGAGCATTTAATATCGCTTAAGCAGTTTACTTCATAAATGGAGTACCCACTTACGCCCACGAGTACGTAATAATGCCCTGTAATCAGAAATACCGTAGTCCCTACTTATCAAGGTACGTTACACAAATACATCCATAAATATACCATCTTAACGTATTAGTCTATTATTTATTATATATTGAATACTTGCCAACAAAATTAATTACGCGATTTTTTATTTCAACGATTATTTTTGATACTTCAAGCATTGAAGAGTATTTATTTATTACAAAATATATTTTTAATATTAACTCCAAAAATAGTGTGGTTTGTCATTTAAAATATAATTTCTATAATTTAATTTGAATTTAACCACATGAGCTTTGTATTAAAAAAATTTTCATCATCGGAGTAATAAACATAATTAGGAATATTTTCAAATCCGGTAACTTTTTAATATAAAATGTTAATAATTTTTAAACACATTGTTAATTTATTTATTTATAAATGACATTTTTTGCATTTTGATGCAATTTTAGAATAAGTTCTTATAATAGTAAGCATTTTTAATACAAATTAAATGTATCAACTAGAAAGATATACAGACAAAATCAATTTATCGAAAATATATTTTAGTCGCTACCGGGATTCAAACCTGGATCTTTTCCTATCCGGGATAAAATACCACAGAAGTTCTGAAAAAATGTAACTTCACAATAATAATATGTCATTAAAAATACTAATATTTTTCTATTGAAAGATATATTTTTTCTGTACATCTTTCAAATTGATTAATTTAATTTGTTTACAAAGTCAATTATATTCATTTTATTAGAACAATTTTTTGAATTTTAAATTTAATTATTACAATAATCTACATACAGAATATACTAGTAAAGACATAGTTGAAGCATATTCAGATAATACAATTTTACGTTTTTAACTCAATTTCGTGACTTACTTATTTAATCTAGAAATAAACAAAAAATTTACATAATTATCCCATCCAAATAAATCCTATTTCGATAATATAAAAAAATATGTTGTCTTCGAGGATGTAGAACATATCACCGACTTACCTGACATACTTTTTGGTTCATCAGTTTTTGATTTCGAAAATGAAGCAATAAGTATATCACAAAAATATGGTAAAGACATCAAATATGAAAGTATTATACATCGAGATAAAAACGAAGAGATATGGTGTAGGCGGGTAATGTTACGTATATATTGGTGCATTTTTTATGTATCAAAGAACTGTGTTCTTGTCGGTACAGTGCGCACCATACGCTTCTACCCAGGACCCCATCCGAAAGTTGTTTGGATGTGTCTGCATTCGTCTTCATTATTTAATAAATGTATTTTTATCTGATCGTTCTTTTGTCTTATTCTCTCAATTTCATTAATGAGAAGGTTTGGAGGATAGAAAAGAGGTTCATAATAAAAAACGTCAAAAATCAAATATGCCAATAGGTATGAGACATTTTTAGACACAATACAAACGTTGCATTTAAATAAGAGGCAGTAAAAGTCAGAAGACCCTCAAAATAATGGAAATGATCTAACATGGAGAAGAATGATTCGATCAAATGAAAGTAGCACCAGAATTCGCATTGACCTGTGGTGGTTTTGCACACGCCCCACAGGCGTGGCCGTGTAAGTAGTCATCTGACAGCCATATAGTGCTGAAACGCATCGACCGACAGCAGATGCCATACATTGTGACGGACGAGTCCTAGGAGCTAGCCAGCTACTTCTTCGCAGATTGTTCTTTCATCAACACCTTAAGCGAGCCACTCCAGCCTACAACTTTATTCGCGTAATTATCATTATACTCGTAGTACCTGCCATTGTTAATAGTCCCGCAAAAAAAATATATTCAGATAAGAGAGGATAGTCAGATACGAAGATATCCCGGTAGTAATAATTTTTTTTCGATAAATAAATTATTTTAACAATTCACTTTGATTTTAAAATACCATCGCTAAGCAGTACAGTGGATATTCTGGCCAAGCCTTCTAGCTTCTCTCTGTTGAGAATTCAAAGATGTATATCTTCATATTTGAAGTGTATTTAATATAGGTAGTACCGATGCTCTTCATAAACAGTTTAATATGAGAGAAGATAAATTATTTTTCATGCCAATAAAAATAAATGAAATTAGTCAAGTAATTCGCATAATATTTATTAAAAAAGAAATAATATTTTTAATCACGGCTTAATTCATAAGTTAATAATTAATTAATTTTATGATGGCTAAAATAATCAGTGTATAATTTTTTTTAACGTAATAATTAAGAAGATTAATATTTTAACATATCATATTTCAATTAAATTAAATCGAGTAGTATTTTAAATAATAACTCGAGATGTTGATAAAAATAAAATTTCATTAAATAATTTTTTTGGTAAAGTTTAAATTGACATTACTTGTTGATGAAGAACTGAAAAAAAAACATAAAACACATAATTTAAAGATATACAAAAATAAAATTTGAAAAAATTTGGAAATATTTGATTTTATCATATAGGTATTAATAGTGATCATTTTATTTTATGTTTCATGCGTGTGGCAAATCTATTTGTGATAGAGAAAATAATAAAAAAGTTAAGAGGAAATGACTTTAGTATAGTGAAAAGGATTAAAAGAGATCGATTAATTCCATCTCGGAAAGAACGGTAAGACATTACGTAAAGATATGTTGTTATAAACACTGACCATTTTATTTCGCACTTATATATATATATACACAAAACTGACTCTACAAACAAATGCAATAAAAACAAAATTTTCCTGCAGTCATCGTTGTTCTTGATTATGTTTGCATTTAAAAATTATTATTCAAAAGGAAAAAAAACGTAATTTGTTTTTGTTGTATCTTACAAATACAATCAGATTCCAAATTCAACACAGCGGAAATAAACTTCAATTTATTTCAAGTGCTTTTCTTCGAAAATGAGATCTTTTTATCGTTTGATAAAACCTTCCATTAAGCTGAGGGAAACTTTTCGACAAACAACAGCAAAAATGTTCCGTTAGTGAAATCGAGTAGGAGCTCGTTTTTAAACTTGGCAAAACATATCCTTGCTTAAATTTGTTTTGTAACCATGGCACCGCCGCAAACTTAGCGGCATCCCTGGGGATCATGCATAATCCGAAACGTATTTTTTTTTATACACCTTCAGTTTTAAATAATTTAAAAAGTTTTGTTTATCTAATACACTTCCCACCATAATCCGACACAGTTATACACATAGGTCACTCTTCTAGCTACAGTAGGTCGGGTATTTAATTAAGCTTTTTCAACACGCTGAATGACCAAAACTCAAATAATAGCTTAAAATCAGAATAAAAAAATACTAATATAGGGACGACGATTCAAATGTACCGCCGTTTCCAGCCGACATCGATACCAGCGAGATTCTGCATTCAAGACCCAGGCTGCACCAGATAGCAGCCGCCCCAGTATGACCCGATCGCTCGCCGACGACACTTCTTCCATTCCGCCGCATGCCAAGACTAATGTCCAACGGAAGGTCAGTTTTTAGCCGAAGCCGAAGCCGATTGTTCGACTCTTGCCATAACCTTCGACCGAAGCCGAATGTTCAATCGTTCTTATAAATCTAAGAACACCGACTAAAAAGTATACATAACAGTGCAAATTCTACACTCTAACTTAATTTTCTGCGTTATGGTGTTCCATTAAATAAATAAATTGAAGTTCTACAGAAATGATAAACATATTTTTATTCACATTTATTTATTAAAATTAAATAAGTTATTTACTTCAAATAACCCAACAATAGTAATATAGTACCAAAACAAATTTGGAGCATTGCAATTTTACTAAATTAAATGGCATTATTACTCAGCAACAATGAAAAATAAAATATAAGAAAATTTAAAAGTAACAATCTAAATTAGAATAGAAAATGTCTCATAAATTATTAATTAAGTATCTAGAATTTTGATCAATTCTTATGTTAGCATATATATAGTTAAATTCTGTCATTTTATTGAAAATAATATAAACAGGCTTCAATCATCTTAATTAACATGAAATATTATTCACTTGACTTGACGTCATTCGTAATAGTTCGTGTGTTTTTGGCACTTTTCGGCGGCTAAATACAAAGCTTCGGCTTTGGCCAAACCTTCGGCAGACTTTAGCCGAAGCCGAATGTGCAGCCGAAGGTGGCCGAAGCTTCGGTCGGACAGTCGAGAGGCCAAGACGAGCCTCTACCTCATGTATCCTTCCTTCTCTATCTCCGACGAAATAAACGACTATATATCAACTGCACGTTTTATTCACACCACCAGAAACTACCCTACAATCGTTAATTAATACGATGATGCAAAACAATTATATATATATATATTATTTTTTTTTAACAAATCATATGTTGTAATATACACAGCTGAGTTACATCATGACTATAGTTTCGATAGGTACAATTCCTCTCATCAATAGGTGTAAATAAGTTAAATTTAGACAAAAATAGGCAGCGACCGTTTCTGTCTGCTATAACAGGCAGAGCTCCAAATTAAGTATTTTGCTTTGCTGCCAAAATCCTCAGCAACAACATGCTCCTGAATTTCATAGTGTAATATAAAATATAAATTTCATAAAATTTTAGAATCTAAAAAATAAGTTAATATTATAGTAAAAGGTTCAGGTTCGAATCCCGGCAGCAACCAAAACTATTTTATCGTTTTATTATATTCACTTAATTTGTATTATTATTATTGAACTTTTATTTATTTTCCATAAATTCCACTTTATTATAGCTTATTTGAATATTTGGAATGCATCTCTCAGATCTTATAGGTGAGGTACTATATCAGCTCTGGTTCACGATTCTCTAGATTTTTCCATTCGTCAGTGATCTTCCACGAGAACAATATCCCTTGACTATACTGCTCTCTAGGTCAGTATATATTATTTTATAGATACTAAATTGAATTAGTTTCATTACATTTCAATACCTTAATTTGCAAAGCATCTAACTACCCCCATGGTCAAAAAACTGTTTTTAATGCCATTAGTTAAATGTAATAGACAAGAACCATTCTACATATTGCGCGCACATGGCGACCGGCGATCATTGGATAGTCATAAAGATCGAACCGGTAGTAGAGAAAAATAGGGCGATCTACCAGATCTAAAACGCTTACTGGCTATCCCCCATTACTCCCTGATGCAGAAAAGGTGGAGAAGAATCGTCAAGAAGTTCAACATGTCACTACCTGGAGATCACGATCTAAAAATGATTAATATATCTAAAATTGTTTTAAAATTATATCCTAGTTGCTTGATCTTATTTACATGCAGCAAGATTCTAAATAATTCCTTTTACGAATGTCGTAATAAAGGTGGTGACAATATTCCTTTTTTTATATTTTATTAATGAAATAAAAGTTACAACTTTCACTACCTGACTTGTGACACTCTAGATATAAAATATGACAAACATATATTTTATTCACCTTTTTTCCAGACTTAAAGGTGTTACAAAATTTCCCGCCACTGTGTTGACATGCCATTGAGCCAGTGCTTAAGGCAGAGTGGCAGGAATGAGATGATATCTTATATATGAGACGCAGATCCAGTACGAAATTCTGAAGGACGAAGCGTGGGCAAACAAAAACTCAGAATTATCTTTCAGCTATAGTATGTGTATTTATCATACGTTTAGAAAAGTGAAAACTATTTTATCTAGGACAAGCTACCACATTCACTCACATTTGCACAGGCTGCATAGACTGGGTAATAAGTGAATTTATTTACATATTTAATCAAAACTTGACAACTTTTAACCGACACCTGTAGTAAGCATAGAAATGTTAATTATTTTGTGGATACGAAAAATGAATGTTTTCGCCTTCTAATTTAATTTATTTTCACTGTTTATTTACATACAAAAAATGATCTTTTTTTTTCTGTATAATCTTTTCAATAAACTTTTATAAATATTTTAGTAGTGTAATCAAACACTCATGCTCATTACGACGGTGATTTTAAATGATTTGATGACATGTTTAAATAGATTATAGAAATTCACCTGTTCAAAGATTTAAATATGTCATTTTACATCCCGGTAGGGAGGTGAAGATTTTCTGTGAATATAATATCACATGAAACCAACCAAAAATGTTGACTAAACAAATAATGCATACCTTTTACCTATTTATTAAATTGATCACCAATTACCATAAAAAAAAATTTTTTCACTATATTTAGTTGTTTAATTCGAATGATTTATTTTTATTTGTCTGAAGACACCGGAGCATACACTATCGGAGTGTACGATAATGTCTGATGCGAGAGAAACTATGATTGAAAGACTGATTGGGATAAATCGTTACTCGCCACGGAATGACGACTTGCTATGGAATGAATGTAACCTCGGGTTTTCCGCAGTTTCATTAGGGTGTGGATCTCGCGATGGGAAATGCTGGGAAGACCTGCAGACTGAAATGAGATAGAGGACAACGTGACTCAAATATACGTGTATTGTCCTTTCTCCCGCTTAGGGAGTGTATAGCTAATTGTCACTGCTATTATTGCCCTATTTATATAATAGCGTCACTAATTTATGCTTGTGGCAGTAAATGTATGTATAATACAATGTATTGAAATTATTTTTTAATGTTTATATATGTATATTGTTACTAATAAAGAAAGCACACAAGGGCGTCGAAAGGTGTAGTTTATAAATTCACTAACTAACATCTCGTCTTTTTTTTTGTACAATACATCTTAAATAATTACATATAAATTCTCGGGAGTTAAACTTTTCTTGCTTTTGTTCGGAAGAACCGGTTCATGAGTGAAAACTTATAATTCGGTTCCGGGAAAGGTAAGGTCCTTTTGATGCTTTTCGATATTTGTCTGAAAAGATATCTCATTTGACCTGTGAAATATAAAAAAGAGTCATTTATTCAATACTGGACGCAGGTCGGTCAAATAAAAAGATTAAATACCGTATAGTGTTGTTTTTCCAACGATTTTCTATGATGGGTATATAAATAAATGTGATGTCTTTGAAATTGTGTGTACGTGTGTGTGTCAGAGCGCCAGCACCGCCGGTGTGATATGTATGTGGGTGTGTGTGTATGGCGGGCTTAAAAGGATGACGCGCGCGGGGCACGGCCTCTTTTCTCTACCGTTCGGCTCCATGAATAGTTGTATACTTTGTACCATAAACTGTATTATTCGTGTATTAAAGATTATAACTGGTATATTGCGAATTCTTATCGGACTACTATTAATCTTCTGCAAGGTATACAACTTGGGAAGTACGTAACAATGAACATATTTTAAAATCCGATTAAATAAAGGAACAATCTTACGTGTATCATCATGCAAAATTTCTAAATAATTAGCGGTAGGTATATTAAATTATGTAATTTGATAGTTTTTCAAATTAAACAATCTTTTTTCCGTACAACACCTCACAATTGTATATAAATACTGATCATAATTTGCTATAAATACCTCTCCGCTTACTCAATCATGTATTTACACCCAGGATGTTTATTTTTATAGCTTCAAATAGACAGGTACACAATTCAGCTGCCAGTTATCAGTGCACGACTGTAAATATTCTGTATTAAGATATTTTTGAGACGTACTAAAATTTCTTAAAAGTCATGTCTATGAATATAAAACTTAATTAACGGAACTTTCATAAATACAATATTTCTATATTTTGGACCATTAGGATATCTATAAGAAAATGGTTAGTTTAATGGTTTAGAATATAAAATGAAATAATACATACTTTTAATAAACAATTCGATACATTCTATTCGTAAATCTCGAGGGTTTGTGGTGAATAGAGACCGCTAGTAATAACCATATCCATTACAATCATGACCATTCAACCGTTAGTAATACACATTGATGTACCCACTTCCTGGTGATAGGCAACCCTCGAAATATTATGCACACAGCGACCATCCCTTATACTGTGCCCTGACCGCACCAATATTACACAAGAAGGATGTTTTCCTCCGGAAACCGGAATTGTCGTCGGTCGTAGTGATTTAACAGAGGTCTAAGGGATGAAGACTTCACGAGGAGTCTTCGTGGGGACGAAAAACCCTGACGAAGCTGGGATTTCTTTCGCTAGGGAAACTACATAACCATTTTTACTATTTTCATACAAACACATTTTTCCTAAATCAATCTTATTAAGTGGTTATTTATTCATAAGTTTATTAATTAATTTGCATACCTATAAACTTAAATATATATAAATCTTGTTATTGATTACATTATTTTTCAACTGTTTAAAGTGGAAAGGTTTTTTTTTTAATTTTCTCACGACGTCTATAGATTTTCTGTTCATTCAAAATTTAAACATTGTAACAGTGAGTAACTGAAACAAGCGTCACAATTCTATTTTCATTATTTCACAATTCATTTCATCCATATCTTATAAAGATTACAACATAAAACAGAACAACAAAATTTGCAATGAATCCATTATGTGAAAATAAAGTTAATTTTTTTTGTTAATATATTTTTTCTTAATAAGAATTAAGAGGATAAATGCTCTGGAAATCTAGTGCTGGCATTACATGTTTCGTGGACAGCCCTCAGAACGAGTTCCTTAATTGTACAAGAAATAAATATAGTGCAACGTATATTTTCATGGCCACTTCACTAGACATGGAAGAAGTGGTGGTCTAAGGGTGGTCAATCTATGTACCAATATACAAAAAATGCCGAAAACTAGAATTTTCCTTGATTTTATAGATTTTAAGGTCAATCACCTCCACAACCAACAACACCGCCTACGGTTCTGAACACATCCTGCATCGTGCTAACATACAAACACCACCTATTACATCTCCTCTCCTGTCCATATTAGCACCGCCCACAACCACTTTCACTTTTCACTAAAACCCTCATCTTCCCAACACTGCTCTCACACCGCCTCCCCCATCCATGTAGTCGATAGTCTATCTTCTAGTTTAAGTTTTAGTTTAGTACTGACGATGACGCAGTAAGCGTCGAAAATGTTTTATTTAATATTTAATTAATGTGTTGTATGAAGTAAACAACGTTGTGTTTTATTTTAATAATTAATTAAATTAAAAATTTTGTTCAAAGTTAATTGATACATTTATTTTAGATTATTTTTTATGGGGCATGTTATATTCAATTAGAGGAATTTAAATTTAAATTATGTCTACACTAATCTCAATAGGTTAATTTTATTTCTTCAACTTCATCCGAAAAACTTAAAGTAAATATATTAATTTATTTTATAGGGTAAGTTATATCATCGTACAAAGACCTCTGACGTCACGGATTGCGGAAATTATTTTAATCTAGGTGGCAACCGTGAGAGAGAGGGCGGCCATTTGCCGTGCGTGTTATTGTTCTGGAGATTTCTAAAATGGCGCTCAGCAGATGTTTTGAATATGTTTTACTCTGAAAGAGCTCGACTGAACTCCATTGGGGAGGAACGTAATGGGTTGCAGCCCTTTTCACTCTCTGATATCCGAGTTTATTCAAAAACACCATTATTTTAATAGAACCACCCAAATCAAATAAAAAAAGTCATTAGAAACACAATGAAAATTCATAACGTAATATAATATCTATAAATAGTAAGGCTTGCCAACCAACAATCTAATTGAATTCATAATGATAGCTCAGATAAAAATATTCACTAGTAATATGATGCTGATGTTATATGTCACACGTTGATTCATAACTTAATACCCTTATAAGTAAGAATTATATATTTAAAATACTAATTTAATATATTAATTATAAATATATACATATAAAATCAATTTTGTCGAAAAATATTCTTTTTGCGCTACAATTTTTTTTTTATAATTATAACTTCACAATAAGAATGTGTTCTCATTGATAATATAAGTTGTATCAATGTGTCCAAAATTTAATAAAAATAAATTTATAATTCTGGCGTCTGCAGTCGGTTTACTCAAAGGTATTTGAGATTCCGTAAAAACAATGTAGATGGCTTTCAAATAATGGAACGACAGATGTATTAATTTGAAAAAGTGTAACATATAGGTTCGAAAATTTGTCATGAAAAATACTGGCGTTATAACACAATTTGTAATGTACTTCCCCGGATTGGAAATAGAGATCCAGGTTCGAATTCCGATAGCGCAAAAACAATATTTTTCGACAAAATTGATTTTATATGTATATATTTATAATTAATACAATAAATTAGTATTTAAAACATCAAAGACCTATGTTTTGAATAATTACAACTTCACAATAAGAATGTGTTCTCCTTAATAAGGATTTTATTATTCATTTTAGGAAACAGTTTCAAATTATGACATCAAATTATTATATCAATAGCAGGTAAACGGTGTTCATCAGTTACGAAGCGAATATTTTGTAACTATCCACTATATAAAAATATTACATTTATATCCCCTTGCTCCAATAAATCTACCAACGGTTTAGTTTAATAAAACAGTTCGAAATTATTTCATTGATTTATTTCATAGTAACTTTTTTACGATTTGTTACCGATCATACAGGGTGTAACAGACCTAGTCCAGGAATATGTGCAAATCCTGCACTGTTACGGAAAATATAATTGTTTTAATTTTTTGCAAAATCGTGTTAACCCTTCCCAAGCCATGCTGTAACACAGGTCTACCTTCATTATTAAACCTGTGATATTTCGGTAAATACATGCAACATAAAATTCATATTTTAGATAATCCTAAAGAAAATATTAGCGCTTAGGAATGATTAGTGAAAAACCAATTATAATAAGGGAATTATACAAAAACAATTATTTTTTTCCATTCAATCCGTTGTAAAATTAATACGTTAGTAAAAATACAATTTGTAATATGAAAGACAGAGATCACACACTATTTTCACAGTGAAAAGGACAACAAACATACAAATATAATTATATCTTTCTCACTAATTAAATGAAGAGAGATAAGAAGGAAGGACACATTTTATACGACTTAATGAATGCTCCAAATTATGTTATTAATCATTATTTCAAAATTGAATGCTCTATATTTAAAGTAAATTCGTGCCATTAAAGCCATTTAAGCTAATAAAAACATTTTTTCTAACTGTTACTTACGGTAACACGAGTTGACAGCATGGCTGCATTCTGGTATTTTATGTCATGGTATGGTAAAGGTTAAGCTCGAAGTCTCCGTGCTTCGAAATAAATATTCGCGAAATTGTTCCATTATTAATCGATATCTTTACTTCAAGTTCTAAATAATCTATCAAAAAATAGTCCTGTCTCTCAAAATTCAATAACCTTTAACTTTAGTATTCAATATATTGTTTGGAATCAATAAAATATTACAATTAATCGAAATTTTGCACCACTCCGCACGTACACATATATGTATTTTTTAACAAGTTCACGTTTGGTTCTTGGAGAAAACATTTTTTATTGTTGCGTATGGTAAATACTTATAAATTGTAATTATTTTATCCTAAACATAAATATAATACGGAGAAATACCTAAAATGTGAACTCTGTATTTAGGATATTTACAGAGATATTCAAATATTTACATTACCGGAGAAGAAAAGTTGAAAAATAAATGTAAATTCAATTCATTATTTCTCAATATAGGATGGAGCCGCGGGATTAACATTAAAAAACAATTGCTGGAATCAAGCCTTTTTTGTGTTTTTATTAGTAGTGGCTGAAATATTTTAATAGCTCCTTAGTCACGTATTATAAAAAATATATTTCGTTTTGCAAAATGAATACGAGACGCTCTTTTAAATGTGAGGCACACACAGGAAATTAAGAAAAAGGCACCCTAATGCTCACAGGAGGGCGAAAAGGGCGGGTCGAGGGTGGGGTAGGCGAAGGCTGTGCGGGATGTGAGTTAGCCTGACAAAGATGAATTAAGAATCTACAATATGGCGGAAGTAATGCCCCGTGAAATCTTCTCACCGAATTAAATCCAATTTCAAACAATGAACGCTTGTATCATATTTCTGAGAACCTTTCTGTTACGGTGTGGGATAACACAGTTAACCCAGGTGTAAATATCTTGCAAGTGTAGTGACGTTAATTCAATAAAATGTCGTATCCAAATAAATTACAGCCACATTTAAATTTTTTCTGTATATTAACGTGAACAAAACAAAAATAATGATAAATATTACAATAATACTGATACATGGCATTTCTGTAGAGGCAGTGGAGGAGTATATTATTTTGGCCAAACTCTTAAGTTTGGCAGACAGAATTTAAGCAAAGAAAACGAGAGATGGATACAACTAGGCTGGGCAGCATTTGGGAAGTTAAAATAAATGTTTAAATCAGATATCGACCCCTTAGAATAACAAGGTCCCGACTAACATTTTGAGCTAATTTAATTTATTACGTGAAAAGGGTTCCAAATGCATTATTCTATATTTCTTTTATACACACCAACTCTATTTAATAGATATTAAAGCATAATAGAAAGACCTGAAAGTTTTAACTGCATCAGTTATTTATTTCAATTTATGGATCATTATTGTTTATTTACAATGTTTTGTATTTATTTTTAATTTCCTTCATCTCACAGTGGTCATTGATAATACTTAAAATAAGTTAAGATTTTAAAACTGATCATATTTACATACTAAAAACAAAATATACATGAATATATGTTGAAATTCAATCAACACCTTTGAGCTCATTATCTCAAAACAGTGTCAGTGTTAGATGGAACCTTGTTATTCTGAGGGGTCGATATGTCACAATCCCTCAAAACTAAGGTCTTCAACATTGTCAGTGTGTGATTTCGATGATAACAGATGGTGCCGAAATTTGGACGCTGACTTAGAGCCCAATGCACAAGCGAGCCATCGAAAAAGAAATGCTCGGTATTTCTTTGAATGATCACATGAAGAATGAAATGATAAGACACTGGCCTAGTAATCTGGTAGTCGGGGGTTCGCGCCTCATTCCAGGAGACCAGCAAGTTAGTCCAATTTTCATAGTACAAGTTTTTAGCTTAGTAGAAAATAGTAAGAATATTGATGTGACATGTATTTCGTGTACGCATCTATATATTTTAAATAAAAAAGAGTGTGCACGCTGAATTGGGCGAGACACTTCTGCCAAATATTGGGCAATGCTAGGAGAAGAAAGTGTTGGAATGGAAAACCGGAATGGGAATAAAATGAGTATTTGTGTGGGTGTGAGTGTATAGCCACTGTATTAAAATAATTTGAAGATTTAAATGATACGATTTGATGTAAGAGTTTGGATGCTAAAAATCACCTACGTACTCTCGTGTACGTTTGATGTCGCGGAGTGTATCGAGGAGCATATTTGTAGAAACGTGTATGCGGATACGTGTGTGGTAGATGGCAGGTTGCCAAATTATAAATTACTTACTGATTGTACTTAATTAAAGTCACTTGTAAAGTAGAAGTTAACTGTACAAAGAATTTACTACGCGAATGGTCGGTTTTTGAAGTTGTTGATTGGAAGACGTCGATAGGAAGAATGATATTGGGTCAACCCATCCGAGAATTGCTGGCGTCGTTGGCATTATTACTCAGCGTGTTTATGACTGATGAGTGTTGCGTTTTACTTACTACCTCGCTAGGTATATTCAGCATCGTTAGGCGGTGATGATGAAAATGGATAGATATGGGCTGATAATGATGTTGATGATTTTATTTATAAGTATTCGTAATGAAAGACTTTTTTTCAATTGCTATGTGGCAATATATATAAGCGCAAGTTATTGACTGCCAATACAAATATCAAATATTAATTATTTCGAGTTAATGACAAAATATATGCCAACTCTTTAAAAATGTCTCTAGTACGTGGTATTTTGCTAATTTTAAAAGACAAACATTAACAAATGAGTAGCTATTGTTTGGTTGCATGTGATATGGACTAATGAAGAAACGGATAGTTGGACATAAAGAATTTATATAATATACGTTGAATTATATATGAATATATGTACATACATATATGAATGTATATACATATACATATATGAATATTTCATGTAATGAGAAACTTTAAATGATATTTTTCTAGTACATACGAATTTATTTTCAGCTTGATGAATCCAAGTTTTGTGAAGGCTACCACAACTACTGTATTTTTCAGTCTTTCACCTGGATTCATTGTTCATCCAAAAATGGTTCCATTTAGGGGTGCGTCTGTCAGGTGGGCTAAACCAACAAATTAAATTTCATTGTTAACATTGTATTGAGTAGCTCATAGGCATGACTATTTTTAGGATAATCGCGTGTCTCAAAGGGGAAGAACCCATTACTTTGTGCGCGAGTAATTCTCTGGTTGGTTCCTTCGCCAAAATTATAATAACCCATGTCAAGGCAACTTAGGGGAAGTCATCTCGTTTAATAAGATTAATCCTGTATTTCTATCTACCTGCCGGTGGTGTCGAAATGATACTATATGTTATTTTATTCAATAAATATTTAATTAATAGTTATTAATTTAGGAGAACACATTCTTATTGTGAAGTTGTAATTATTCAGAACATAGGTCTGTGATATTTAAAAAATAAAAAAAGTAGGGTAGATGGCTCTTTCAAATAATGGAACGATTAAATGTATTTATATCAAAAAGGTAACATATAGGTTCGAAAATTGTTGCTAAAAATATTGTCACTGTAGCATAGTTGGATAATGCACCTTCCCCGGTTAGGAAAGAGATCCAGGTTAACCTATGAAAGATATGGTTTAATTATATTTTTTAAATATTAAATAACCACTTTTATGTGTTTTAAAAAAATAATTTTATTCAAATTGTCGCCCAGACTAAGCTGGGATAAATGACAACAAATACTATATAAAGACAGAATGGATTTTGATCGGTCAACAGGTTCTGAAGCGGCGCAAGGCAAAGTAAGGTGGAAGCGGCTTTTCCAAAATATAGAGAAGAGATGAAAATATGTGTACATTACATGAAAAGACAGAAAAAGATAAAGAAATATGAGAACAGAGTGGTCGACAAATAAAATACGCCAAAAATACGAGATGCCAACGTCTACATTACTAAGAGGATGGTCAATCATTGAACAAACATTATTTAAAATGCATTAAAAATTATTTAAATGTAATATTTAAATGTGATGAAGAGTTTCAAGAAAATATTACAATGGTGTAATAAATTATTCTTAATTATTTATTTTTTAATGTATTCATGTAATATCTCATAATCGAAATTCGCGTTATCAAAAACATACATTTTACGATAATTGCAGATAATTTACGTGTAACTATTCTAAACAAATGCGTTATTTAAAAGAAATATTTACATAATATATATGCAGATATCTGAATTCAAAAATCAATTAAATATATCAATTATTAAGGAGAACACATTCTTATTGTGAAGTTGTAATTATTCAGAATATAGGTCTGTGATATTTTAAATACTAATTCAATCTATTAATTATAAATATATACATATAAAACCAATTTTGTCGAAAAATATTCAATTAAATTTAATAAAAATGAATTGATAATTCTGGCGTCTGCAGTCGGTCGTAAAAACAATGTAGATGGCTTTCAAATAATGGAACGACAGATGTATTAATTTGAAAAAGTGTAACATATAGGTTCGAAAATATGTCATGAAAAATACTTGCGCTATAACACAATTGGTAGTGTACTTCCCCGGATTGGAAATAGAGATCCAGGTTCGAATCCCGGTAGCAAAAACAATATTTTTCGACAAAATTGATTTTATATGTATATTATTTATAATTGGTACATTAAATTAGTATTTAAAATATATCAATATTGATAAAATAGTTCACTATTTGAATTTGACATGTATGTCTGATATTATGCATATGTGTATATTTTGTTTCTATATTATATACCTGCTATTCTGGTTTTGATATGAGTGTCGATAAATCGGCATTTATTTTCAAAATAACTTATTTTCGAACCTTGCATCAACATAATCATTTTTTAAGTGATTAATATACTAGCTAGTAATAATAATTAAATATTACATTTTATTAATATGCTAGTTTGTTAGCCTAGCTCCCGATTTTGAAGAATAAACGTTTCAAATATTTGTATGAATAAATTTTTTAACATTCTAACTGTTCTCTGATAATAAATATAGCATTATTTTTTTTATGATGCTACAAAATATGACTTTGGTATATTTACTAAATGTATATTGTACAGAGGGATATATTATATAATAAAGGCAATCGATCTTACATTATAATGATGACAGTTTTAAAAAAATACAAGTATTGAAAATTTCAAATAAAGAATACATATGTACATACCTTTATTAGAATTAACATCGTTACGAGAGTAAATACTTAAATATAGGCCATTTTACATCAATCTAATTAAATATATCTTTTCGAACGTATATTATTGTAAATATTTATAGAGATATTAAAGCAAATGAATTGTTTCAATCAGATTTACGAAGCCTGAAGTATTGAACGAAGGAGTAAAAATACCATAAACCTTGAAGAAAACTTTATTTGCCCGTAACTGTGCGTGGAAATCACCTGTAAATAAAACGAATTACCCTTAGCTTTTATTTTGTACGTGCTTTTCTTTTTATTTTATATTGTTTTCTTTCACACTCTTTTTTTTTAAGAAATAAAATCCTTGAACCAGGAATCTATTCATCGCGTATATTTAATTAATTGCTTTCAATATTAATGCAATTGTGATATATTAATAGACTTAAGAATTGTTTGTATTTTAATTAAAATGTTTGAGTTCTCGTGCAAGGTCTCCTAAAATAATGTTATTAGTTGTATTTTAATACAAATAAATGTAAGAATATGTTCTGAAAAACTGCAACTTCACAATAATAATGTGGTAGAAATTTGTTATAGGGATAGAAAAATAATGGCTAAAGGACCAACCAGGTAGCATGACTTACCTGGATTTTCTCTGCTGTAGAACTTCAGAACTTCTTCTTTGATGAAGCACAGTGTATCATCCACAGTATTAGGTAATTGGACTCTTCGGCACGCACCGCGAGAAATAGAATACACAATAATGATTAAAGTCAGTGTGACGAGCTCATAGCAGGACATTTATACTCCTTGATAGTTTAAAGTCACAGAAAACATACAGAAAAGTCGTGTTCTGAGGTATAGGGTAAAGGAAGGGGGGGGAGAACATATGGGTAAAGTCAACATAAATAAGTATCCACACACACGTACGGCGACCGGCGATCTGATCCTGTCATAAATACCGAACAAATGTGTTCTCTTTAATAATTAATAATTAGTTGTATATTAGAATTACCGAACACCTTGATGTAGTAGATTTAAAAATTGGTAATTCAATGTAAAAATTATCTAAAGACATAAATAACAAAATAATGTGAAGTAGGTAAAACTATAAAAATTTGATAAATCGTGGGGTATTTAAACTACCCCCTTTAATGCTATATATGTATATTTTTCGAACCTCGTGTTCGTGGTTTCAACGGCGCGATGGTTAAAAAGTACAGGGTGAATATTATGTTACAGGCCGATGTTGTTTCAAACATCAAAATTTCGAGCGCAACTCGAGCTGTGTGTGAGGTGATACCTTCCTGTTGAAACCACATTTGTTGCAGGCTCAATTGACTCAATTTGGCTAATAATAAGTTTTTACAGCATTGCCTATTGCATCCTGAAAGAAATAGTTGATTCCGCTGGCCCACTTGGCGCACCATACACTCTCTTCATATAACTCTGCGTGGGTGTATCGATTGAATATTGTCAGTGACTCAACAATGGCTGTTTTGTTTATAAACAAAACCCGCGAAGTCGAAATGAGCTTCATCGCTCAAGATGATTTTTTTTTAAAAGTCGAGTTTGTGTTTGTTTTAATACTTTAGTGACTTCAAGACGTAGTTGAAGAGTTAGATGCTCCATTGCAATGAACTATTCTCTACGACTTCTAAATATGAAATGATAAATGTCTACCAAACCAAAATGGCAAACAAATAAAGTCGGCCTGGAACATAATATTCACCCTGTACCTTCTGATTTTTATAGATCTTTGAATGACGTTATAAAAAATAACATTTAAAAATAATCTTGTGGGAATTAATTTAATTATTTTCATTTGAATTCAGTGAATCATTTAATTTAATTAAAGAATAAAATAAATATATTAAAATATGAATTAAATATATTAATTATAAAGATATACATATAAAATCAATTTTATCGTAAAATATTGTTGTTGCGCCATCGGGATTCGAACCTGGATCTCTTTCCTAACCGGGGAAGGTGCTTTATCCAACTAAGCTACAGTACTCTATAGCTTAGTTGGAAAAATTGATATTATATGTATATCTTTATAATTAATATATCTAATTCATATTAAAAATATCACAGACCTATGTTCTGAATAATTACAACTTCACAATAAGAATGTGTTCTCCTAAAAAATAAATATATAATTATCTCCAATCTATTAGGTGAACAGGCGTAAAATCTAGGAAACCAAGCTTCTTTTTTTTATTAAATATAGATACAGATGAATACATACTGATGAAAATTTACAGTTAAAATTATAATTACAATATAACGTTAAAAACACAACATACACAATTAGTTTTACTTAAGCGAAGTAGAAGACTTGTGAGGGGGCATAATTAATTAGTTCGTATATTATGGTGAAAAAAACATACTTTATATTATCATTATCATCAACAGTTTTATTTAACTAGCGAGTTTATTTAGGCAAGTAGAATGAGTGTAAAATAATTATTATATCATCTGCAAAACCAAATACCATTTATACAATTGTTTACCATAGCAATCTTAAAACTATTTTAAAAAAACATTAACTTTACTTCCTCGATCCAATCCAAAATAAACCAGGAGCAAAGCTTTAGGATACTACTTAGTGCCAAAATTTAATACAAAATTCGCTCAACGTACTTTCTTATTTTGTGCTCCGAGAATATTGAATAAATTTCCAATAGACCTTAAAGGGTCTAAAGTGATTAATGACTTCAAACCAAAAATAACACACTGGTTGCTTGATGTGGGTAGAAAGCATAATGAAACTAGTTTGTCATTTGTGCTAATCTAACTACCCACACATTCTTATCACCGACTATTATATATTACTGACAATAATATTTTTATAACTTTTTTTCAACATCTTTTTATAACTTCTGATTTTACTTTTTTCATTTAACTTTTTCTAGACCTTAAAGAGTTTAAAGTGATAAGTGACTTCAAACCAAAAATAACAAAGCGGTTCCTTGATGTGGGTTGCAAAATGAAACTATTTTGTCATTTGTGCTAACAAACTACCCACACATTCTTGTCACCGACTACTGTATATTACTGACAATAATATTTTTATAACTTTTTCCAATATCTTTTTATAACTCACTTAACATTATACTTACTTACCTCTTAACATTTACATTTTCAAACAACTGTACTGGTAATTGCTTTAGAACATACTACGAATAGTAAAACAATTACCTTTATTTTTCATATGTACTATTTATGCTACAAAAAAAAAAAAAAAAGATGTATTAGAATTTTAATTAAAATGATGCTTCTAAAATCGCAGTAAATAGTTTTGATGAGATGGTGTCACTTTGTGATCCGTCATACAGGAGCACCGCATTTCTGTAGATATACAAATTAAATTAATAAACTAGAAAAATACACATCTCTTAATTTTCACATTCCCTACATTTTCTAAATTAAAAACAAAATTGTTATAAAGAAATAATAGTTATATATTTAAATATATTTGGTGTTATAAAAGTAAAACAAAATATATTTTTAATATTCCGCCTCAGCAAAATTAGTAATAACGTAGAAATACGGAGACAAATTTGTAAAATAATAGAAAAATAATACATTTACAGATATTTAATCAAATTCAGCAGAAGCAACTCATTTTTTTGTTTTTATTTTAAAAGCCGTAGTATTTTTTCTAACTTTGTTGTAGCAAACTATGCTAAGAAAATGTGATTTATTTATGATTATAGGAATCAAACAACGAATCTTTGAACCTGTTTGCAAAAATGTATCCAGTCGACCACCGATCAAATAACCCGAAAACATCCCTTATTCCCAATGCAACTAGCCGATATGCAAATACTGCACATTGTTTGGGTTTGTGAAAATCGTATTTGCATTTTGCTAAAACAATAGCCATTGATTTGTGTTGCAGGCTTGATGTTAACACGTGCTGAGCTTTTCATTTAATTGCTACCATTAAAGTGTATATATTTAATTAACGTAAGAAAACTACCAGATATCTATAAATTAGTACAAATTATTTTTATTATATTTAAATTATTTGTATTCTCCTATGAAGTTAAAATTATACATATCATCAAAGCGTACTAATAAAAAATCTCATAAATATATATTTAATTTTTATGAAAACAGATTCTTGTTGTGAAGTTGCAATTTTGGAGTTCTTTGGTATTTTTAATACAAATTAAATTAATCACTTAGAAAGATAAACAGCAAAATTTTGTCTGTTTTTAATTACAATGTTTTTCTAATTGGTGCATTTAATTTGTTTATTTTATTTTATAACTCTTTCAGAATATCGTGCTTCTAATTTTGAAAATCTTTCTTAACATAAAGATAAAATAATTATAATAATGCATCTCACGCTTAGTCCAGAAATATAGGTATATATATAGAAATCCAGATGTGATCCAGATGTAAAAGACAAAAGGTATTTGGAAGACCTGACGATAGAACGGACCGGCTGAAACCTTCCCAAGAGACCATGGAATAATTTGAATTGCATCCGAATCCGCCCATTTGCATATTTGTAAATGAAGTAAGGGTGGTAAAAAAACTAGTTACGTAGCCTACCTTTGCCACTTTAACAGTGATATCGCGAAGAAACACGAACATAACTATTGGTTGCTCCGACGTAACAAAAAAATTAATTCTTAATACTTTAAGTATTAAAAAATATATAAGTATATATAGTAGTGCGACCAATAATATAAATACCAATCAAAAAATATTTATTTATATATTTGTGTGTGTGTGAAATACGTGTCACATCAATATCTTTACTATTTTCAAAGTAAACAAACCGCTTGTACTATGAAAATAGAACTTGGTGGTCTCCTGGAACGAGGCTCGAACCCTGGACCACTAGATTATTAGGCAAGTATTTTAATCGCCAGTCTAACAAGTTACCCCAACTCCAAGACAAAGGTATGTCTCCATTCTTCAAAAACTACGTATTGAAGAACCACTATCCACCATATTTCAAAAAATAACTCTTGTAAACTTTGGGCCTACGGTAAGATGATATAGAATACCGAGTGAGATCACTAAGCAAGTGCTTTAACTACTAGACCAACAAGCTGTCCACAGAATGTGACACAATGAGATACAAATCACAAAAAAATCAAGAGACAAGCAATTGAGCAAGGAGGCGGCATGAACGCGGCGGAACAAAACTGAGACGGGATGGTGTATCTCCTGGAGCAAGAGATGAATCCTATCGCGGGCGTGCGGCGGGCCGGGTTTTCAGCTGCATCGGCTCACCACGGCTGTATTGGCTGAGATTGGCAAATAGATAAACTCCATAAATAGATAAAATAAATAAAAATGACCTCCCTCAGAGGAATGTTGACCTGAAGAAAGAAGATCTAAATAACATTTTACGTACATCCAATGTCGGGATTAATTATGTTTTGTAAAAAAATGTGTAATGTGTAAAGCAAAGTTGCCATTGAATCAGTCATCATCCCATCTGAGTTACCAGGTGACACCAGAGCACACACACACACACACACATACTTGAAGACCCATACTGAGCTAGATCGGTGGCAGCCCCTATGGTTTCCTGTCCACCCTCTAGGGCCCAAAGGCACCACAACAACGGGTTGAGATTTTGACCTGAAGATAAACTTAAATATCACCGTAAGAGAATAGCAAAATAGACTCGTGTGCACTGCACCCAATTTGACAACAAAACTTAATATGTACGCACAAACGACACTTAGAACCATAGATGCCTGACTCTCTTTGACTATTTGATGAACGGATGAATATAATATTAACGGTCATTGGAATGACATTTGATGTACAACAAGCAAGACATGGCAGATACCAAACCCTACTTTGGCAAGTGATAGCTGTTCGGTGCACTTACGTGCACCTTTACCAATTAATCCCCCGGACGATTGGCAGAGGGATCAATTGACCGAATGGTCAACTGTCCGAGGGATCAAATATCCGAAGGATCAACTGTCGGAAGAGTCACCTATCAGGCGATCAATTGTCGGGGAATCAACTGTCGAGGTAATCGGTTAAAAATATTTTTTTTGGAAAACTTTAATTAATCTTTCGTCACGACATGAACCAGATTAATTTTAATATTAATAATTTTCGGCATCCCTGAATAACTGTCAGCTATGCGTAGTTCGAAAGAAAAATTGTTTTAATAACTGGTGAAATTTTCTAGGGATAGAACGTGCTGTATCTAAACCGACAAAACAGGGGTTAGAATATCTAATAACTTAATTTGGCCTTACTAAAATTACGACTATCTTCGCGTAAACTATATTTCTTTTTTTTTTAACATTGAATCTTTTTTTTTTGTTATGCTAGTTTTTATTTCATATTTAACTTAAAACCATAAAAAATCTAATAAGCTTAGTATTAAAAAGGAAAGAAGTTCAATTTAAAATGTATTATGTAGTATTAAGAGTGTATAGAAGGTTTGGAATGCCTTGTATATTTTTTTTTTACAATTTAATTTTATAGAATTTAAGTACAGTCTGTAAATTTATTTCTTAAAAATTATTTTTTCTAAATGTGCTCCGTTATTTCATTTTCGCTCTTCTAAATGGGAGGAAAACTTTCTAAGAACTACTCGGCACGTATTCTCGGTGATCGCTGGCATTTATTCTTGGATATATTATTTTAATCAGGCAGGATTGTTACTATGTACTTTTGATTTAAGGTAGCTCCATAGCAAAAAGTCCATTAGTGTCAATTCGGGGCTACGTGAAGATCAGTTTATATCACCTCGTTAGGTTATCAAATTTCCAGGGAGAATTTCACGAACAACTGGTAAAGACACGCTCCATAGCAACTGGATTCCCAAGGACGCGGCTAGCGATCGGCATACTCCCCGCCCCTCTCCTGCTCGTTGCGTTGGTGCAGCGAATGAACTAAAATGAAAATGACTTTTGGGACACACTGTAGTATTTCTGAATATAACTCAATGAAAAACAAAAGTGTAAATAAACTCATTTATTTAGTCAGAAGATCATTTAGGGGGGCGAATCTCCCATTATATTTAAATTAACTAATTATATTATGTGTTTAAGTATAAAAAACGGGTTATTTGTGAGATAGAACGTCGCTACTAGATTTTATATTAGCTGACAGATTTTATTCACCAGCTCAGTAAATATGGAAACGGTCTGGAATATTTAAAAACACCATAGGATATATAAAAATTGTACTTTATAATTCCGGTATAAATATTAAATTAATTATTTTATTCTAAAATTAAAGCAAGTCTTATTCAGAAATTATGAAATATAAACACAAATCAATAATTCGGGTGCACTTGATATTTTGATTAAGAAATATTTTTATTTAGGAGAACACATTCTTATTGTGAAGTTGTAATTATTCAGAACATAAACAACTTCACAATAAGAATGTGTTCTCCTAAATAATATAGTTGTATCAATGTGTCCAAAATTTAATAAAAATGAATTGATAATTCTGGCGTCTGCTATCAGTTTACTCAAAGGTATTTGAGATTCTGTAAAAATAAGGTAGATGGCTCAGTCAAATGATGGAACGATTAAATGTATTAATATCAAAAAGGTAACATATAGGGTCGAAAATTGTCGCTAAAAATAATGTCGCTGTAGCTTAGTTGGATAAAGCACCTTCCCCGGTTAGGAAAGAGATCCAGGTTCGAATCCCGGTGGCGCAACAACAATATTTTTCTATATAATTGATTTTATATGTATATCTTTATAATTAATATATTTAATTCATATTTAAAATATTTTTATATTATGCCCATCGAAAATCGAACATATGAATGATTATATAGATAAATTTCTCCGCATTGTCTATATTTTATATTATTTGTATTTGTATAATATACTAACAGTAACTCTTTATTATATTATTAATTATAAAATAATAATATCGATTAATTTTTGCCGTTTTATATCACCAGAAATATAATATTTTTTTGTTGTGAGTGCCACACAAAAAAATAATATTTTTATAATAAAATTAACGTAATTAAAGAAAAATAATCAGTTCTTTATGATAACATTATTTCGGTATTAAAATAAAACAATTCGGTACACGCCAAACGGTTTCGAAATAATGCGATTTTCTTTAGAAGAGCAAGCTATTGCTTCAAATAATGCGGTTTTCTTTAGAAGAGCAAGCTATTGCTTCAAATAATGCGTTTTTTTTTAGAAGAGCAAGCTATTGCTTCAAATAATGTGTTTTTTTTAAAAGAAGAAGCTATTGCTTCAAATTTTACAAATATTTTAAATATAGCAGAATACGTTAAATATAATTATTTTGTCGTGTGTAGATAATTTTATCTTCAAAACGAATTCTAAATTCATTATGAATTTAGAGAAATTTAAGAACTTTATATAAATATTGATACACTCGTACATATATAGCTGTAAAAAAACTTTATAATCATATATATATATATAATATTACACGAATAAACAAACTCACAAAAATGTTAATATAGATTACGATTTTAGTGTCCTATTTCACTTGGTAGATAAATGGAAGAAGCCTTTATCAAATCCGTATCCGACCAAAGAAATCCATTACAAGACAGTCTTTGAAATGAAGTACCAGCCTCTTGCCGGAATGATTTTCATTTCCACTTAAATTTATTGTGAATTTATCTGAGAATAACTCAAATAATTTTGAATCAAAATTGCTCATTCAACACCGGTACAAATCACAAATCGTATATCAGATTAACTTTTTTGCCAATACCAAAAAGCCTCAAAATTTTGAATAGGTTTTCGTGGTATGTTTAAAAATGACGGTATAGTGCTCAGAAATAGACTTCGGATGATAAAAAATTATTGAAATTAATCCCACAAGCGTTGTGGTGCAATTGAATGTCTGAGAAATTTAATATGTTAGAAAAATATACCGTTACGCTTACATAATTTATGAAGTTCCATGGGAATTTCTTCTGTTTTCATATAAATAAATTTATATAACCTTCAATGTTGTATTTTTATTGTATAATACAATACAGATCTACACAATCATAATTTATTGATTTTATACAAAAAAATGTTTGAGTAAAATTTTATTTTATTCCTTTTCTAAAACTCCTTTTTTAAAATCCCAAGTTAATTTTTATTTAGAACTTACTTAAATTCGTTTAAGTTTTAAATAATCTTAACTATAACATTATAATCTTAATTATAACATTATTTTAAAATTTTAAAAATCTCGTTTATACAAATATACTGTATTAATTTATTTTTTCCCTAATTTCATAATATGTATGTGTGTATTGAAAATATTTTAAACTATTTTCTCTCTACTGGCAACCATAAGTATTAAATGTTACTCATAGTTTTCTACTTAAATAGTTTTCATAAATTATGTGACAACTGAAGATGTATTTTTTTTTAACAAGTAAAAGTCAATATCATTTTGGTGATATATTGAAATGATTGAAAATCATACATTTATTATTTTATGCAGTAAATATGAAAAATATTGCCATCATGAAAAATATGTATTTAATATCCATACTTCAAATATGTACACAAGTAAATATGGTAAAACATTTTTCAAACAAATTCTCGGAAATGTAAGTTCAAAATTAAATGTTAATAGTAAAAAAGATATATCATTTGCTAAATATGGTATTGTGATGAAAAATACAGATTCAGTAAAATTATTCTTTAAAACTTGAAGCAAAAAATTTCCTTTATAATATTCATTTTACGATATTAAAAACATGTGAATGTGAGAAGTTTATGTTAAAAATACTATATGCGAGTTCAATGTTAGAATATATTTTCTGAGACGTTTTATTTGAAATAAAACTTGATTTAATAATATTGATATATTAACTAGGGAAGGTTATCGTGGAAAAGGCTTTGAAGGTTATATGAATTTATTTAATAATAATTGTGCTTGATATTAAAAATATTCAAATTGTATATAAAACATAATAAATTCGGCAATGTAAATAGTTTTATTCATTATCTCGTTAAACAAAATATTTCAAGAATATATTGCTGTTATGGATATTAATGAAATGCTTGATTAAATACAGTATTAACATTAATATGTGAATTTTGTGTACTCGTAAATGTAAAATATCTTGTGTTATATCATTTTAGAAAAATATACTGAGTAATACAATTGTCTAAAAATCTGTAAATGATATACATGTAAATATATTATATATAATTACTTCATCATTATCATCAGCTGTTTTATATACACTGCTGGATAAAAGCCTCACCAAATGACCTCCACTTTTCTCAGTACATTGAACATGTTTTCATTAACGTCCAGCAGGTTTCAAGGCAGGCTTTTGGCTTTTTGATTCCCCTCGGGTACCACTGAACTGTCCAACACTCTATCCTCCATGCGGTAAAATTAAATAAAAAATATAGTATGATGTAGTAAATTTGTGACTAGATATTTTACTAATACACTTGAAAAAAAATCGTTCTCAACTACCAGTGTTTTATATTTCAAAACTACACTGTTTCAAAGTGACAGGTTTATCAAAACAATATATACAAAACAATTCCTAATACCACAAACTTCAGTGTCAAGTATGGGGGCACATGATAATGACATCATGATATAATTAGTTGCTTCTTAAGGTGAATGAATACATGAGTCTTTAATTTCACGACTCTAAAAATTGAAAGTAAATGCTTTAGTTGGTAATTCGGCGCTGAATTGAAAATACAATACACAATGAATAAAAGCTCACTTCGTACTAACCGCCATTCATGAACACGCACCCTAATATTCTTTAGGTTAACTAGTTTGACCATATAATATTAATATTCATAACAAAATATGTAGAATTTAAAACTTACTTTAATACTGCCCTAACAAAGAAGCGATAGCTTTATAATCGTTTAGAAATACCATATAATTAAATACAAAGTTTATCTAAGTTTAATAATAAATACATTTTTAATAATGTCTCAATCTTGCGATAAATCCAATCACAGTACTCTGTGGTTAGATTTTTTGGTTGTAACTTACTTGGATAGGGGTTATCCTATCTTCAACAGTGAACAAAATATGCTTCCAATTCTTCAGCCACAATACGCGTCAAAGTGAGAGCCCAGAAAATAAGATTATCCTGAGTACAACTTAGGGCTGAAAAAGACCTGAAGGAGTACCACAACTAAGAATAGATGCCTTGCATCTTGCTGAAGAGACCTTGACTGTAGTCAGTTGTGAGAACGATTTAAGACTGAGACTTGTGGAAGTAGATTACGAGCCGAATCTCATCTGAAAGAGAAAATAAGTTCAAAAATAAAATATATTTGATACATAACTTCAAATTTTATGCTCTTTTATCGGAACTACCCTGTACTATGAAACGTTCGATTGTTACCCTTATTTTACTCACTTAGCGTTATCGCAATTCACGGGAAAATGGAACAATCGGCTCGAATGTACCGTTACATTTTCGCGAATCAAGCCTGAATTGTCCGTACCTAATCGACTTGCAATGCATGGAGCCTCCGCCGACAACGTTATTCCAGGGAGCATTTCACAATCAAGCCTTGTTCCTAACTAATCAACGCTGCTTTGTAGTCTCAGAGAAGAAGGAATATTTTCAATTACTCATTTAAATTACATCCATTTTTGGTTATTTATTCACTAACATTTTACCAGTCCGAGGACGTGATGGTAAGTTGTTGGATATGGCAATAGAAGAAGATGATGAATTTTTAAAAACAGACAAGCTATTTAACATTAAAAAAACATTTTTAAAATGTTGTTTATATTTTTGGAAAGAGAAGGAAGATGATTATGATAAATTAGCCGTTACTTTGTATTCGATTGGTAGCTCTTGGTTTTATATTGGTGATATGCTTGTTTTGCTCTGTATTGGCCGAGCACTGCTACCTGTGACCGGAAGGTATCCAACTGCTATCGGAATCCGTCCGCTATTAAAAAACGCTTTAGGAAGTTTTTTCGGGGCACGTTAGGAATTTGTGGAGACCGACCAATAACATACAGCATCAATAATCAGCAGAGGATCAACCAGCAGTCTAGGCTAGATATAATCTGTCTTACTATAGTGACACGGTCTTAAGATCGATCTAAATAAAAATTCCTTATCAAACCTTTTTTTTATTTGTTAAATTTTTGAAATTAGTCAAATTGTTATATTTTGGGAAGATTATACCTAGGTATAGCGTCATATGATAAAGGTTGAGCTTTTAATGTATAATACTATAAAGATCCGTAAACAAAATATATCTTACATCAATAATATAATAATTTATGTAAATAACCTAAGCAATCGTACGATGATAAATATGACTACTGAACTATTATCTCAAGGTAAGAATTTAACTACCGACCACTCTGTTACTAGATTTCTTTCAAGCGTGTCATTTAAAAGTAATTCAATATATTATATAATATTAAAACTGAAAATATTCAACAAAATACTAAATTAAAACGTCAACAAGGTAAAATGAAAATAAAATCTCTCTAGCCGTGTATAAACTATTTTTAATATTTGTAGCGTGACTTATTGTATTGAGATTGCAGGTATTGGAATACATCGTTTCAAAGTAGAATTTCATTCATATGGAATGTAATTCTTCTTTGGATCGTTAGGGAAGGTTCGTGGTGAGAGAAACCAGGGGAGGAAGGGGATGGAGTGTTCATCCTAATGGCACCCTTGGCAAAATGTTGAGGTACGCAGATGATCTGATCGTACTGGGAAAAAATAAATCCCACCTCGAGGCAAATGCATCTTCATTCATTTGGAGAAAATAGGAATGATGTCAATTTTGATATAGCAGAATATTTAAGAATAAATATATCAAGGTCATCCGGAAAGCTTAAATAAAAAACGTTATATGAAATTAAGTTCTTCCGAATTCAAGTATTTAGAGATCTACATAATGAAAAAAATATATATAATAGGAGAACTTTTCTCAAGATTAAGAAATAATGCAATCGCGGAATTTACGGTACATAGTTGCAATAAATTATATATTCCAAATTCTATTGCGTTACTAGCAATGCATACCATTATCTTCATTTATCACTCTTTGTGTGTATATTTATATTTACGCCTTGCTTTTCAAATTCTATGATATATAAAATCATGTAGGTGTCTTTATGTCGAATTATTTGGTATGCTACATGCGTAGGGTTTGGATTTCATTTTTGTTGATTAAGTTGGTTGGGAAATTGTTCGGCATCCGTAGTTCTTAAGCATGATTTTCAGAACTATATATATGTGTCAGACCACAATTTTATTTATAATATGACCTATATATAATTTGTGTAGCATTCATTGCATAATAAATGTAGACCTGTTTTTTCATTGTTCCACAAATGTTAATCATAAGACCATAATAATATTGCTAATATACTCGCGCAGCTACAATAAGGTTAATGTTTCAGATCAGAATCATTTAAACATAGCATTAAAATAATTATGTAGAAACAATTACCAATACGAGTAATAAAATACCTTTAGTTTTATATGAAGCAAAAAACTCAAAAGATGAAAGGTCGTTTAATGAAATTATTGGTTTCCTGGTAACACACTGGAGCAGTATTTCTTTACGGCGCGTTCCTTTAAAAAATCTATGAAAAAAATAGGGTAAACCTAATTGTCCCCCGGTCTCCTTTACATTGCGTTCAACAGGTGAATGAGTGAGTGAAACTATTTAATATTTAAATATGGCAACGCCGCCTCTTCAATACTACAATAATTCTCAGTAATATCTGGGGTATTTTTTAAACTTTTAAAAATAACTGCCCAAGATCCTTTTAATATCTTTTCATCAATTTTATTATTTGTACTTTACCATCATCATCATTTTTATGACAACCCTTAGTTGTATCAGATTCTTACAGTTGTCTACACCAGCGATCGCCTAAGTGGTGGTTCGCGAGAAAATTTCGCTGGTCCGCAGAGAAATGTGGACATTATTAGCATTTTTTAATTCACAGCATTTTAATCCGTGGTAATATGTATATATTAGATCCGTTCGCAGCGATTAGCGCAATTAGATAGTATATAAATACAATGTAATGCTTAAAGTAGATGCAATTTTCAATTTATAAAAATAATCCTAGTATGTTAAGTAACATTTAATATATTTAAAAAATGTATGAAGAATAAAACAAGATGGCATATAAAATACATTGTAAAACTTATATATTAAAGGCAATGTTAAATTTATATAAATAAAAAAAGAGTATGTAAAGTAAGAGTAAATGAGTAAAAAATATACAAAGTTATGTAAAATTGTAATTTTCGAAGTAAAATGAATGAAACAAAAAAAAATCAGAAACACAGCTACAGAGAAAAGTTAACAATGCAATGTTTAATATATAAGTAGGTACTGTTGTAGCAGTTTTAAACTTAAGTTTGGACTTTTAAAATTTCTTGGGCATAATATCTCCCCTTTTCGTCGAGTCAGAACAGCACTCTTTTGAAAAATAATACCTATAAGTAGAAAATCGGCAGATTTCTTCTGATTCTGAAGGAGTACTGTGCATATATACATATTTTTTTAATTAAAAAAAAATTGTCTGTTCACAGCTACTGTCTTCCAATGCTCAAGATGCTTCATAACTTGTGAATCCAGCATTAGATTCTTCGTGAAAGACAATCTTCCTCGGATACGAGATAGAGCTTATTATGATAAACAGATCAGAAGTTAAGAGATTATAATTAATGATTTAATTTTGACCATTAAAATTTTATGAATAAATACATACATTTTCCCAGGTAAGCTGGTTGCTACAGCATAATTATTACTACTCCACAGAACCGGACGCACCGGTAAATTTGATGTGGAACTTGTGCCACCCCTGGGAGTCGGGTCATATTCTCATGCAAATAATTCTCATGGACGCTATGGAAGCTGGGATTCCATTTAAAATATTCAAAGACAATAATGGCTCTGACGACCAATGAGAAGCGGCTCAATATTGAAGTTTTATTTTAGAATTCCAAACACTTTATCATAACAGACTAATAAATAATTTTATTAAAATATATATTTTTACAGTTTTATTTTGATAACCTTAATCATTTTTTTTTAAATAAACGAAAAACGACAGAAATTTTTGTTTAAGCGACATCTACAGGTGAATATTATTATCCAGGCCGATGTTTTTTTTAAATAACTACAAAATACAATATATTTTTTTAATTTGGTTTATATTTTCAAATTACTTGAATTATTACAATTATGTATAAAATATGATATTGGCCAAGTGACCGCCTCTAGGAGCGGCACAAATGCATGCCCTTTTAACCATATATTTACATCATTCTCGCACACTTGGCGTGTTATTTAAGCAATTTAATTTCAAATATTATACTGTAGCATCGGAATTGTTATTAGCTTATTAGTGTAAACCTTTTTTTAAATACCTTAACATAAAATTTCCAGAAGCTGTCAAATCAGGTGATCAAGGAGTCTAGTCGATATCACCACTTTTTGCGGCTGGAAAAAATTTCTCGCAAAATTTCAAACAAAGCTCGGGCTGTATATGAAGTGGCTTCGTCCTGTTGAAACCACATGTGTTTCAGGCCCAATTTATCCAATTAGGTTACCAAGAAGTTTTCCAAGATGCGATGATAGCGATCACCATTAACGGTTACAGCATTGCCATTATTATTTAGATAAAATGTTTTAATTAATGATTCAATTTATGTTATTCGAGGTGAATATTATTTTCCAGGCCGATTTTGGTTTAGCAAAAATTCGTCAGTTTGCATTTGGTAGTCGTAAAGAATAGTTAATTACAATTTATTATAGAGCATCTAACGTTTCAACAACATGTTGATTAGTCGTAAAGAATAGTTAATTACAATTTATTATAGAGCATCTAATCTACGTGTTGATGACGTTGTTCAAGCGTTAGATGCTTTACAATAAATTGTAATTAACTATTCTTTACGACTACCAAATGCAAACTGACCAATATTTGCTAAACTAA
Source organism: Eubasilissa splendida (assembly GCA_031772225.1). Taxonomy (NCBI): domain Eukaryota; kingdom Metazoa; phylum Arthropoda; class Insecta; order Trichoptera; family Phryganeidae; genus Eubasilissa; species Eubasilissa splendida. The sequence continues at coordinate 5,153,591 of CM062847.1, read as the reverse complement.
AATAGCGGCCAAACAAAATCGGCCTGGCAAATAGTATTCACCTCGAATAACATAAATTGAATGGAAAGATAAATGGTTTTACTTCTTATTTTAATTTACATTGTACGCTTAATGTATTAAAATATGTATCTACTTATGTGATATATTATCTTATTCAATATTACAAAAATAACCACTCAATAATGAAGAGTGATTAATATTTTTTATAATCTTGTAAGATTTGTAGGTGGTTCCGTAGTATTTTGGTTTACTAAGCAATTACTTATGACTTGTTATAACCGAGTATTTAAATATTCTGAAACAGTCGGTTTGAATCTGTTTTGCTGAGATTCTCAGGGTTAAGAAATAAAAAAGTGACTTAAAAAATACTGAATTAAATATCGGTTTGTTACATAACTATCCAACGCAAGATAGGAAGCGGCGAGTTGAAGAGTGTGGTGGCACGCGCAGACCCCTAGCGACTATATGCCCTACTGATTTTATTACCGACACGGTACACGTCGCCTCGCTAGATGTCACTGTATCTTCATAAGGTTCACGACAGATTCTATATTAAATAAACAAACAAGACTAATGGGATAGAACAAGAAATTGTATAGCTTCATAAAGTCGCAATCTTTAGTCGTAAGATTGGTAACCGGGAATAGAACGAAGGGAAGCAAAATTAATGAAAAATGAAGCTCAGATGAACGAGAAAAATCAAGGACAAAGATAATAAACCTGTAGTGCATATATTGTTATTTTATTTTATTTTTATTTTATTAAATAAAAAAATAAATACAAAAATCATAATAATAGCGAAACAATAATTTAACCCGTTACATGTTTTCTCACAAAATACAGTATACTTTAAACAGTGAGAACAATTTAAAAAGGATTATAATGTACTTTCTCCTCTAATTCAGAAAAAAATGAGAGAAAAAGTTGAAAATAAAATTATTAACTGAGGAGAGATAAAAGTTATAAAGAAGAAAATATTCCAAGGGAACGGGAAAAGGAAAATGAAAATGGGATAGAGAATAAAATCTGTGTGATGAAAATAAAATGAAGGCCATTAAAGTTTATGTACTAAATTTAGATTTAATTGAAGTAACTGGAGTAGTTCGTTTAGGTGTGAATTGAAATAAATCATGCAAAAAGGCAGAAATAAATGATTGTGCTTAGGAGCAAGAACGAAAATATACTCACAAAAATATGGTAGCTTTGATAAAAAAATACCCTTAGGCAGCCAAAATGTTAACTTCTACGAGGAATGTGTATTTTTTAAGCATTTTAAATCAGAAAAATGCATTTACTAGTTTTGATGGCTATAGTATAATAATAGTTGTTATCATCTTTTACACTAAATATTATTATTAATAATTATTATTATTATTTCTTTTTTGAGTTACAGTACATTGTGTTATATTGTTACAATAGGATAAAACATTGCAGCAAAGAAATACATATATTTCAGTGCCCTGCCTACTGCACTAGTATTTGACTGTATTATAGCAGACAGTGCTATTCCGGTATAGTAGTAGTAAACAAAGCGTAATGTTCAATGTTTAAAAAATAAATATATAAAGAGTAAAACAAAATGCAATTAGAAAGCATATAAATGCAATTTAAAACTTAAAGTAAATGCAATGTTCAGTTTATAAAAATAAAAAACAGTATGTAAATTAAGAGTAAATAATATACCAATATGAAGTAAACTTATGTAAAATTGTATTGTGATAATATAACGGAGCATTCATTATACGCAATCTAACGCAAGTACCGACCTGTACCGAGCGGTAGACCTGTGTTACTACATGGTAACGAAAAAATTAAGTAATACTAGAAAAATGTTATTTAGGGTTACTTGGGATCAGTGGATATTACTCTAGATTCCTACATCGATCTGTCTCATTCCTAGCTTTCTGGTCACCGCACCGCACTAATCTGGATCCGCTCACACAACAATTATCATTAAACGCGAACGCTGTAACAGCATTTTTTACCACTGAATTTAGTTAGATTACAAAATATACCCTATATTTAATTTAATATGTGGGTGGCAAAAATAAATACAACGAAACGTAGACCTCCTGGGACCAATTCGTATTAATAGCTACAACATTGTTTATTTATATTACTTCATGTTTATTGTTTTTTTATTTTCCATGTGTTCCGCTGTAAGCTCAGCGGATTTAAAGGATCCACCGCTCAGCCGGAAAAACGAAGATTATAAATCATTTGTTTCTGAGTAATGAAAAAACAAATTAAATTAACCATCCGGGGGCAAAATAAATTAAAGCGATTCGCAACCCCTCGACATACCGCCGCTGGACTGCGCTAATTATCCACGTACTAAACCAACCCCTCGAACCTTTGCTAGCCGCAACCCCCGCCTGTTCTGTTACACCACTGAATTTTTGCTTCAAACATCTTTCATCCTAACATTAGCTTAATTAAAAGGTGTTTCGTTCTCTGATTCGATTACATTCTATTTTAAAATTAAAATAAATTTTGTCTAGAGATTTGAGATGGATGTTGATTACATTTTGTTTATTTATCAATGTTATTTTTATAAATGTGGAGCTAATTAAGGGAGCAGTTTGAAACAAAATACTACATTTTAATTGGTTGAAATTCATTTTACCGCGAATAATATCATTAAAACGGAAAATTTTTATACATTTTTTTAGTGTGTTTAATGGCCACAGATATACTTATTTTTGTGTTAAAACTTGACTATTTAGATCAGAAATAAAATCATTATTCTCTTGACGGCTTCCTCGTGATAATTAGGATTACGGGTTGTGATATGTTAATGTCCTTGGACAGTCTCTCCTCCAACATTCTCTGCAGCTAACAATTCAGATAGCCGTTGCAATAGGATAACAAGTAGGTAGTAGAATTTGATCTGATCGGTCCATCGAGTTGGAGGTCATCCTCTTCTTCTTTGTCTTGCTTGCTTTCAATGTTTGTTTCCATCTGTAGAAGCATATAGAAAAACAAGAGACTTAACTAAATGCATTTTTTTGGTTAAAGTTATAGATTTGTTTTTCAAAATAGTATTCAGCATGCTATTACATTTGTGCTATCTCAATTCTTATTCAGCTTCAAGATCACCATTATTAATTATACAGGATCCGAGGTAAATTAAGTCATTCACATAAGTAAAGTTATTATCAAACAACAAATCATGAGTGAATGTAGTTTTTTTCCCAGAGTCATACAGAATTTGATGGGTTTAATGGATCCATTAAATACACCGCAAAGGAGGTTGCTTGGCCATATATCTCGATATCTATTTCCAGTGCGTTATTATCTAACTTGGAACACACATAGGCCTAAACAACTGAACCAAATAAAAATTCAAAATTCTATTTTTTTCCTACAATAATTATATTCGTATATAACAAAACGTTAATTAACGTATAATATTTCTAATGTTAATATCGTTATTTGTTATTCAGCTTTGTTTACTTCAACATATCCTTCGCATAGCAAAACTACAATTATAATATATTAAATTTAATTTTCCAGATGATTCCGAAAACATGGTAAGGCGTAGATAAGTTGAATTATGAGAATATTTTTTCCACCTATAATAAAATAGCTACAGAATCACATTTCATTGAGATACATCTGTTATACTTGAATAATGCTCTCGCAATACCAATCATGCTCTCTTTCAGATATCTATTTACATGGACTATAGAGTTCCTTTTTCTCAGAACCTCTTATTCCCTAGTTTCCAGAACGCTCTTACGTCAAGTAAGTATCATCAGACTAGTTGGGCGTTAGTATTCGATCATCCTTTCATATCGTATATACCTACTATCAGTTTCAAATTTCAAAGATACCAACATGTTTTATATTCCATGATTTGGTTTTTTAAAGTCATGAAATTCTTTAGTAAAAATTTTTCGTGTACGGTTCCATAATTTCATTTTTAGTATGATATAATTATTTTTCAGGAAATTCAAAAATCAGGACGTTTGATATTTTTTTTTAGAACTAGTAATTTAAATTTACTTGAATTATTTGCTTGAAACGAATCGTTCATTTTTTTTGGGATTTTGCGAGAAGAGTAAATAGCTTGGAAAAGCTTGTTGTGGTGGGAAACGTCGAAGGACGAAGAGGTATAGAAGAATCCCCCACCCATTGGACCGACCAAGTGGAAAAGGTAACAAACACTTCTCTGGTGACAGCATCTGCAGGATGCCGAGCAGCATGGGTCATGAAGGTAGGAGTTCACGGAGATCACGATCCTAAGTCATGAGGGACCGGCGTGGATAATGACGATGAATTTAAATATATTTTAAGATATTTTTAAAATATAGTAAAAACGTATTAAATCAATTAAAAACTCGTTGTAGCAGCCTCATAGTAGCTCATTATATTTCATTAGAATTTTATTTACGTTTCTCTTAACTGAACTTTTATAATTATTTTTATTCGTGTATTTAATTCATTTTATTTGGATCTTAGATCTATTGCAATCATCACTTAAGGTATGGAATTATTTTTTTTGGTTGATAATATTAATTTAAAAATATTATTATTTTGATTAATCTGGCCCAAAATAAGTAAAGTCATCCCGAAAGTGACAATTTAATGAATAAATTATAACTTTTTTGATGAGTAAGGAATGTTTCTTTAAAAAATGCTGATGAAAAATCAAACATTTTGTATATTTGCTTTCAAAATAAATATTTTCATCCATAACTCAAAAACACATAAAGTCATTTTAGGGGATTTCGGAATTAAGCGCTATTAATTTCACTTTCAAATTTTAATTTACATTGAAAATATTGTTAAAATTATATTTTTAAAATCTTTTCATTGTATGTAAAACTACTCAAAAACTGAAGATTGAGATAGTGTCAATCCATACCAGTTCCCAATTATTAATACAATATATATTTTTTCTGAATTTCAATGACGATATTATAAGTTACAAGTTTAATAAAGTTTTGGAAGTAAAGCTCGCTGCAAGAGGCTGGGAACTGCGATGAATAAATTATTTAAATGTATTTTGAAAGATTTTTCATTTTTACGACTATGGCGGAGACTTTGCAGCAACGTTTTCGCTATAAACTTTTTCATTAGAATGATTAAAAATTTATCTCACTGATTTTTTAGTAACCTTTTTCAAATTTTATTTTTAACAGCACAAATACTTTTGAATGTTAAAAAAACGTTATGAAAAGTTCGACCGCTTCAGGTCTGGGAAAAAAATACAAATAATAAATACTTTTTTTTACTGGAACTAACGCAACTCGTAACTATAGAACAAAATACTTGTAAATAGAGCAGTGTGCTGTTCGAGTCAGCCGTGATTTTTGCTCCAAAATGTATGTAGTACTGGCGTCTCGCTTGTTTCTTACAGAATTACATAATTAATTGAGATGTACCAGCACTCATTTAATAAAATCTTACTTTTATATAATTAGTCAATTTAAAGTTTTTTATGAAAAAAGTAGTCAGTATGTAATAATATTTTTGTCGATTTAAATAATCAAGAAACAAATTGATATAATAATATTACTGTTATATTTATTTTTTAGTCAGTATATTTTATTAGTTAGGTTAAATTGTTTTTACGTACGGATATTTTATTATAAATAAAATCCATCCATTAAATTGTTGTGTTATTGTATAAATAGATACTAAAAATCTATTTAAAATACAGATAAAAATTGTTTAATAAAATCCAATAAATACTATTTCTATAATTTTTAATTATTCTCAAAACAAGAAAGAAAATAAAGTTCTCTTATTTACTCAATTAATACTTTATTTAGCTGATACATTTTACATAACACATTATTTATTAAGTAGCTACCATTGTTTTGGAAAATAAAATTGGTAAAAATTTGTAAAAACTTTAACCCATGTACATAGCGTACGATACATTTTAAAGCGAGATTTGATACGTATAAACAAAGGTCACTTAGTACCATAGATACTCACATTAAAAATTTGATTATAAGAAATTAAATTACAAATATTAATTACGTTTTAACTGCTGCTGGACAATCTCATCTCCGGCATAACCCCCGTTTTAGAGATTCTCTCCAGTCAAAAATCATTAAAAAATCTTATATCTCATCTTCATCACATCAGCCACTGTTATGGATATGGACGATGACAGTGGATGAACATGGGATCATCATCTACATCGGCTCCTTGTGACTGAGGATCGCAATCTCCATGAACGTCCTTCAACGTGGCTCACCACAACAAGTTTCTCGAAGCTATCTTCCTTTCTCGCAAGGCAACGAAACAGATTAAGAATTCGTCTCAAGCTGATGTCTGTTCTTGATCTTCAGTTCCTGTTGAATGGAGACATTCGTGCGTTTTTCCGTCCATGGTATGATCAACACGTGTCTCCAGCATTACATTTTAAAGGCGTCCATCTTCTCTCCCTTGCCATCAGGGTCCATGATTCCACACCAAACAAAGATATAGAACGCACTACAGACTGTAATAAAAAAAATACCGCGATATGATTACAAAATAAAGACAAAAAATTCAAAAGAAAAAAATTACAGAAGCTTCTCGAAATGGCCGTCGGTACAGTCTACATTTTGTAGCGCCTAATTACAAGGCTCCTCTGTATGCGTCGCGACGACTACTCCGCTAATTGGATGAAAATTTCCCGCCCAGAATTAACCGTCCGCTTAACAGCTATGGCGGCAATCGAAACCGCGGAAACTCCGGAATAATTAATTAGGAACAGGGTTTTATTGTTCGAGAAAATAAAACCACCCGAACGGAAGAAGATTTTTAAGTGTTAACACCCGGCGGAACGAAGGACCCGAGCCATCGAAAAACCGAAAACATAAAAAATTAATAGACTGTGATCGGTGTGACTGTGAAAATTACCTACTTTAAAAAAATCACACTTCTAAAGCATGTTACTTCTTCTTCTTCGATGGCCTCATGGGGTTCGGAAGTCACGAGCGAGCGCCATACATCCCTTGACATGCGTGGTCCAGTCTGCCGAGCACGCGCTTACCTTTTAGATCTGTTTTAAAGTTGTGCAACTATCTGCGTATTGGTCTTCCCCTAGTATGCGTATTATCTACTCCCACTTCTCATCCGTCTTCTTGCTTTCACCTTCCTTAGGATATCTAAAACGATATACCGTTCAGAAATTCCAGGCTTTTTAATCCCCTCCACTATCCGATTGGGTTATAGCAAATCTTTATTTTTGAAAACCTGCAACATATTTTCTTGCGCTAAAGTGAGACACCACAAATGTACTTCGCATCAAAGTATGACACTACAGACGAAAATTTGACACAGAAGTTATTACATAAAACCAATCCGCTGCTGGCTATGTACCCGCTAATGTTCTCATACCAGGCTGCTCAGTGCGGTAATATCTATAGCTTACGCTTTACTTGCGTAAAAAGCCGTTTTTTCTACTACATAGTAAATAATAATTATAATTTTATACTGCAAACTGATATTATTTTGTTCCCCGTTTATAATATAATTATAAACGATCTCCCTCTCTAAATATGAGATTTTTTTCCTATAGAGAGGTAGTACGTACTTATATTAAAAATATTTTTCATTTCATTATCGTATCTACCCTTATAGGCTTTTATAATATAATATAATTTTATATTTTAACAGTAGAAGTACGCATACTTACTTACCATCACGCCAGTTCTTCGCAAGATCAGACAGAGGCTTTTTTATCCTGTCCTCTGGTTGAAGTACATATACAGGTATATATATATGTTTAATTTAAGGTTTCCGCAAACACTGGTATATGGTGCTGGCGTCTCTTATTAGATTAATAGAAAAAAGGTTGAGAAAATAATATCGGTCTTAATAAATCGACTCGTATCTTGTACCAGTGTCAGTGCAGTCAAAAGAGAAAATAAAAATGAATTTATTATATCGACTTATAGATGGCGATATTGTCACTCGTAACTAAAAATAGTAGACATATATAAAAAAAAATCAATAATTCAAATTTTCAAAATTAAAAATCAATTAAATTTTAGAAGCGAATTCCGATTAACAAGATATAGATATCAAATTGATATCCCAAAACTAAAATATACCGCAACTCAAAATCAAATTTTTTAACAATCTTCCCATCATAATTAGAAAAATTACGGATTATCATAAATTTGTAACTGAAGTTAAAAAAATATGTACACAGACTAACTGAAACATAAATTAACTCGAATATACTCCTTCTCTATACACGAGTCTTACTCTCATAGAGAAGAAACAAATGTTAAAATATATTATATATATACACTGATTATTGAAATTGTATTATATTTTTAATATTAATAAAAATTAAAATTAAAAAAAAACTAATATATGAAGGAATGTACAAAATTTATAATAATAGATTAACTTCGAAATAAAACTTATTCAACTGTGGGAGATTTATATCGTACCGTATTTTTTAAAAGTTGACAATGGCACGTGTTACAGTATCGAAACGTTGGCCTAAAAACCATCTAAAAAATGTGTGTGTATCATAAAATATAAGTATATAATACATATATACGAAGAGAAAATTTAAAAGTTTAAAAATTGACAAAAAAAAAATTATCTCTTCACATCTGCCGCAGTGAAATCTGTCACGCTGGCACTGACGGTGGGTACGGTATAGCATATATTGTTTCAAAACCAGGCCAGATTGCGACCCAGGAAACGCCGGTGGCTATCGGTCCACATCCGTCGTCAACCGGTCAGATGCCGCGAGGTGAAGGGAAATCTCTCGGCAGGTTGCGGTCACGTTATCACATTTCCATAAATCCCATATTCGTCCGAAGTTTATTTGCTAAGGCCAGATTCAACATTACAGTCAGGTATTGCCCGACTACTTTTACCCTCAGCTTGAAATGTTTATCCCGACTCTTGAATCCTCCCCCGCTGCCGTGGCGCCTTACTTCCAGCACATTGAGTTCAGCCACTCGCAGAGATGCACAAACCCTGGCTCGTAAAGTGTACATTGCACAAACTCCGTATTGTTATGTTGACGTAAAATGTTGGTTTTATAAAATTTGTGAGTAATTTTAAAATCGTGACTTTTTTTTTTAAAACCACAGCTCTAGTGCCACACTCTGACTATGGCAATGGGGTGGTATCGCACTTTTCTGACAGAACACTTAAAAAATCAAATTTATAAGTATTTTTACAAAAATGTACGTGAATATGGAACTGGCGTCTCTTTTAAGATAGGTCGCGTTTTTTGTAAATGGTTTCTAGTCTGACGTTTTGGAACGGTAACACATTTCATTGTCAAAGCGTTGCTTCAAAAAATTACGGAACAATCCTACTTTTTTGCAGTAAACATAAATATCTCACAGTTGAGTAAATTTTAGTTCGTAGTCAATTTATTATTATAAATTCTGTACATTCCTTCATATGTTAGCTGCGAGTGACTGTATCGCCATCTATGCGTTGATTTATTAATTCATTATTTTTTCACATTTAACTGCTTTGACACTGGCGCACTCTATGAGTTAATTTATTAGAGCGTTATTATTTTCTCAACCTTTAATAGAGGGTTTGGCATGACCAGGTACATCAGATACTAGGAGATGGCCCTGTTAGATGCCTCAATAATCGAATAGCTTCTTTGAGAAGATATGTGCCTGCCAATCTCATGAATGTGAAACTCCACATCATTTGTCAATGCGTTCAACTAATGACATGTCGTATATAGTCGAATATTGTATACTTTACGTATTTTTTTTATGACATTTAAAAAAATATGTCATTAGTTAATTGGACATATTAGGTATGTGTAACAACTGCAAAATTCAATAAGCTCATTCTAATTATTTTCAGGCTCAGTTATACTTTTAGCCACGTTTCATCCCCCTTCTACATTTTATATCCTTTTATATTATGGATCTGTTTTTAGAGCCTGTATTTTATTTTCCATAAAATCTAAAAAAGGCAGCCATAAAAATGCCACTCTGAATTTATACAGCTACGACCAACAGTGTCAAATGATTAGTCATGGAACTAACTAACTATCGTGTTGTCAAACTCGTAACTACTTTAGTTAAATTTAAAAGTATACTTTGACAACTGAATTTTTGTATTTATTATACTCTTACGATTAGGTATATAATGCATCGGTGGAGCGAAAATCGGTCCGTGTGATTTCTTAAAAAAAAATTGAACTCATACATTTTACTTGTGTTTTTTGTGACGTAACCTCAACATAATACAAATTAAATTACGGTGGGATTCTGTATTCTCGACTTTTTTTAATTATCGGCACTCGAGAGTCAAAATTTTAAATTCCCGAGAACACCCGAGAATCGAGAGCATAAATTTTATTTCAATAAAAAGAAAGAGTCTCATCTGACAAACTGAGATTTAGAGCTTCAAAGTTTTGAATATTATTTTTTTGATTTTTTCTATGGAGTTTGGATCATCGCCCACGAAGTGAAATTTTCACAAAAATAACCCTATTTAATTTAGAGCTTTAACTTTTAGTAAAGTTATTCCTGATTTTAGGATCATTATACAATAAAACATATGAGACCCTACCTACAACAATACTGTATATTGTTTTTGTCGATACATAAACGGAGAGTCGGCCATCTTAGATGATATACAGTATTGTTGCAGGTAAGATCACACATAAATTATATTTAATAGTATTTTCATTTACTTTATATGATTGTTTAATATATCATTCTCATTGTTGTGGCATTTATAACTCAGATGTGCCAAAAATCGATATACAGTGTTGTTGCACGGGTGATATGAAATATATTTTATTTGCATTCAAATCAATAATACTTGTTTGAAAAAATATCACAAGCGCTACCTACTGAAATATAACTTTGCTATCTCCTTAACTACTAGGATATTTGATATACAATATTTTAAAGAGAGAATTTTGATACAAAAAAGTCAATTTTTACCAAAATTTCAGATGATATGAAGACATTATATATATATATATATAAATATGTCAATAAGTGCTAATATCATGCCGGGAATATGGAATAAGGAAATTAATAATAGCCATGATTTTAAACGAGTAGACCAGACCACCTGAAGTTTAAGAGATGATCAGTACAGCAGCGGTCTGAGAGAATCTAAAATTATCCTTGTTCTGTGAAATTCCATAAATGTTATACGAGAAGTAAGTTTGGCTGTGACAATCCCGAAATGCCTTTATAGGCATTAAATGTTGCCACGATAATCGTTTAATTATTCTTACAAAACATCTACCTACATTCCTCAGTGTAGATACACTAGGCCAGGAAGTTTTTTTTTTACATTGTGCAATTATAATAGCAACAGAATAGTGCCAAATGAAATGAAAATGAAAAATTACGTGTGTAAAATATTATTCGAATTGAGAATTAACTTCTGTCTCCGGATTGGCCTCAAAGTTTCGAAAAAAAAAAATTTTTTCCTTTTTGCTAGTAAGCAAGTTGAGATATTATCTTTATTTTAATATTTTCGTTCACAAAATATAGTCATTTTCCATAAATAATAATTATACACCTTTATTTTGACAGATAATGATGAGGTGAGGAGGGCGGGGGAACCAAACTGCTCTCGCATATAACGACTTGTGCGTCAGTATTGCTCCGGCTACTTAAGAGAAAGCTAACTTTTACGTACGTTGTTGCTATGAATCAAAATAAAAAATCATTAAAATATCCTCTGTTTGGTAAAATTTATGATATTAATGACAATGTGTTGCCAACTTACGAAGAAGTGATGAAGTTTTAAGAGTGGACAAGACATGGCTTAACAAGTACGAAAAAACACCCATCATCTCATAAAATACCTTAAATTGTAATAAATAAAATAGAAGACATAAAAGACAGCTTCAATTTCTATAGTCATACATATACGAGTTACACACTTGTTGAAATTATATCATTTAAAGTACAAAAACATCCTTAGATCTCACCATAAGATACCAAAAAAAAATCTAATTGAACTCCTTCGCAGTAGTAAAGTGCTGTTTGACATTTTTTCGTGTAAATGTAAAGAATTGAATGAATGTTCCTATTTCAGAGATCGTACAGTAACCGTGCATCAGTGAAAATCAAGAAAGATGTTTGGAAACACAGATGTAACCTTAACAAAACAACTATAAAATCGTCTGAAAAGGAAACTTTCCAGACAAAAATCCATCAGTAAATCAAAGAAAAAACTACTTGATAATAAAGCAACATCTATATTGAATTGTTCAATGTCTTCAACGCCTATTTTATCTGATTCAACTACATTTGACATCACTGTCACCTCCAAAACTGCAACACCAACTTCTCACAAGGGGCCTACTGCTACCATCAATTTTTCCACATTAGCGAAGATTTCCGACAGGTATGGAGTGTCAGACAGAGTAGAAGCCATTGCTTCAGCAGTTCTGTATGACATCAAGTCTGATGTTCCAATTTTAGACAAGAACAAGCTACGCAGAACAAAACAGAAAACAAGAGAGAATATTATGACACGAGATAGAGTTTCACAAGTTTCAGCCTTGTACTCTGACGGTCGTAAAGATAAAACTCTAGTAACCGGTTGAATAAACCGTTACATTGGATCATTTGCTTGAGGCACATGAACGAGTTACCGTTTAGGCATATGTTTAAATATATTGACGGCACCACATCATGCCCTCATACTTTTTCACTTCAAATAAAAAAGGAACTAGAAAAATGTGAAGAAAAACCGATTGTAAAATTCCAAAAAGTTACGACAGAAATGTCTCATTTATCTGTTTAAGATTTCAGTACAGATCAATTATACTCGTATCTATATAGAATCATTGGACCGATCTCAACTGGGGTGATCCTCAAGATTGAGTCAATAAAGCCTCTGAAAAAATGGCCCATGCTAAGTGGCTTATACGAGCTAACAGAATTCCAAGTTTATTCTCCAACTTAGTTCGCAATAAAGTATCATCTCACATGCAACTATGGATCTCATTACCTATGGAAGTTTATTTCATTGGCCAAATATTTACCAGATGAACTCAAAACTATAGTAGATTCTGTAATACAAAGAAATAGCTACTTCGCTCATCCGGAAAACTTACTGCTAGCGATGTTAACTGATCCTCAAAAGCATCTGAGAGAACTAGCTGCACGCCGGATTCTGAAAGCTCGCACCATGCATGGTAAGAAAATCAGACCCTCTTAAATTCAAAATATAAATCTTGAAGCCGTCGCTTACTACAATCTCATAACCTTGCCAGGATTTTTGCTGCCGCAAAACATAACTGAACCACCAATAATTCAACAAATGTCTGACGAAAATCTTCAGTCGTTCATACCATATGGTGGTGAAGGTGAACTGCCTGTCATACGTAAGCAGTTGAAAGATCTGTGAAGACTGTCACAGAAACTTCAGCAACTCTGTGTACGAAAACAGCCGGAGAAGAATTCATTAAAGCAAAGATAGCATCTCGTAGTGTAATGTCATAATTTGACAGTAAAAAGAATTTTGTTGCTGATTAGTTATGAAGTATCATGCCTGTATGAAGAGATAAATTTGAGACTTTTTTATTAAATTTTCATAACTTCAAGGTCAATCCGGAGACAGAAGATGTGGTCTAATCTTTATGAAGCTTTGCATATAATTAAAAGACGTCATTTAGCCACCATTTTTCACTATTACGTTTTGATTAAGATAACTTTTTTTTTCTTTCATACATTTGTGGCCTAGCCATCAACTTCACAATAAAATAATGTGACGTTAGGATGGATGCGTCCATGTGTGAGTGCCCACCAAAAACATTAGACGTAAAATGTCACACTGTGCGTAGAACCTACCGTAACCCAGCAGTCAATAAGAAACCAAATAATCCATGGCGCGATGCAAGAGGGTAGCCAGCAGCGTGTTTTTACTCTTGAATCCTGGCAAAATTCTCTGTTATCGGCGTTCTTTGTGGGGCAAAATATTTTTTAACAGATAGGTCTTTTCTGTACATCTTTCTAATTAATTCAACTAATTTGTTTTAAACATTTAATATTTTTACTTGCGTAAAACTTGTGTGGGTTGTGCATATGACTAGATTAATAATGTGCTTCGCCGTAAATAAGTGATTAGTAATTTGATACATGAATACCCCAGTATATTGAAAGAGGAAGGATTATATTTATATGGAGAGTTCATTACCCTGAAGAGATTCTTGTTAATTACCCCAGGCAAGCGGAAAGGAAATCTTAAGAGCGATGGGATATCGTTTCACCCTTCACCCATCCCCTTAACGAAATGAAAACTTAAAATGTTGGATCTATTTTGTTAGGAGAACACATTCTTATTGTGAAGTTGTAATTATTCAGAACATAGGTCTGTGATATTTTAAATATGAATATATTTAATTCATATTTTGATCTATTTTACTTCATTCAATTTTATTTTAGTTATATTTATAAATAATTGGCGAAAAAACTTACAAAGGTAAGCTTATATGTTAAAAAAATTTGATTTTAAAAATAAAGAAAACAATATTAAAATTTTAATGCGGTATCATGATTAAATCTTCGTTTTGAAATTCGTGTTCAGGAACAAAACTCAATCTCAGAATTCAGTGATACAGTGCAATGAAGATTTTTAATGAAATACCAAATGCCTGAATGGAAAAAAAACCTGCTTTCATTTATATACACCGGGTCATTCAATAAATGTGATAGAATTTCAAAGCCAGGTTTATTAATATTTTGACAGCCATCATTTTTATTTTTATTCTGGATAGTCTGCCATTTATCATTTATTATTTAAATGTTATCTAATCTTATTTTCAAAATCAGTCTTAAATTCGGAAAACTCAACGTGTACTTGGTGAATTTTATGATCGATCTATCAATTTGCTGCCTAGATCATATGACATATCTCTGTTGGACTATTTTCTGTAGAGATATGTAAAGTTACTGATAAACCAACAATAATTGAACAATTATATAACAACATAACTCGTGTTATTGATGAAACTATACCAGATTTATGTGAAAGGGTGGCTAAAAATTGGATTTGAAGGAATGCATTATATCGAAAGTAGTCGTAGTGCACATTTAAATTAAATTATATTCCATTGTTGAAAGATCTTTCAAATTATAAAAAATCATTTAAACTATACTTGGTTTTTTTAAATTTTATTTCATTATAAAGTTCTATCACGCCTGTTGGATACCCCTATATATATGCTTTTATACTAATGTATGCACTATATTAAGATAATATTAGATATGCTTCCTTCACACAGCCATTCACAGGCTCCCGAGAGTGTGACAAGTTCATTATATAATATGAGTTACCAACACAACCATTTCTATAATGCGGAAAAGTTGACTTTCCAAGTGTTCGTTTCAGCTTTGACCCTATTTTTATTTGACCTATATATTTGAGTGGTGAGAATCTCGGACATATATCTGCGGTAACCTAAATAACAGAAACTATGGAAGATCCAACAAGCTAGCGATAAGTTTTCTTCTATTTAGTTCAGAGTACGTGGCATTAATTAAAAGTGGATATACATATTAATAGTATGCGTACCGTGTTATGTTTGATCGTCCCTGATTTTGTTGTTTGGTATACCTATATGATCACCTATGGCAGAATCCATGATGTCGCTGCCATGATGAGAATTAAGACTGGCAGAATAAGAGAAAGGCTGCTGGGATCAAAATATATTACATTGCTTTGGCCATAGAGTAACTGAGCTCTTCCAAGAAAACTGGGGACTTCAATAATTAGGACCACAATAATTAAACTATTTGAGGTAATATTATTTATTTATCCTTTCATTCTCTGCGGTGGTGGGTCAGATCTGACCCGGATGTTTGTAAAAATATGAATTACGCCACAAATATTCGTTTAATGCTGTTTTCCTTCTAGTTAATTTTTTATTAAATATTTTTAAATAATTTGAGATACAAATAAATATTATCCTACAAGATGTTCAAATTATTTTCATCCGGTTTACGTGTAAAAATACTAATATATACAAATTAAATGATACATTTTAATTGTTTATAACCACTGTTATACACCAGCAGGTAATGCAAACGCCAACCGAATAAAAGATCACACGCTCAGTGGATGTTTGTATTTTGGCTGTTTAGGGCGTCTGTTGATGCGCGAGAATATGTCTTTTATTCGTAATATTTTAATTTTTTAGCAGAAACATTACGGGACATCATGCCATTTCATTAAATCATATTTAAAGTGTACAAAAGTGTAAGTATAAAAAATCTCCCACAAAACGGTTGAAAAATCGAAAACTTGAGGTGGGTCTAAAATGACCCATCACCGCCGGACGTGTTTTGTTTTGACCCACCGGGCAGTAAGTTATTAAAAAACATTATTTTATATCAGGATAAAATGAATATTTTTATTTTCTTTCTCACGTGTCGTATTCTATGGCAGATTTATTACGTACAAGATCACCGGCATTTTTGATATTGAACCAGTTTCTGAAGTTACGCAATCAAGATAACCTCTTTCTAGCTTCTGCTGCCTTTTAACTTCCCCTGCATAATGAGTTGTACGAGGTCATATTTCTTATTGCTGAGAATTTGTCTGAAGTTTGCAGCTTTCTTTCGTTTGATAGTTGGTTCTCGTTCTCTTGCGTCTTAGTATTCCTTCATTAGTCTTTATTTATTTTTATGGCAGATTATATTGCATTTATTATTTACAGAAAATATTGTACTTATTTTTCAATCTTTCTGTTGTAAAGTAATATTTATTAAATATGCGGGAAGGTGAATTTTTTATTTGTATATTTACGTTGATAAAAAATATTTTAGTAAATTACTGTTATTAGAAAATATTTTTATCGTGTCAGATATAGAGAAAGTGAGTAAGAAAGAGTTGAAAAAGACTAAAGGTTTTTTCCATAATTGATTCTCAAGTATTTTCCTATTCAACTCTTCTGACATTCTATAATAAAATTAACTTGGCATTACAAAACATTTTATCATATTTATTTACAGAATCTAAAATAGTACATCCATACAAATCTAAATTATTTGACACCGATGAATAAAATGAATCTGAAAGCTGCCCTTAAGAAGCCAGAAAATTTGACATAATTATAAAAAAATATGATTCTCATAATAAAAGAACATCATTAGTGAGCAATAATAATCAGCCAATTCCAGTGGCGTCGTCATTATTATATATAATTTATGATTTCATTCTATTCCATAACTGTCTTCACATAACACTTTACTTTACACCTGTATACATCTATTCGGTAATATTATTCCTACATCAAGCACTTGAAAACTTCTTATCATTGTATATTTATACTAATTAAATGTATAAATAAGAAAGATATATATATATATAAAATCAATTTATCGAAAACTTATTCGAACCTGGATCTCTTACCAATCCGGGGAAAGTGCATTTTATATGTATATCTTTCTAATTAACACATTTAATTAGTATTTAAAATATTACAGACCTATGTTCTGAATAATTACAGCTTTACAATAAGAATGTGTTCTCCTTAATAATATTATAATTTATTCGTAATAGTATTTTTTTCTTTGAATTCATTATTTTTCTTTTTTTTGTAAATTTTATAAGAATATACATTTTTTAAGCTTTTCAGATACATATGAATTATACATATTTTTATAATTTATTTTAATTTCTAGATTTTCTCTTCTTCTACTGTCTTCTTCTCCATTGACCATAAACGCAAAAAAATACGTGCGAGGATTAAGTTATTTGAGGACGGCATTTTAATTTAAAAATTCAATAAGGTGTTTATGTTGTTTAAAAGTTTAGTTTAAAATGAGAACTCTAAATATCCTACCATTATTTTTATTAACATAATTTATTTGCCGTCTTCCTTGCGCACGTTCAAAATTTCAGTGCATGAAAGCAAATAATCATAAAACTTCCAATAATTACAAAAAAGTGCTTTTATATATATATATATATATACATAAAGAGGAAGATCGAATATAAAATTATATACGAAAGAGAGAGACAGAATACATATACAGTTAGACGGAATATTAATATAAGTACTATATACTTTCTCATCTCTTAGCTTTTAAACTGATCCCAGTTAAGGGTGGGTCTTTCCCCTTCTAGCTATCCTCTCACTGCTGGATGATGGCCTCCCCAAATGTATTCCACTCTTCTCTATTTTTTATTTGCTGCCACATATTTTCGCAGAGTTTGATGCTTTCGTCAGTCCAGCGGGGCGGTGCCTCGGCCTCTTAATTCTGATTGTCCAACGATTGTCCATCCTCCGAGCGCTATTGTCTGTCCGTTACCAATTTTATTTTCTTGGCATATTTAGTTGTGTCATGTGCAATTTGATTTAAAAACTACGTTTTAAAAATTACAACTTCACAATGAAATGTGTTTTCATTTAATTAACATTTTCATTTAATAATAATAATGAATAAGTTACAGTTGAACAAAATTGAATATAAATAATTTCACGAAAGTAGAAATACTGTGTCAGGAAAGATTTAGGGGCTCCGCTACCGTGAAGGTTCTCCCGTTGAGTTATTGGATATTAACGGGATGAATTCCTCTGACTTGAGTTATTTACCTGTGTTTTGAAGAAACCCACCTCGGAAAATGTAAGAACAGAGAACGCAATGCCTCCGTGATGAAACGGTAGGTAGCTGACCACCCGTTTCTCGGGAAATTTGTTTATTACATTACCGGATAAACTCCTGAAAAATGGAGAATGGCAAGAGACGCGATTTTATTTATGGACTATTTCTTTTCTTTTTATTCCAACGGATCACGCAGAATTATATTGTTTGTTATTTTGTTCAGTTATTTCGCGAAATACATTAAGTTAAAAGGTTTCAAAATCTATTTCAAATATTTTTATAGAATATTAAATATTTCTGAATATTTATCAAATAATTGTCTAGAAGATATCTCAAAATACTTACTTTTGAAATGTTTTAAATTTTTCGTCTTTACATAGTATCTACATTTTTAACTAATATACATAATTCAAAAATAAGGGGTGGTTATCTCCCTAAACAGAGGACTTCAGAAAGAAATAACAATGACCACATAACTAAGACTGAAAAGTCTTAAAAGGTAAACAGTTGCAACCGGGACTCGCACTCAGATAACTATATTTTAATATTAAATAATATATATATATATATATATATCTCCCTAAAAGTGAAAATGAATTTGTGCAATCCATATTTGATATGATTGAATAAAGTTACCTTAGTAATGCGTTCCACTGGCAAAATAATGTTTCGGATTCGAATTCTGGTGATAATTTAACATTTTTTTCATTTAATTTGTTTTAATTATCAAAGAAGTACGTTTAAAAAATTCAATATTGAAATAAATTTTATTTCGTTAATAATTAATAAATAAGTATATTTTTATACTTTTAAAATCAGCAATGTTATCTTTGTGAAAATGTGTAAATAAGTATATTTTTGATGAAATTACAATTTTATTGAGATTTTACAATTATAGAATATAGTTATTTGATATTTAAAACAAATTAGATAAATCACTTAGAAAGATACATAAAAAAAATGTATCTATCAAAAAAATATATAGTTACCACTTACCACCAAATTACGCTACGATAAACGTGTAATTTTTTGTTGATTTTTGACTTGTTATGTTTTTTTGTACTTTAGTGAGACGTCTATTATTTCTAATTAATAGAAAATTATTGTTTTTAAATAATATTACATTTAAGTCTGTTAAATGTAATATTAAATTATTATTTTTTATATTAAGTACATTTATTTACATACAGATAAGCATCTAAAGGTCTGACTATAAAGACTATAATAGAAGAAACACGGTGTCTGTGGGCTAGACACGTAATAAATGGTTGTTGGTGGGTTCGCATCCCTAATGCACGTTAAAATACGATTAAGTCGACGTTAAGAAGTGTGCAATCATATTAAAACGCAGTACGTACCATACATTGCGATTTAATTTAAGTCAGGGCCGCATTGGGAATGCGATCCCGGCACGTGGGGCCCGGGATAATGGCCCCGGGGCACCCGCTGGGAATAATGGGGATGCCAGGGGCGGACCGGAAATTCCTTTAACTAATGACGGGAAAAAGATTCAAACCAGGCGGCGTCTTTGATGTATATTTTTTAAATCAATTAATTAAATTGATGTGAATATAAAAAATGCACTGTATTTTATAATTAATATTTTTATCATGAAACGTTGCATTGCATACTTAAGTAAGTTTTGATTTGATAGTTTTATAGTTCAAGCGGTGAAGTGATAGTTTTAAGATATGTATGAGTAAATTACAGTACAAATAAGAATTTACAAATGAAGTTCCGGTGAAGTAAAGTACACTTTTAACCCATTTATTTATTTCGGTTACAATCTATATATCCATACACAATGAATTATTGATATGATCCATGTATCGCATATAATTACTCGCCGAGGAGGCGCTATATTAATTGATACGATAAGATACGTATTAATAATTTAAAGGTGTAATCATCGGCGTGGCGCCAAAAAACTCGTGGGATAGATTTAGGAAAACAATGACGTGTCAGTAAAACGTCTCAAGCGGCGGCATGTCACCGTGTTGGTACTTGCAAATATAACTATATGTATTATAATAAATCTGAATAAAAACAGGGTATTCTGCATGCGGCATGCATTTTCCATTTCGCAACCCTAGTGTGCTTATATTGAAGAGAAGCTGAGATCGGCGAATCATCCTTGTTTTCTTGTTTCCTGTAAGGAACAATAATAAATTGAATTCATCGTTGATTAATTCCATGTCCACAATATGATCGAAAATTTTCAGACAAAGTTTATTATAGAATTACTAAGAAAAAGCCCGTCAATAATGACGGGTGAAAATAAGATATCTAGAGTAGTTTTACGTGATCGTTGTCACTGAGCAGTAATTTTAGCATATCGTAACTCACTCTTCCAGATTTTTCTATGGCTTTACTCTTTTGAAAATTCAATTTTAAAAAAAACTACAGATCTCATGATAATTAATATTTATTTCACTGAAAGAGCGCAATTGGGAAAATAATGCCGTCTAAATATTCACCATTCCTCGAATCTGGCATCTATGTTTTGAAACACTCTATGATACAAAACGCGTAGGTGTTGGCTATCTCTTAACGAATATTTACCCTAAGTTGAGTTATGGTGCCATCAGCAGAACGCTTGCGAGTCAACAAGCCCGGATCTCCTCGTACAGACTCGTTAACTAACGCGACATTTTCTTCACTTCTGCTTCGTGACCGCCCGGTTTTCTTCTTATTTAGCGTTGAACCGACCTCCTTGAATTTTTTGAGCCACGATTCAATTAAATTAATACTCGTACATAGATTCATACTATGTAATCGATATTGAGCGCAAAACAGGCACCGAACAATTATATAGTTGTTTTTGTAAAACTGTTTTACGCGTGTTATTCCCGTATGAAGCGATCCATTACGACTAAATTTCTAAGGGTCAAACTCCTGCGTGCCTTTCTTCGCGAGGTTCCCGCGCAGAAGCGATCTAAAAAGTGCAAAAACTTATTCATCCCCCTGTATCTATATGCATAAACTGTTTATTTAAATAAAATTATATCAAAAACTTATCTATGTCCGCACAAATTGAGGTGTATTTAGATTATCACATTTATTTTAAGTATGTTTGTCTTCTTGTTTTTCTACAGCCAAAATTTGACTATTTGATTATTTTCCAACATGCACAGTATATTACTTCTGATATATCGTGATTATATAATACATAATATTTCATTCAATTATGTTTTCAGATAAATTTCCAATACGCTGAATAAAATCTCGTCTTTATCAGCTCATCCGTTCGAATATGACAGACAGAATTTAATATGTAATATGTACATTGTAGAGAAAAGATCTCCATTGGTGGGGTGTGATAATATAGATAAAGATTGTGCAAAAAATGTTTCAACAGCGAAAAATGATGATAATGATGACGATGATGACAATAATGTAAATGATGGTGATAAACAAGATGAAGATAACGATGATGACAATGATGTAAATGATGGTGATGAACAAGATGAAGATAACGATGATGACAATGATGTAAATGATGGTGATGAACAAGATGAAGATAACGATGATGACAATGATGTAAATGATGGTGATGAACAAGATGAAGATAACGATGATGACAATGATGTTTACGACGATGATGATGAAATCACTGTAGTCGTTTTATATAAAGCATAGGTATTTTGTTACTCTATTCTCAGTCTTTTTCTGATTGATGAGGATTGCGACCCCCTCGTCATTCGAATACTAACTTTCTCCATTCGTCAAGATCTTGGCCGTGGGTACAAAATATTTTACATTAATTGACCGAAATAACTTTATTATTGAATCGTCCAAAATATTCAATCAAAACCAAAGTCGATTTAAAATCTCAACAATGGAACCCACCGATTGAGAATCATTACTCTACATCAATGATAATTGATTTGGTTAGCTTGATACAATCAGAACCCAGCTTTATGGCAAATGGGTATTGGAAACTCATAAATAAAGTAAAGCCTTAGACAATAAATCACTTTAGATAAGTAATCTATATTATAATATTCAGTGATCGATAATTCGATTAAATTTATATTCTTTAGGTGTAGTTTTAAATAATAACAGTTAAGTTACATTACTTATTGCAATGGTTATATATATTTTAAAATTTCAATTTTAAATGAAAAACTATACGTTGTACTACACACACGTTGAGTTATACTTTTGTCATAATGATAGTTTCGAGAAGTATAACTTTGCTAAATTCGGTTTGGTGTTAACCTATTCCCGTAGAGGGGAGGGAGTGTCAGGAAGGTTTTTTCGGTCGGTATTATGTGATGTTATTAATTAATATTTTTACATTTTCTTGAATAAGTTGGCACCAAACTGTATTATAACTAAACTTAGTTATTATTTACACCTGTTGATGAGAGGAACTGAATCATTCCTATCTACAGTAGTGATAAAACAATAATTCAACGTGTGTGTAGTACAAAAAATAGTAAAAATAATCGTATTACACCACAAAATAATACTGCCATGTCAATTAATGGTATTAATTATATAAACATATACTTTTAATAAGAATCACAATTCCATCTAACGATTTAAATTTTAAATACTATTGAAATGTATTAATTAGAAAGATATACATATAAAATCAATAATATCGAAAAATATTGTTGTTGCTACCGGAATTTCTTCCTAGCAGAAAGAGGGGGGAGATTTTGATCGTTAACGGGAATATAGACAGTAAAGGTGAAGTGTTAGGGACTGTTATGTTATTAATTAGTATTTTCTGCGAATTTACAATATTTTGTATTTCAACGGTTTCTGAATTATAAATTATTAAACCTTTATAAGGTACCGAGTGAAAAAGTTTTAGTTTATGACTATCAAAAAAGTGGTTTGTTTTGATTGTATTAATTTTTTAAGAATATTCTAAATAATCAAATATATATATAAATAAAAATAGAAAACATTTACAAAAAAATCTCATTTAATCAATTAATTAAAGTAAATAACACTGTAAAATTTTGTAACAAGAAATCATTAAGGTTTAAACTGTAATCATAACTTTAAAATCCCTAAATGTAACACCAAACAATATCAGCAAAATTGTATATACTTAGGGATAAAAAATTTCAATAGCCTCCCTACATAAATTAAAGAAATAAAAGAGCTTAGAAAGAAATTAAATGAACACTTCAGAAGCACATAATTAGAAAATAAATAATATTATAGAACACTTTAGAAGCACACATATAGACAATAAATAATTATAGACTACAAATGTATAACTCTCTATATAAAATTATTACAGAGTAACTCCTTCTCCAAGCACAAGAGCTAGTCTCTTTTTTGGAGAGGTAAGCGAATAAAAAACATGTAATTTTAATAATGTACAATACTTAATTAATAACTCATATTATAAAAAAATTGTAAAAATATCAAATTAAAAGTATATATAAATTACTTAGTAATATTAATAGAAAAAATCTTTCTATGCAAAAATATACTCATCACTATCTTTTTATTTATAATGTTTACACTTATCCGACTAAAAAATAGATGTCTCGCTTATCAAACATATGTAGACGAAATTAGGTGACTGTACAGGGAGTCAGCTTAATCGATTAAAACTCTCCACCGGCAACATAAAGTTTCAGATCAAGTCTCGGTGATTACAATATATTTCTAATGGATAGATTTTGTTGTATTATTATTTATAGGTGGTTTATCCAAATTTGTTTAAACTATTACTGAACTATGTTCTGCAAAATCGTAGGTTCATAAATAAAACGCTATATTATTAAGAATTATTGTTTTATAATATACATTATTACATCCATTATAAATTAAGATTATTTAACAAATTTTCATTGTTGAATTACTATTTACCACACCATTATCCTTAACACATTATATCCTTCTTCGTTGTATATACGTCTCCTAGTTAGAGCATATAGTCGCCGTAAAGCATTTCCGGGAACCTATGTTGGTCGTTAATCTTCTACTCTCATCCTAGATCATCCCACTTCTCTACACCTTCTCTGCTATGGTCTGCATCGTTGGACATTCGCTGCACCAGGCTCAAATAAAGGACAGCCACTATTGATGTTTTTACATTTTAAGAATTACCTAAGACGGAATTTTATATTGGTTTATGTTTGTTTACAAAATAACAAAAGAGTTTTCTTCTTGGACTGTGATTCTACTGAATAAATTATCATTATAATAATTTTAATATACGCCTGAAAAGATAATAAATCTAAACTTATTTATGGAATTAAAGTCTGGAGCTAGGAAAAGATGAACAAAGTAGAGTGAATGCAAACGAAAATATAATGAATGCAAATAGAAGTAGAATGAATACAAGTGAGTAGACTGAACGCAAATACAAACAGAGTGAACGCAAATAGAACAAGAGTAAATACAAGTAGAAGTAGACTGAATGCAAATGAAATTAAAGTGAATGCAAAAAGAAGTATACGTGTTGAGATTTTGATCTGGAGATAACTCAAATGTCAGCTTGAAATTGGTAGAAAGAAATAAAAACCCAAACCCGTATACACGACGTTAGATTTAACAGTGGGATTTCTCGACACTTGCTCACAAATTTCACCTATTACCACGGATATCTACAACTATTTATTCTGAAAGTTAGACAAACAGAGGCATTGTGAATTATAAAATTTATTCCATTTTAACTGCTACTGGGAAGAATCAAAATCACTCAACTGATAAACAATAATGATATTTGATGAGCGTGAAGAAAGGCACGAGAAAGTGAATCTCTATGACGCGGAAATTACGAAAGTTGAGAATTATCTCCAAAGAATCTAACAAAAGCATAATCCATATCTCGGAGATTGTCTCGAGTCAAAAATCTTCTAAAAATCTCATTCGTGGACACGGGCCAAAATACAATTGAAAACCGATTAAAAAAAGAATGACATTACAATTTATTAAGGAGAACACACTATTTTTGTGAAGTTATAGATTTTTCTAACATAGTTCTGTGATATTTTTAATCCAAATTAAATGTATCAATAAGAAAGATATACATGTAACCTCAATTTATCAAAAAAATATTTGTATTGCCTCCCGGACACGAACCAGGTACCCTTCCGAGAAAGTGCGCTGACCTATTACACCACATCAACATTGTATGTTAACAACCAATTTTTGAACTTATATAATGCACTTTCAAATTGATATATCTGTTATTCCATTATTTGAAAGCAATCTTCTTTATATTACGGATAATCTCAAATGCCTTTGAGTAAAATCCGATAAGAGGCTTCAAAATTTTTATTTAATTTCGAAACCTTAATACAACTTATACTTTAGTAAGGAGATCACATTATTATTGCGAAGTTACAATTTTTTTCAGAACATAGTTCTGTGATATTTTTAATGCGAATTAAATGTACCAATAAGAAAGATATACCGATAAAATAAATTGATCGAAAAAATATTTTTGTCCGGGTCCGGGCCGTATCGGATTTTACTTAAAGGTATTTGAGATTTTCCGTAAATATAAAATATAATGATAATTTCAAATAATAGAACAACAGACGTATCAATTTTAAAGTGCAACATATAAGATCTAAAATTTGTCTTTAACTTACAATGTTGACGTGGTGTAATATTTCAGTGCACTTCCTCCGATAGGAAGGGTTCCTGGTTTGAGTCCGGATAGCAACAAAAACATTTATTCGATAAATTGATCTGTTGTGACGTACGCGACATAATTTCGGCGCGTTTATTGGCTTCACCCAAGGTAAAATATGAGATTGTGAGTGCTATGAACAGAATTGGCTATTATATCTTCCACTTGCTTTCAACAGTCATTCTCAAGGGAAAATAAATAAAATTTACAACATAATAATTTTAAAAAACTATTACACAATTAAAATAAATGAGAAAAGAACGTTGACGTTATTTAAAGATTTACATAGAATTGCTCCATTTAAACAAAATCTTAAAACACAAAGTAGGTCCGGTCCATTCAGAAGCATAAATGGAATTTATTCATCATGTTTAACATAAAATTTGGAATAATTATGTAAGTTGACGTTGTTCTCGCCAAGATACTGAAGTAATGGTTTCTTCTTCTATATGAAAATAATTTAGGCGGATGGATCCAAATCGTGATGGTCATCCTATTTTGGTCCATAGGCAATTCTCCAGGACTCTCATACGAACCATCACATGGTTAGATGAAGTTATGAATCGTACAAAAATGGCGCCTCTCTAACGTGGAGGTCCATTATCAGGAAGGAAATTACATCCTGCAAAAACCAAGCACACTTATATAGCACGACACAGCGTAACACGGGTGTCTAACATTAGATACAATTATCCGCACTCTTCCTTTTAAATATGGAATCACATGTTTGTAATGAATTCATTACACAATATGCAGACAGCGCTTCTCCTGTTCGTCAACGGAAATGCTTATAAAAAGATCCTTTCGCGCGGCAAATGTCGCTATTGCTGTGACATGTTAAGCATAAAGGGCACTATCGGCAGGTAGGTACTATAACGATATGTTATACAGTATATATTTCTTATTGATACATTTAATTTGTAATAATAAAAATGTAGTACTTATATAAATTTACTAACCGTCATTTTTGCCATCGCAACACGTGTTTTTAATGAACTTATTTACATAATCCATAAATACAAGCTGAAAATACCGATATATATTTTCCATCGAGCCATGCACCAAAGAACGGAAACAAAATGTATACAATTATAGACCGTCGGATAATATTAATAGCTGTAGTAACCCCGTAGCAACATGTAGCCCCATTGTCCCGCTGTAAACATCGCATAAAGTTCAGCATTATATTTTATTGTGCGGAGCTGCATACAATGCAGCTGGTCTGCATTATGCTGTCAGACGGACAATGATAACTTACTCGTATTTCACCACACCGAAGCCGAATAAAACTTTCGACGCTCGCGAATTTGTCAAATTATTCCTCACATCTCGGATGGGTAGTTTTGTAAAAATAACGTGTCGCGTGCGGTCTTTTGATAAATTTACAGCGGAGTAACTTTACTGAGGTGCATTTTTTTTTTTTTTACATAACGCTGAATAAAACCTACAGAGGAATTTGTTTACATCAAACACAGAGTAATGATGGAAAACCGTTATGTGACTGCGATTGTGAAGATGATTGGTAACCGAGATTTAATATTGATTGGTGACTAAGATTTAACTGTTGGAGATTTACTTTATAGTGTTGTTAATAATCAGTTAACAATCATAGTCACAATCGATTTAACCATCACTAAATAAGGCTTAACGGCTGTTCAGAATCATCTGAGAAAAATTTGCCGGGCTGTTGTGCCATGTGTCTCCGACCTCTGTTATGTTATATAATATAATACTTTAACAACGTTTTCGATACTAACATTTTTATATTTTTGTAGAAAGCACTTTGTGGTTTGATATATTAGAATAAATTTTTTAAAATATTGTATTTTATCTAAAATATTTATATGTATTATTTAAAACAAATTATATGAGACACGTGGAAGGATTAATAGAAAAATCTATCAATCGAAAAATATATAGTTTCCATCGAGAGTAGAACACGGAACTTTAAAAAAAAAAAAATTTAATGTCATTTTTATAACTTTGAAGAATATTCAGGTTTCTTCATTGTATTGTAATCTTCTTCTGCTCTTATTCTTCTTCTTATTTTGTACGCGAGTAAGAAACTTCTATTAACAAACTAAAATTATTTTTGTATGGTTGGCTACCAGATGGACTATGGTCTTCATCTGTTTTTATTTTGGATCTGAAGATGTTAAAGACTAGCTTGACTATGAGATCATTTTGCTTATGCCGTACCAACTTAGCAAAGTATTCTTAGGAATGTATGTACGAGGGCGGGTCATAAATTATCTCAATACTACTTATTTTATTTATAAAGAGAACTATATTTTAAAAACAATGACGAAGCTAAAAATCAAAGTGCTGAGAAATATTACATTGTACTCCGTGGAGTTGAATAGTGCACCAAGAGGTGGAGAATTATATAAAACAAACCAGTCTCTATTTCATACATTCCGTGAATATTTTTCTACTTGTGCTGGTACACTTTGAAACTGCATTTCATTAAATTCAAATAGACTTGTCTAAAAGTACTTTCTGTTATAGAGTATATCATGATGCAAAATTTCAATGCACTTCATTGATCATTACTCTCGGGAAACCTCCAATTGTATGATTTCGTTTTAGCATGTGTGCATAATACTGAAATACAAAGTAAATTAGGCATCTTCAGTGTGATGTCACTTCCGTAACAAGTGTTCATTTTAATTGTCGGATTCCGATGATTTACTCTACCGTAGAACGTTCCACATTAAATAAATACAAAATAAAAAAAATCAGACAGTTATTGTAAAAAATGCGTGTCCAGAATTAAAACATAATTATATTCATCTATAAAATTATCCTGCAAACGCGCAGAGAATGACATATACCGGCGAGCAGCATGCAGCAGGTACTGGCAGATCATAGATACAGAAACGGACACCAAAAGGCTGCACGCCGCGCGAGTACTGAGCGAACCATCAGAGATCGGATCGTTTTCAAAAGTAGTACTGTAAATAGGGAATTTGTTTATTTAACCTAAGTGTCCATTTTTGCTTTTTACTTAACTTTTTATCAATCATGTTGTATTTCTATACAACTAAGAATAAACCACCATTCAACTGTATTTAGTTCAGACAGTTGAAAATAAGGTATTTAAAAAGCAGACACTAAATACACTCTTCAATACTAATTAATATTCAATAATTAATTAGTCTATTCCTGAAATTACTTATAAGATGAAACTAAAATGCTGGGAATTATTGGTCCCATATTGATCTACAATATAAATTACTACTCTTGCACAATTATTTAAATTTCATACAAACTTAGTACTTAGATATAATTTGACAAAACACAATTTGACAAACAAAAAGTCAATTTAAACTTTGCTGTGATTCATGTTTCAATTAGTTTTGGTGCAATTTGCAAGTATTAAATGGTCGTGTACGTCTACAACAAAACAATGTTGATGATATAACTAGTCATTACGAAAAACGACCATTCATAGGACAACATTTTAATTAACTAACTTTTTATAACACTGATTGAAACCCAATAATGCTTTGCTTTGCCAATATAGCTAGATGGCGTTTATTGAAGTAATAAATACGACTTATTTGCAGTCTTTCCAAAATGTTTTACTAAATATATTATGTATTTGATAAAAATTACTGATCGCTCATAATTTATTAGGATAACACATTCTTATTGTGAACTTGTAATTATTCAGAACATATTTTCAATTTTATCGAAAAATATTGTTGTTGCGGATCTGCGAACCTAGATCTCTTTTCAAACCGGGGAAGGTGTATTATCTAACTATGCTACAGCGACGATAATTTTAGCGACAAATTTTCGAACCTATGTGTTACCTTTTTGATATTAATACATTTAATCGTTCCATTATTTGAAAGAGCCATCTACCTTATTTTTACAGAATATCAAACACCTTTGAGTAATCTGATAGCAGACGCCAGAATTGTCAATTCATATTTATTAATATTTTTATTTAAAATTGATTTAATATGTGTATCATTCTAATTAATATATTAATAATATGTTCTGAATAATTACAACTTCACAATAATAATGTGTTCTCCTAATAATAAAGTTGTATCATTGTGTCCAAACGATGTTATTATCATATTTTATTCCGACAAAATTGAGATTAACAATGCGGATTTTACGTTTTATAAATAATATTGTCTAAATGCCGCCCATTTCTCTCAAGACACTCTTGCAATCGGACTCTTAAATTTGCAAACACTCGAGAACAAAGCGTTGGTTTAATGACAGCAACTTCACGGCGGATATTTTCTTGTAGGGCCTGAATTGTTCAAGGATTGTTGCTGTATACTCTCAACTTAAGGTAACCCCACAAAAAAAAATCTTACGGTGTAAGGTCCGGTGACCGAGGTGCCCAGGGTGTGTCTCCGTACTTGTTGATTAATTAATTGTGAAAAATTACCCCCCTTCTCCATTGAAACTCAAGCTGTGTGCGGAGTGGTCTTGTCTTGTTGAAATTATGTTTTGTTATTAAACCCGGGAAACAGCGGCCTTTGCGGTACCAAAAACTTGTCGATCATTCGGCAATACACGTCAGCCGTGACTGTCTCTCGCAGGTTAAATAAATAAGGGCCAATTAACCCTCGGGCAGAAATTGCACACCACACTGTCATTTTTGGACAATGCAAACGTTTTTGATGCCGTTCCCTTGGATTGTTGGGACACCAGTATCTCATGTTCTGTTTATTAATATAGCCATCGATATGAAAATGTACTTCGTCAGTAAACAATATATTTCCAAGTGTTCGTGCTGTTCCAAAACGTTGCAGTATCGTTCTTGCTAAGATATCACGTAAATAATAGTCATTTTCGTTGAGAAACTGCACGATTTGTAGTTTGTATGGGTGAAGCTGCAGTTTATTTTTCAAAATAATGTCCACTGTTGATTTTTTTATTCCAGTAAAAGCTGCAATCTTCCTTATAGATTTATTGCGGATTGCGCATAATTTCACGTCGAACTTGAGCCACATGTTCTGGCGTCGCTGCTGACGTTGATGATCCCAGAGAAGTTTGGCTAACCATTGTCCCTTCATGTCTGAACTTTTGAATACAACACCAGATGCCCATCACTTACTCGTCGAATATTAAAATGAGTACAAAAAATGCGACGCGCACAAACCAATGAATCACCGCACTTTAAATATTGCTCAACCGCGAACGCGCGGAGCGCTCCCGGCTAATGACTCATTGCAAAAGGAAATTCAGAAAATAGAATAATACCCCTCTCACTTACCTCACCCTGATGGTATACGAACAATTACAATTTAATCTTGAAATTTTTCCACTAGACACCCTATATATTTTGACAAATCTCTCTTTAATGCAAATCTATATGGCAGACCACATAAACTATGGATTTTTTTTAAATTATAAGTTAATTTTAAATACTTACACATGCACCGCTCATCGCTGGGTCACTACCTGGTGTTTGTTAATATATAGTAGGATAAACTAAACTTGTTTAAGATGAATAATACCAAGAAAAATCTCGTCCCGAGTCTCAGGTTATTTTTTTAAATGGTATGGAACTCAAGACCGCAAGCCATAGCATTCTCGGGAATTTATTTTCGGGTTATCTCTACACAGAATCCCCAAAAAAGTATGAATCAGGAATATGTATCATACCACTCCATATAGGCGAAACAACGCAGTTCTTCAATAAAATGTTGTGAAATTTTCGAATGTACTATTTCAAACTTCCGTCCGTCTATCCATGTCATGTAGCAACATAAAACAAACAAGATCACTTATATCATATAAAAGTATGCAGTTATTGCGTCTCATAAAGTAATTTATTGTAGTTTGATTTTTTAAATGAATTGAAATTATAAAAATCCTTAATTTTCTATCAATATTAACGGGTTATTTTTAGTAGTGTTTAAAAAAATTTCAATTGCTCTATCTTTAACATACTTTCTGTGAAAAAACCTACTGGGTAAGCGTCTGACAAACGCATTCTACATTAACTAGCAGATAACTTATTGTTAGGCCGCGACTATTTGGGCGCTTTGCGGTAAAGTTCTTAATAGAATCTATATTTCAATGATAGAGCTTTTTCCGAAACAAATCACACTCCACCTTTGTTCTCGAATAAACAATAATAAACACAAAATTCTATTTGGAATCGGATAAAAAACATAACCAAAAATTGTTATTTTGGAATGGAATTTATAATACCATAGACAGTATTGTTAAAAAATGATGACATATGTCATGTATGTTTTTTTTTACTCATAATAAAGGCAATGTACACTTCATTTTAAATTGAATATATATTTACGTAACGTTATTGAATTAATCAAAGAGAAAACATTTAAGTAATCTGAACTTAGAAGTATTAAAAACACGTTATTTTGTGCTATGATCGCGTCTCACAGACCTTGCCGAATGAAGCACTAAATAGCTGTAATAAAAATACCAAAGCCGAAGCCGGTATCCAGAAAGTCACAGATGTAGATGGGGAAGCGTTATATTATTATGGATGTTAAAATTCATTTTCCGAAGCAAAATAATTAACCTATTTTTTCCAATTTAGTATCACTTCAATCATCATCAGTATCATTCCAATGTTCCGCGTGCCATTTCGTAATACGCGTATCATAGGTTTACCATCGCTGATGTAGTTTAAATTCCTTGAAGATATCTAACACGATGACTTCAATCTCTCTACAATACTTCACAGTTTGTTCTCAAATGTGAAGAAATCACCGCGAGATTGCTGATTGCTTGCGATTTCGTTAGTCTCTATATGAGCAGGACTTATTCATCCTATCACTCGAGGGAGAAAAGCGAAGGCGACGCAGACGACAGGGCGATAATTTGATAGATCGGGGTAGTCACCCTTCTTTGGAACAGGGTGAATGACGACACATTTTCAGGCCATCGGAATGGTTTCTCCTGTGAAATAACATGAATGGCTGCTTTTTCCAGTCCATTTCTGTACTTCAAAGGTAGCTTGGACCAATACCGTGAGCATTGGAGGGTATATCGCTTTTCTCCAAAACTATTTTTATTAAATTATAGCCGTCGTAGGACACGTAGCGCGTCCTTATGCCAGATTTCGGGTTCATTCAAATTGTAGAAAACAACTTCGTTTCCACAATATATATATATATTGGATTGATGCATAATTATCCGCCGTATAAAAAATATATTCTAACATAAATTATATTGTAATTTACATTGTAACATAACTAAAAACGAAAACAAACTTTTGGGCTGATCCATAGTGGGTAATCACGAAGACTTATGCATTTCAGACGGCTTCGGCAGGATCAATCCCAAGCCGTGGTTTGACTCTTTACAAAAGGTATAATTTTGTTATCAGGGATTGATTAATAAGAGACGTACCTGTGGTCATGTCGAGATGTGTATTTGCACAGACACACAATACACTACGTAGTTGATTAAGAAGTTAAATTATTAGGTGTAAATATATTTTACAATGTGAAACTAAAGATGTGAAAGCGTTAGCTGGAACAGTGGCGAGAGAAGAACGTTCGAGAATCCGTTCCTCGTTGTCGTCGGGACCCACACTCTGCCGACCATCATGTCAAGTTCCGCGACCTTCTGCCAGTGGTTATCGTAAGGTCTTTGTAACTCGGAATTGAACGTATTACCGCGCCTAGGCTAACCGTCGTAAGATGGCACTGTCAGTCCGCCTTAAACTTAAAACATATTATGTACAATTATCATTCGAAGGCACTTCCCATTTTCTTGGAAGACGGTCGAAGCGCTGTTTTTTTGAAGCAATCCACGATATGACATCCCCCATCAACTCCTCCAAATCGTCATCGATTTTTTCATCCTGCCAATTTTTCATAGAGCGATCAATGTGGTAGTCCATGAGGGTCTCAGTGAGAGAGTAGGGCGAATGGGGTAGTAAATCCCATCAATTGCTAGCGATGGATTCGATCACACGGCGTTCGATATGATGGCAATCGTTATTATTGTGGAAAACAATTTGGCTCTTTCTGCGCGGTCTTATCAGAGGAATGGCAGTACAAAAGCGATCAAGCTGGGCCAGGTACACGTCGCTATTGATGTTGTACTGCCTTTGGCCATTTCTGTCCGGGATTCACCACTTCTGACTCCTGGTCTGAATCATGGTCATTCCACCATTAGCAGTGGCGAAAAACATCGCGAAAAAATGGCGAATACATCAACCTAATATATTTTAATTTGTAACACTACTGCAGGCCATAAGTCCCGATTACTTTAGAATATATCATAAAAATATATAGGCTCGAGAAAATAACGTAATAAAATAATTATAAATAAATAAAATATGATGTCCTCAACGGAAATCGAACCGGAGCCCCCGATATGAGAAGCCAATGATATGCCCAGTGGACCACAAGGTCCGTCACGCCAAGATATCGTCACCTTTAACATCGAAGACTAAGTTATCTGAGAACATTTGGTCTATGGGAATATTCAGATTAAAAATTATTTCGGAACTATGATGTTGCAGTTAATTTTGAATTTATTTGAAAGAAGAATAAACTGGTTTATTCTTCATTTAAAAATATATTTGTATTTTAATTTACTTTCTCTAAATTGCTGTATTAATAAAAACTTCATTTCTCTTAGTTTTGTCATAATGCCGTTGGACTTCTTTCTCTGATATTTCGTGAATGTAAAAGTCTATGCCAATATTTCACAAACAATTTTACAGATTTCGAACACATCAATGGTGAATAGAGCCGCAATTATACGAAAATGTCATGAAAAATGTTGTCGAAAGAGTTCAAGCAAATTCGTGGAGAGTAATTGCTAGATATTGTACTATACGATTATGGGCAATTCTCATACTTTATGTTTATGTATAAATTTTGCCACACTTCGAAGAAATAATGCGTTAAAATAATACCTCTAGTTGAGATACTCTTAATAATTATTTTAAAATAAGATTTTACATATAGGGCTACCCCAACAGACATCTACTTGTCTATTGGAGAAGCCCTGTTAAATCATCCTCTCACCTCCAGAGATATTTGTACATCAGCAAAAGGGCGATGGAGATGGTTTTCACATTTAATGTGTTTACCTCGAAAGATCAGGTCGTTCCACCACTTATGCAACACAATTTAGAACTACACAGTTTCCAATTTACTTTGCAATATCAATTTCACAATTCTAAGCGCTACCAATTTATGTTGAGAATCTCAAAGTTTGTGGCAATAACTGCGCTATAATTTGCAAACATACATAATTGTATTGAAAGTTATGCCTAATATCAGTTCTAGGTCTCTAAGAACGTTGTCGTTAGGGTCAAATTAAATTTCCCATGTTTTGAATCCAAAGTGAATTTTGGGTCGAAGAACATTTTAGTGATATAATCAACTATTTTAAATTAACATAATTAAGTTAAATAATGTTTTCATTTTAAACCACTTTATTATACACTATACCAATGTCAACTAGTTTCAGTTGGACCCAACCTTCTTCAGAACAATATAGTATTTAGACTAATCTAAGTAGAGATGTTTAAATATGAGGTAATGAAGAGGGAGCAACAGTATATCAGAATGGGACAGAGTATCAGGAAGGGGTTGGGGATTACATGGGAACAACTTTAATATCGGACTATTGGATAGATTAACTTGGTTATTTAGTATCTGGATATTATTATTAAGTGAGTTATTAATTTTTAATACTTCTTAATTGTTAAGGCGTAAACCAATTCCATTTTTATGTAATACCTGTGTTTGCTTTCTTTCATAAAATATAAATTAAATTAACATGTTCCCTTGTTTAACATTTTTATTTATTAAATTCCATTTCATTATTTTATATTGTACGCATTTTATACTTGTTAAAAGCGTAATTCTATACATAAAAATATCTGAATTATTTCTATTTAAGTCATTTTAAAATAAAGTGGCAACTATTTTGATTATTATTTGGCTTGTTTCCAAAAAATATATGTGACATATTGCTATATATATATGTATCACGAGGAATCTAAAATGACAAAAGAGTGCGTGTTCACGTGTATTCAATAAATACCAAGAGAATCGGCAAAAATTTGTATAATTATTCTTCTTTATATTTAAAATACAAACACATAATTTCAGTTAATGACTTACGTACATAAAATCTTTACAATTGCTTGAATCTCATAGCGAGTTTCGTGCGCCGTAGATACGCACCGTAAGAAGAGGTTTATCGAATAAGAAACTGCCTCATTTTATTTATTTTATTTTATTGAAGGATTTTGACAGTGTAAACATATAACAAACATAATAACTATTTAACATGTGATACTAATAATGAAAATCCACAAAAATATTTAGATACATAAGTATGTTTAGATGCAGAAAATTAATGAGGGAGAAGGGTGGGGAGATTGCAACTATTGTTGCGGTAAAGAGAGAGCAAACATGTGTTTTTATAGGTAGAATGAATGGCCAAAATTGAGATTGTAGTGGTTCATAAGAAGAACCCTTTGAGCGTAGTAAGGCTAATGTTGAACAAGTCAATTTCTCATTATGGTATTTGCATGACCAGTTAATGAATGAATTTTGTACGTAAGATGTTCTACTTCTGGGAATGTGGAAGAGTGCGGATTGCCGGGTCGATCTAAATGGTACATGGAGAGATATTAATTATTTCTTATTGATTTAAAATATTATATCAACCTGCAGATTCTCTTCCAAATGTCTTTATTTAGACACTATTCAATTATTTTAAAAATTATAGTAAAATTAACTAAATTATTGGAATGTGTTAATTCTTTAGTTTGAATTATAGTAAACTTAACTGAATTATTGGAATGCGTTAATTCTTTAGTTTGAATTATAGTAAACTTAACTGAATTATTGGAATGCGTTAATTCTTTAGTTTGAATTTATTTGTACAAAAAGATTCGATATTTTCAGAACACGTTTGTTAAGGATATCGTAAACACAACCAAAATATAATGTGCATTATTTTACACGAAACTTCTTGACGTTAGCACAGAAGCGCCATCTGATCATAACTTACAGAGACAATAAAGCAAGCAGAGGTTCTAAATATTGGATTAAATATATATTAAAGATTTTTAATTAATTAAAATTATACCAGTAATACTGATATCAGCCTGATGTTTATTATATTCGTAGAAGATAGTGAAGACACTTTTCTGGCTTTTGTAAATTTGGTGATGTAAGCTGGAATGTTATGTTTAGAATACAAAAAATTATAGGTTTGGACTGTAGGGAAAATAAGTTATGTATTAACTATAAAATCCAAAATTTTTAAATTAATTAAACTTGGATAAACTACGAATATTAATCAGGTAAATATATAGGATTCTATTATCCTTGTGGTCCGTGTTTACGGATTAAATTTCTCTTGGAGATTCGACCCGAATTGTGTTCAGCATGAAGCAAAAATTTATAATGTATTGTATGAATGTATATAATGTATCCGATTTACTGATTTAAAGAGCAAAGTCTTATTGAGACATCATTGTGAACTTGTTGAACAAATTTATGTAGACAGAATAAGAGAGGAAATGCAAAAAGTTACATCAAGAGAAGGAAGAAAAATCCTTTGGTTCAAGTTTGCAATAATAGCTAAAAACAATATATGTTTAGAAAAATAAAACAAATATTTAAAGAAGGCCGTTTAAAAATTAATTGCAAGTAATTTAACAAATATCACAATATTAAACATCAATATTGAAAATGACCAAAAGAACAAATAAAAACTACAAATACCTAGGAAATAGAATAACATGCGGCGCCAAAAGTTTATTATTAGTAGCCAGGAAATATATATATTAAATATATTAATTAGAAAGATATACATATAAAATCAATTTTATCGAAAAATATTGTTGTTGCGCCACCGGGATTCGAACCTGGATATCTTTCCTAACCGGGGAAGGTGCATTATCCAACTATGCTACAGCGACAATATTTTTAGCGACAATTTTCGAACCTATATGTTACATTTTTGATATTAATACATTTAATCGTTCCATTATTTGACAGAGCCATCTACCTTATTTTTACAGAATCTCATAACCTTTGAGTAAACTGATAGCAGACGCCAGAATTATCAATTCAATCAAATTTTGGACACATTGATACAACTTTATTATTTAAAAAAAAATATATATATATATATGTATATATATTGTTGGATGATTTTAAATGACCACATTGAGAGTTTAAAACGACATTATACCATGATATAAGCGGTGAATGATGGATGATCTTTATGAAGACCATGCCTCAACATAATCCATCACATTAAAACGGCAACGTGACGTCTGATACAAGTTTTAAAGCGATGGACGTTGCACCTAAAAATATTTCAAAAAGCTGTGCAAACATTGGAAAACCCATCAGCACACACCTCCCATACAAATCTGCGCCAGACTACTAGAAATATGAAGGGAAAAAATCTTTTTGCATACGCCATTAACCCACTTCTCCCGGGAGCTCCCGGCCGTACTACCGGCAGGACCAGCACCCTCGCTCAGGGGCTGCCGCTGCCGGTTCTGGAGAACCACCCGGGACCCATATTTTGCTTAGCGGCGACACCATATTTTTTGTATTATTTCAACCATGGCACGTGCATTTGATCACTGCACTCGACTTAACTTGCCCATCTACGTATGTAGGTGCACGTGTTGAAGCGAACAGAATAAGGGTTTAGAATTTTTATTACGTAATATTACATACATTATATTGAGGTAGTTACAGAAATAACAATGTAGATTTGTTCATATTCACGGATTACAATATGATTAATGGGTTATTTATTTTATTGGGTAATGATTCAGGAATCACCTGATTGATTGATCATAAATAATACAGCAATTATAAAACATTTCATTTTTATGATTTGATATTAATATTTATTTATTCAAAAAATCATCATTGAACCAAGCGGAAGCATCGAGGAAAGAGAGACCATCGGGATGAAGCCGCCACTTCTACATACAGAAAGATCTCAATTAAGATGGCTTGGACACGTCTGGCGAATATCAGACAAATGACTATGATAATGATGATAAAAATGTAAATTATTAAATAAACATAATTATAATCATTTTTAATATCTAAAATATTAATAATGTAATTAATAGTTAGGAGATTCAATATTAATGATTGAAATATTATAGATTTTTTTACATCGTCAATAAAGTGACACATTAATCTTTCCCCAGTAGAATGTTACCACCTTTTTTTAATTGCAATGTTTCTTAAATTTAACCTGCAATAAAATAGTCCTATATCCTGGTGGCAGAGGACAGTCTATCGTGTTTACCAGCTGCGGTCTTTTGAAACTCCATATTTTCTAGCTGCAGTCTCCAACTGACTCTCTCAACATATTGACGATTATTATCTCTACAGTGGCGTGACGATTTTTAAGAACCTTTTTCTCGACTTGAGATTGTTATTTGTTCCTGAATGGTATGGTCAGAATGTCGATCGACGCTTTTTTGTCTATCAGTTATCGCTAATCGCTGGCATCGCTATTTTTTACTTATTTCTAGAGGAGCTTTTCAGTGAATATTTATATTTGTGTCGGGTTCAAGCAAACCATCACTTTTCTAACGTGAGTGATTGTTGCCACAACGGAGATGCATATTCCGCTGCATAATAATATAATAAAAACTAAAACTTCAGTAATAAACTAAAACTTAAACTAGAAGATAGACTATTGACTACATCGCGGGGGGAAGGGCGGTATGAGAGCGGTGTTGGGGAGGGGGAGGTTTCGGTGAAAAGTGAAAGTGGTTGTGGGAGGGGCAAATATGGACAAGAGAGGAGATGTAATAAGGAGTGTTTGTATGTCAAGTACATTTTTATTGTTATAATTTTAACATCTCTATATTTTCTAGAATGTCTAATTTCTCCCCTTTTTGCATTTATATATATGTAGGACTTCTACATTGTCAACGTTTTGCTCATGACAACGGACTTCTACAAAGTTAATCTCGAAAATGTTGAAATATTATTTTTTAATATATAATACACTCTCCTTCATTTTTTAAAATGCTCTTACATCTTTCTGGTAAAGTTGCAAGGCTCCTCTTTCAAAATTCACTTGTCTATGATGAAAAATACTCCTCCAGTAGGTATTGCTCTGACCTCGACTACAGAATTCATACTTTTTTCTATCCAAATGATTTTGAAGACTGCGGAATAAATGATAATCTGATAGGGCAATGTCCTGCAAAAATGATTCATTCCTGAGTCACGCAAAGAAGAGCACAAATTCACTCTCTGCACGCGATTAAACTCTGAAAGTTTGTGAAAAACCCATTGACCCAATTTTCTGACTTTCCGATGGCGCGCAGGTGTCAATGAATGGTTAAATGACCAAATCCAAGCTTCTCTGCTGGTTCCTCAACGGTTACGACGGAATTTTCAGGACACCCTCGTTGAACTCTACCTCGAGACTTGTCTTTTAAGCTGTAGTTTCCGACACGGAATTTCAGGAACCACCGTTGATACTGGCTTACGCTTATTGTCCGGTCCCCATACACTGCATTCATATTCCTCCCACTTTCCGTTACGCTGTTGTCTTTATTGAACTCATAAAGTAAAATATACCGAATAATATGCTCCTCTGTCATTTCCATTATAGCTTTGAAAATATAACTTAAAATCGAACTGCACTCTTCAAAACTTGAACTAAGAATAATTTACTACCTGCTTTTTTATCAGGTAGTAATTAAACCTGATTAAGGTAGTTTATTCCGAACCCCACAGACTTTTAGTTCATGTAATTTAAAAAACCGCATTATTTATGGGATGACCTGATATTTGCACTTTAAATTAAGCACAATTTTTTTTATTAAACGACAAAATTACATTAGGGAAATACAAATTGCGTTAATAAATACTGAACATAATATCGTATTACGTTATTCAGTGCACTTTAACAGTTAGTGGAACGGAACCATATTGTATTTCACTAATTTCAACTAAATCTAACATTGTTCGGTACTAATTTAATTAAAGAACGTTACACAGGTGACGTTTCCAAGTTTGTGATAGCCTGAAATTTGCAGTGTAATTTTAACAAAATACGATTACAGTTGAGCGCATCACTTTTGAACTTAAACGAAAATATATGCATACGATATATTTCCAAAAGCAATTATTATTATTAATTCGGAAGCTTAATTCCCCTGTTTGATTGGTTGTTCCTATAATCAATTTACTGGATATGGATTACTCGGGTTGCAGTATTTTAATTCAGTTTATTGTCATTTTAATTTGCTAGATTTGATATTTGTTTATTTATTATAACCTTATTATTTAGTCTCTGTTATTTTATATTATGATGCCGACCAATTTTGAATCAGACCTCTCCCTTTTAATTTTACACTATAAAGCTCATTAAAACTTTAAATACTATAGCAATTTTGTCAATGTTTCCTCTATTGTAAAGTAAAGTACTGATAAATATTAGGAAGGATATGTTAGTATTATAAATAGTATAATATTAGTATAAATAAAATCAGATAAATATAAATAAATAAATGTGTGGGTATTCCGTGTGTGTATTTATAATACACAGGCGCAAGTTTTACTGCTGTATTAGGTAAAATCCAGATTATTATTATTCGACAAGACTTTATTATAAAACATCACAACGAGCTACCTAACTAGTACTCAATCGAAAGCCACTTCAAACGTTGCAACGCCGCTGGCCCGCCCGCTGTGTTCCTCCGCTCCGCCGCCTCGAACACTCAGCGCGCGCACCTACCACGAATAGGGAATGAGACTATCTCGCGTCTCATTCCTACTCCACACAATAGTAAAACTTTTAACTTATAAAACAAATCTTCAAATTAACAAAAAAACATTTTAAAAACTTCTAAACCTACGTCTCGGTCATAGCAATACATGAAAGTTGTTCCATACAGGAAACAAGAACTGTAAATGTAGGGGTGGTTCGCCGGTTCGCTCTGGTAGCTCGGATGAAGATTGTCTGCAGCGTGGTGCAGCGGTCCAGGGGGGTCCAAAATCTTGTCCAGTGTAGCAGCCGTTGTCGTGTGAATTTCCAGGTCCGTGATCCAAAGTCGTTGCAAAGTCAGGAAGCCAGAAGATTCGGTGGTAGTGATGATAGCAGGGGTCCAATGATGAGAGATGAATGAAAGACGAGATTTGCTTTTTTCTAAGTCCAGTGGTGCACGAAGCGAGAGTAGAAACGAGAGTGCTCTTTGCAGCCACTGGACCATTATTTATTTAACATATTATAATCCTACGAGCGCCACGGGCTCCAGGAGATCTCCTCCAATCAGAATGCCGGATCCGTCCCCCTGCCGCCCCGCTGCGGTCCAGCGCAGCCACCCCCTGGCGGCGAGATCTCGAAACTTTGTTCATTTTTCTCGCCACGAAGTGGAGGACGGCAGATTCTGAATTTCTCCGGCATTTCTCTTCTCCTCTTCACATTTTTACTTTCTCAGGCACCGCGAGTATTTTTTCTTATAGTCTTTATTGCTCCTCGCGATGCCTGATAAGTCTTATCCGGGGCGATGGCCCGGGGAATTAATTATCGCACCTCAAACTTGGAAAACTCGTTTTCAATACCTGAATGATTTTTGAGGTGCATAATATTATCGCCGGGCGATCGCCCCCTCCATTCTCTATTTATTAACATAACATTTTTATAAAATATAATTTTCTACAACTAGTTATTCGTAAAACTAAATGCGGCATAGTCTGCGCGCCGGCGGGGGCGGAGTCTCGCAGCGGCCCGCTACCCCCTCCACGCGGCGGTCCGTTGGTGCAGTGACGTGGAAAATCCAGTGGTGCGGAATGCCGGGCGGAATGTTTTTGTGACGCGGAAAAAATGGCCTTTTTTGTCCATACATTTCTCGGCCACTTTCTACCGCGTCCGTGGTCCGCGATGCTGTGCGGAACACTCCCCCCGTGTGGCTCCGCCGCACTCCTCAGGCAGCACAGCTATTCGTCGCATTTATTCCGCCTGGGACCCGGGTCTCCGGGTCGGCAGGAGGATTACTTCGTGGCGGGCGGGTCGTAGTCTCCCGCCGCCGTCCAGCTTGGCCTCAAGCGCCCGCCGCACGGCGCGTATGAGGCACTCTCTTTCCCGGATTTCTCCTACTGTGGCAGGAGCTGAATCCGTATTTTTTCGAATCCCGTCCGGAGCGACACGCGCCTTCCTGCGCGCTCTCCTACGCGGTCTCGTTCCGCGCCTCCGTGCGGTAGTGAGATCTCCCGTCTGGGTTCTCACTCGCTCATGCGCTCCCGGCGCTTCCATGTCCCGAGTGAGAGCCACGGCGCTCGCTCCCACCGCCAGTGGAGCAATAGCGCCTTCCTGCTCTCCCCGTATGTCGGCCGTGTCATTCGCGGTGTCCCGTAACACATGAGCGAGAGCTGTGATCTCCGCTCTCGCTCGCACCGCGCTCGATGTCCCCGGTCCGTCACTTCTCGCCTGCGCTGGGCGAGCTCGGGTCTCGGACGGCTCTCCGCTCGCGGTTGAGTCCGACGGCTCGCTCACTTCCAGGCAGGTCCCATACGCGGCCGCATATGCCGGGTCTCGGCCGCATCGCTTCTCGATGCCGGCCAGCCGGCTTACCGCGCACTGTCGATCATTCGGTAGACCGGCGTCGCTCCGCTTGCACAGGAGCCCTGTCTCCCAGCGGCCGCTAGGTGACTGGCGCGTAGTTGCTGCCATTATCTCGGTGGCCCGGGCATCCTCTGTATTTACCCGGGCTGCGGCGGTCACCCCCAGTGAATCCACCGCGTAGGGCCGTCGTACCAGCGCCTCCAGGCGGGTATCGGCGGCCGGGCTCGGCATTCTGGCGAGTGTCAAAATGGTGGCG
Organism: Eubasilissa splendida; assembly: GCA_031772225.1. Taxonomy (NCBI): domain Eukaryota; kingdom Metazoa; phylum Arthropoda; class Insecta; order Trichoptera; family Phryganeidae; genus Eubasilissa; species Eubasilissa splendida. The sequence goes on along the minus strand of CM062847.1, from coordinate 5,109,619 downwards.
CTCGCCTCGACTTCATGCGGCGCCGCGGTGCCGTGTACGGTCCACCCCAGGGCCGTACGGGACAGGATCCTCGACTCGTGCGCCGCCTTCACCTCTCGGGTGACAATAAGGTGCGCGTGATCCTGCCCGATTAATAACTGCGGCATAATCTTCTTTGCAGCCTCCCGGCCCGCGCGCGCCCCTCTCTCCCGGGCCGGCATCGTCCATTGTGCGGGCAGCGCTAGCCCGCGCACGGTACTCGCCCTCAGCGAGTACTCGCCGCCGTCACCCGCCACTGTCAAGTGTACTGTCTGCGAGCGGGCATCCGATGCACACATCCCGCTCGCCCCGCGAATCCGGAGTTCACGTACCGGTCCTCGGGCCCCCACGGCACTGGCCACTTTGGCATCGATCAATGTCACCGTCGATCCCTCGTCCAAGAGTGCGTGCACATTCACTTGCCCGCGGGGTCCTCGAATTCTCACTGGAACCATTTTTAACAGAATCGATGGATTCTCGTCCCAGGTATTCGCCACAATGTCCGCGCTTGATGTAGCGCTCTCTGCCCCCCCCGGGGGCGCGTTCGATGCCGCGGCCGGCGCCGCTGCGCGCAGCGCCCCGTGTAGCATCTTGTGGTGCGGCGCGCGGCACCCACCCACACCGCATCGCTTCTCCCGGCACTGTTGATACCGGTGCCCCGCGTTCAAACATATGAAACAGACGTGGCTGTCCCGCACTATCGGCCACCGGTCCGTCTTCGTTTGCCGGGCGAAGTCCACACAATCGGCGAGACCGTGTTTGGCCGACTGACACATCGAGCACCACACACGTTTGCGAAGTGTCTCCTCGCCGAATGCACCCGCGCTTGAATAGTTGCGGCCCGAGCCTGCGCTCGCCTCGGCGGGCGCACTCATGTCGGGCTCGCTATCCCCCTCACTAGTGGCGTACACTTGGGCGCTCCGGCGCCCTTTCTGTGCGTGCGCCGCCGGCTCCAGGCACCCGGTATGCGGTGCCTCCGCCGTCAGCTCGGTCAGCCAGGCGGAGAAGTCGTGCACAGTGACTTCTTTCGTCATGCCGCGGCGCTCGCCCATCCAAAACATTTTATAACATGTTGGCATCTTGCCAACCATTTCTGTCAGCAGCTGCGCGGATGCCAGCTGCTTGCCGTTGCAGTTCTCCACTGTGGCCACCACGTTCCTCACGGCGACCGCGTATTCCACGATCGCCTCAGTAGTGGCCGTGTCGGCGAGGCGGGGATGGCGCCTCACTCGTTCCAGCATGCAGTCCACGATCTTGTCTGGCCGGCCGTACCACCTCTCTAATATGGCCATGATTTCGGGTACATTGCGGGGCTCAATCAGGAGCGCCGCAACCGATTCTCGGGCCCGCCCTTTCAGGGCTCTCTGTAGGCGCAGCAGATTTTCGGTAGCCGACAGGTCGCACAAGACTGTGGACTGATCATACTGCGCCTTGAAGGTCGGCCAGTCTAGCGGGTCACCGCTGAACGGCGGCAAGTCCTTTGCCACCGCTTGCCGCGCAATGAAGGCGTTCATGCGCGGCTCGTCCTGGCCCGAGTGTGTCCTCGGGCTCTCTCCGATCCTTGCCGACCGGATTGCATCGGAGATGGCGCTTGCCACCATTGTCATCGGGTCCCGCTGGTCGCGAACCCACTCCCTCGTGAATGTAGTGGTACCGTGCACCGCGGCCCCCTCCGGCGGCGGTGTCTGCATGGTGTCATCCGAGTGAGCCCGCGGCATCCTGCCCGTGGTCCCGATGCCTCCGATGTCTAGCGGGAAGACCGCCTGCTGGCCCCCAGCCGGCGGCGCGGTCCGTCCCGTTCCTGGCGCCGCGGATTGTGCGGCGCTCGATCCTGCTGCCCAAGCGGTTCCCGGCGCGGCGGGCCATGCCGCGCTCGGTCCTGCGCTTGGTGCTGCGTCCAATGTAGCAGCCCCTCTCAGGGCCGCCAAATCGGGCTGAACTGCCCCTCGGGCCAATCGGCTGCTGAACTGCCCCTCTCAGGGCCGCCAAATCGGGCTGCTGCCCCTCGGGCTGTGTGGCGGCTCCGGCCGCCACTCTGCCGAGATTCTCGGCGCCGACCGTGACTGCCTGTGCTCGGAGTAGCGCCTCGCCGTGGTCACGCTGCAGCTCCTTGATCAGGCGACGATGCTGCCGCTCACTCCGACGGAGTTCCGCCCTCAGCTGGCGGATGGTGTCCTCGGTCACGGTCGTCGATGACTCTCGTTGCGAGCCTCGGTCATCCTCAGACTGGGGTGCGTCTGAGTCCGATGGCTCATGTCTCTGCTCCTCGGAATCCATCATTTTCTCCTGCTCTTCAGCGTGTCCCGATCGTAATCCAGATCGAGACATGATGTGGAATATCTGCTAGTTGCAGAGCGAAGCAGCAATCCGGTGTCGAAGGACCACTTGTTCCGTACAGGAAACAAGAACTGTAAATGTAGGGGTGGTTCGCCGGTTCGCTCTGGTAGCTCGGATGAAGATTGTCTGCAGCGTGGTGCAGCGGTCCAGGGGGGTCCAAAATCTTGTCCAGTGTAGCAGCCGTTGTCGTGTGAATTTCCAGGTCCGTGATCCAAAGTCGTTGCAAAGTCAGGAAGCCAGAAGATTCGGTGGTAGTGATGATAGCAGGGGTCCAATGATGAGAGATGAATGAAAGACGAGATTTGCTTTTTTCTAAGTCCAGTGGTGCACGAAGCGAGAGTAGAAACGAGAGTGCTCTTTGCAGCCACTGGACCATTATTTATTTAACATATTATAATCCTACGAGCGCCACGGGCTCCAGGAGATCTCCTCCAATCAGAATGCCGGATCCGTCCCCCTGCCGCCCCGCTGCGGTCCAGCGCAGCCACCCCCTGGCGGCGAGATCTCGAAACTTTGTTCATTTTTCTCGCCACGAAGTGGAGGACGGCAGATTCTGAATTTCTCCGGCATTTCTCTTCTCCTCTTCACATTTTTACTTTCTCAGGCACCGCGAGTATTTTTTCTTATAGTCTTTATTGCTCCTCGCGATGCCTGATAAGTCTTATCCGGGGCGATGGCCCGGGGAATTAATTATCGCACCTCAAACTTGGAAAACTCGTTTTCAATACCTGAATGATTTTTGAGGTGCATAATATTATCGCCGGGCGATCGCCCCCTCCATTCTCTATTTATTAACATAACATTTTTATAAAATATAATTTTCTACAACTAGTTATTCGTAAAACTAAATGCGGCATAGTCTGCGCGCCGGCGGGGGCGGAGTCTCGCAGCGGCCCGCTACCCCCTCCACGCGGCGGTCCGTTGGTGCAGTGACGTGGAAAATCCAGTGGTGCGGAATGCCGGGCGGAATGTTTTTGTGACGCGGAAAAAATGGCCTTTTTTGTCCATACATTTCTCGGCCACTTTCTACCGCGTCCGTGGTCCGC